>JARHVA010000256.1:4500000-5062500 GCA_037957365.1 Torreya grandis | reverse complement strand
GTCTCCCCCCCCCCCCCCCCCCCCCCCCAAAAAAAAAAAAATCAGTCATTTTTTGGGACAACATTTGAACTATTTTGAACTATTTTGGCCCCACAGGCCAAAATAATATCTTCCCTTCCCAAAAATTATTTTGTGCATTCAAATTCTCCATTTTTCAAGCTTTTTATAAATCTACGGACTCTACAGGCTCAAATCTACAGACTCTGCAAGTTTCTACAGACTCTACAGGTTCATTTCTACAGACTCTGTAGGAAGAAATCTATGGACTCCCCCAGTTCTACAAACTCGTATCTATGAACATTGTAGGAAGAAATATATGGACTCAATTTCTACAAACTTCAAGGCTTGAATCTACGGACTCTCAGGCTAAACTCTATGGACTCATTTCTATGGACTCTGCAGGTTGGTTTCTACGGACTCTGTAGGATAGAAACAAGTTCAACACTTAGCCATTTTTTCAATCAAAAAGTTCAAAGGGATCTTCTAAGAGAACGAAGGACAGTGCCCTTGCGGAGGGCACTTAAGAGCCAAAGTAGACCGTTGAAAAAATTTGAAAGGGCAATGAACCAAGTTGAGTGCCCTTGTAGAAGGCAACGAGCAAAAGCTGACAAAGAGGATTCCTTCGAAAAAGTGAACCAAGGAAAAATGCCCTTGTGGAGGGCACTTAGGAGCCAAAGTGGACCATTACAAAATCCTGAAGGATAGTTCTAGACTTGAATAAGCCCTTGCGGAGGGCACAATTCTCTTTCGGGAAAAGAACGCGGCAAAATGGTTAAGGCAAAAATTCTTCAGACTTTTTGTCTGAAGGAAAAGTTTGCCAAGGAGACAAAAGCCTGAAGGCTGATCAAAAAATCTTGAAGGGTAGGTACGCTTGCAGGAGGCTCTCGCAAGGGAAAGTGGACCATTTCTCAAATACCTCAAAGGGAAAGTTTCCTCCAGGAAAAATCAAACCTCATAAAATTGTAGTGGAAGCCACCATGTGTCCCTCATAAAGTTGAAGTGGAAGCTGCCACATGTCCCTCATAAAGTTGTAGTGGACGCTGCCACGTGTCATCTATAAAGCTCGGTAGAAGCCACCACGTGTCATCTTCCATAGGACTCTCAAAAGGTATCTAAAAAGTAGCAAAACATGCCACGTGTCCTTTGTAAAGCCCAGTGGAAGCCCGCCAAGTGTCCTTGTCTATTTCACAGTGGAAGATGCCACATGTCACTTGTTGACATCAGTGGAAATTAGCCTCAAGCAAAGAAAGAGGTAGCAATGGATGATTCCAAAGAAAGGTTCAATGCAGTTGGTTCAACGTGGTTGGTTCAAGTGGTTAGGTGAATGAATGGAACACAAGAAACCACTTGAACCATTGAACCATTAAATCATTAAACCATGAACCAAAATGGTTCAAAGGTTCAATCGATTGGTTTAAGCGATCGGTTCAAAGGAGTGCCCCAAAGCCCACAGGCTGAAGTACCCTTGCGGAGGGCATGTGATGAGCAAAATGGACCTTTCTTAAAGATTGAAAGATGAACCAATAAACCAATTCAACATTGAACCAAAATGGTTCAACGGTTCAAAGGTTCACAGGTTTAATGGTTCAAAGGAAGCTCTAGACAGAACCATAAAGTGATTGGACCATTGAACCGTTGAAGCACTGAACCTTGAACCAAAATGGTTCAACGGTTCAAAGGTTCAAAGGTTCAACATAAATGATTCAAAGGAGTGTCTCAAAGCTGAAAGAATAAGTGCCCTTGTGGAGGGCGATGAACTAAAGGCACATGCCCATGCAGAGGGTAGAGAACATTGGTTCAAAGATTAAAGGAAATGCTGGACAAAGGGATGGTTCAATCAAAGACCAAGAAAGCAATTGAACCAAGGAAATGATTGAACCAAAGAAGTGATTGATCCATTGACGTCCCTGTGGAGGTCAAATTTAAGATAATGAAATATCTGTTGATTTTCAAATACGGCACATACCCTGTGAACAAATTCAATGACCGGCTAAAGAGATAGCTCGAGAGCTCAGATCGCACAAATAAGGATGAAATACAACAAGGAAAGGGGGTAACGATGGAGAAAGATCAAAAATATCCATGCATAGGATATGTTTCTAGAAGGTAAAGCAGCCCACTAGGTGGACATCGAAAGAGTACGAACATTCAATGGTGTAACCTATTTTTTCTGCATCGAGTAAAACAAACAACTGCATGCACATTAGGAAACACATCAAGCAACCCATATTAAAGACCGAAGCTCAATTCCAGTAGAGCCCATGGACAAAATTTGAAATGCATTAAAGGCATTGAATGCATTATAGGACATTTTTGTGAAACAAAGTGTCCAAGTCTTTCTTGGAGCACTATATATTGGACTCTCTCTTATTGTTTTGGGGATATATCTCTCTCTATTATCAGAAACAAAACTCTACCCAAATTAAAAGGCATTACTGAGACTTTGACCTCAGATTTTTGATGATATTTAGTTATTTGAATAAGAAAAAAAGTGAATTTTCAGACTTTGTGCTGGAATAGCTTGGTTGTTGGGGAAATTGTTCTTATGTCTGTTTCCTTAATACATTTTTTGTCCATTTGATTAAATAAGCAGAATTAGTGAAAGTGATCAAGAAGGTGTCTTGAAGTTGGTTGTGGAGAGACTTTGTGCCCCCCACAATAATCTTTAGTTTATTTATTTTTCTATTCCTGTGTAAAGGATCTTGAGATGACTTTGTGCCCTCGTTATCCTTCATTTTCTATTTCTGTGTAAAGGACCTTGGGATGACTTTTTGCCCTCATTGTCCTTCGTGTCTCACTCTTGGGTAGTTGAGGTGGAGACTTTGTGCTACATCTCAGTTTTCTAGTTACTATGCCTTTGGTTACCAATTAATTGTCACTATTTGAAAAGTTCTTTTTATCTGTTGAATAACACTTCTGAAAGAAGAGGAATGCCTTTTGTCATTTCATCAGGATTTCTCCTTGGATTTGTGAACATCATCTCTAAAAAAAGAGAGATGGATGGTTTATCCTACCCCTAAGTATTATTTTTTGCTTATATATATAGTATATAGCTTTTGCATATTTATAGGGAATCTCCCCTTGATGAGAGGAGAGATTTGTCCCCTTTTGATGTTGTAAACTTGCACATCTTGCTGACCAATTTCCCTATGCTGTGGTTAAAGAGACCTATTTTACTCATCAGTTAGTTGATTGACAAAATATTCACCCAACACTAATGATGGAAAAAATAAATTTTGGAAATGGAGACTATCATTAACATTGATCATAAAAATATGTGATTCATGAAAACCCACCTAGGAAAGTTTTAAAATGATCACCATTAGAAGTGGTCTATCTACGTGTAACTCTTTCACTTTAATATTAGGCACAAAAAATGGAGTTCCAATAAGGTCAAGTAGATTACTTAAGACACCCTTTGATTGTAGCACTACCATCACTCATAGATTCAATTGGCCACAAGGCTTATAAATGGTCCATATTTTAGGGTAATGATATTAAGTTTTCTACCATATATGAATCATTAAATATGGGACTAAAATTTACTGACCACCATCTATAGGAAGGGATTTTATGTCACTTTGGAGACACATGTTCAACCATTAAAATGAATAAGATGATTTTGGAGGTGCACTATAATCAAGTTACAATATAGATTGGGGTATAAAATACAATAAAAGTGCTCCAAAAATGTTTCTATTAGTCAAAGCTTTGTCATGATGTGAGCTAGTATATAAGTTCCTACACATCATGTGCATTCTAAAAAGAACTAGAAAAAAAATTATGGGATTTACACACCTTTACATTATGTGCATTATGTGAATTTTTGGAGCACTTTTAATGACTAAGCATGATCATATCTATGTATTTTTAATGGTTGATAGGTTTTCTAAGATGACATTATGGTTTCTCTATACAAAAGGGATCAAATATAAATACACTTTAAGGTTATACTTTTAGTAAATGTGGGTCCATTTCAACTTGCCATAAACCACTTTATTTTTATAAAAATAAGGATGAGTAGTTTCTTAGCACTTGGCCTATATTATAGTTCATGATGGACACCAAGCTAAGCAAGTCCACCTTTTTATCCATACATAGATGTGAAAACATAAGTAGTTAACTGTATTATGGTCATCTAATTTTAATGTATAACTCAAAACACCCACAAACATGGGATGATAGTTTGTTATACATCTAACATAGTTATAATCAACCCCTCCATAGATCTAAAAGCCACATCCATAGTTGCTTTTATCTTGGGTTTTAACCACTACCCACCATTAATGTGGAATTACTTATTTTAATGCAGGAAGTATCTCTCCATGCATAGAAAGAATCTAACAAAGTCACTCGACTTATTGAGCACATCTAGAAAATTCAAAATTATGGGGATGAAATCTTAATTTTTTTGACTATAAGTATAAGTAACATCATGACCAACATCAAATACATCAGAAATTTTAATTTAGTAATAAGATATGGCTACATTTAAAAAAATAACATTTGAATGGTCCAAATACATCAAAAATTTTAATTTAGTAATCTTTGAACCTGCCTTTGGAATCATCCGTTGTTGCTTCTTTCTTTGCTTGAGGTTGTCCTTGTATTGGGAATGCTCCATCTTTGACATTTGTCACAGTTTGTTGCTTTAAAACTTCACCAATCTTATAGAAAATGGGACCCACAACACTTTTTGCCTGAGCAGCTTCAAAAGGGGAATGCAGATGCAGACACTTGTCATGCTCTGCTGAGTCATAACGAGACATGTGGCATGTTCCACTTAACTTATAGAAACACGTGGTGGCTTCTATTGAGATTTTAAAAACACTATAGAAACATTTGGGACTCATTTGGATTCACATAGATGATGACACTTGGCATGCTCTACTTACTTTATCAACTCACTCGAGGCGCACCACAGTCATTAATCAATAAAAAGAAGAAGTTGTAGATGTTGACACTTGGTGGCTTCCACCGAGTTTTACCAGGGACACGTGGTGACTTTTGCTATATTTAGAAGCAAATTATAATGGGTCTTGGTAGATGCAACTTGGCAGCTTCTGCTAGACTTTATGAGGAGCTTATTGAAACAAGCCTTGAAACTTATTCAAAATCTAAAACATGGATGCAGACACTTGTCACACTCTGTTGAGTTATAATGGGACATGTGGCATGTTCTATAGCTTTAAAACTTATTAGAAATTGTGTCCCAATAGATGACACTTGGAAACTTTTGCTTCAAATTTACAAGGGACACGTGGTAGCTTCCGCTACACTTTGATGTTTGATCTTTCCTAAAGGGAACTTGCCCTTTGGGGTTTTGAAAGATGGTTCATTTTCTAAGTGTCGAGTGTCCCCCGTGAGGGTACCTACCCTTCAAGATCTTTCGGGTGGCCTTCGGGCTTTAATTCCTTCACTTTGTCTTTTTTCGTCAGGAATTTTTCCATGGGCTTTTCTCTTCGATTGGGCTTATTTTATTCAGACAAAATTTTGAAGGAATTCCTTCAAAATTTTTGTTTGAAGGAAATGGCCCTTAACAACTTTGTCGTAGGAACTTTTTCAAAGGAATTCCCTATTCACTTTTGCTCACTAGCCTCCGTAAGGGTACTTGGCTTGGTTCATTGCCCTCCACAAGGGTAGTTGGGTTTGGGGCACTCCCTTGAACCATCCACTTTGATCCTTTGAACCTTTGAACTATTAAACCTTTTTGATTCAAGGTTCAATGGTTCAATGGTTCTATGGTTCAATCCTTGCTTAGAAGCTTGCCGATGGACATTTTTTATTGAACCAAGTCGTTGAACCAACCTTGAAATCACCTAAATGTTGAGAGCTTGTTTCTTTCCTACAGAGTCCGTAGATTTCAACCTGTGAAGTCTGTAGAACTGAGTCCATAGAAATGAGTCCGTAGAATTGAGCCCGTAGATTCAAGCCTGTAGAGTTTGTAGAAATATGAAAAAGCTTGAATAATGAAGAATTTGAATGCTCAAAACAATTTTTGAAAAGGAAAGAGATGATTTTGGTCTATTGAACTAGAATACTTCATATGTTGTCTAAAAAATGAGTTGACATTTTCGGGGACAACAGCTAGCTCCAGTTGGGGAACTTCCTTCAGTTGAAAACTTGGAATAGTTGAGGAGAGTAGAATCCAGAATCTCTAGTGCCTTGAAGTATGCCATTGGGCCATGGAGTCATGATACCCAAAAATAAAGGCTCCAAAAACAAAAATGAAAGCACAAAAATAGAACTAAAGACTATATAAATATACATATGTACAAGCTGATCTTATCTGATACTTCACGGATTAAAGTGATTCACATGTTGCCCACTATGAGGCAATGAAAAGGGCGTACCATCTTGATATTTTAGTAAGAAACTATTTTCACTATTGAGTTGATCAATAATAAATGGGCCTCTCCAAAGAGAATCAAACTTCCGATGCATCCCCTTTGGTTCTCTTCTCTTGTCCCATAGCAGGACTTGATCTCCAAACTGGAAATCACAATTTTTTGCCTTCTAGTCAAAGAGCTTCTTCACCAGAATTTGATGGGAAGCAATTCGGTCCACCACCATAGTTCTCTACTCATCCAGCTCAGTCAAGCACATGATCCTCTTATCAAGGGGGCTTTCATATGTCTTATCTTCAATTGCCTTAGCCAATTTTAATGCTAGCAATTCCAAGGTGATTGGTATCTCAACATTGATACCATAAAGAAGTTGGAAAGGAGACATACCAATTGCCTTTTTTGTTGCAATTCTATTTACCCACAAAGCACCAACCAATGCTTTATGCCATGTCCTTTGGTTGTCATCCACTAGCTTCTTGATGATAGTCATCAGGTTCTTGTTACTTGATTCAACTTGTCCATTCCCTTGTGGAAAGTAATCAGAAGAGTGAGAGAGGGTGATCCCATAGTAAATATAAAATTGAGTAATCTCTTGGAAAGTGAAAAAAGTTACGTTGTCTATGATAATCTTGATTGGGACCCCAAACTTGGAAATGATATTCTCCTTGAGGAAATTACACACTACTTCTAAAGTAGCATGCTTGGTTGGGATAATTTCCATCCACTTGGTGAAGTAGTCAATTGTTGTAAGGACATAATTATGTCCAGCACTTGAAGATAGGTTTATAGATCCAATAAAATCAATTCCCCATTGCTGGAATTGTTCCTCTATGACCACTGGCTTGAGAGGCAGGGCAGCTAACTTGGGTCTCCCAATAAACTACTGGCACAGTTCACATTTTCTTACCCACTTATATGCATCTTGGAAAAGAGTTGGCCAGTAATACCTAGCTCGTATAATTTTATGGGTAGTCACAGGAGCAAAAAATGCCCTCCATAGGCTAGATTGTGAAAGGATTTCAAAAGTTGGCTTTGCTGCTCCTTGTCCACATAGTGAAGGAACACTCCATCAAAGCTCCTCTTGTACAGGCCGTTGTCCCAAAGGATAAAATCGGTAGATTTCAACTTGATAGTCCTCCTTTCTTTGTAAGATAGGTGAGTATGACACTCAAAATAAGTAATGAAATGAATAATACTTGAATACCAATTATTCGTGGTGGAGACAAAGATGACTGTCAGTGTGTCTTCCACCTCTACTTCTTTATGCTCTATTTCTTCTGGTTTGTTATCAACAATTAATTGGCATAGGCCTTTTCCCTATACCATCTTTGTTGGCTTGATGACTAGATCAAACTCTTGGATATTTGCAATCCAATTGCCTCTTTTCATCCCAAACTCTTGTTGAGTAATTATGGATTTGAACGTGGTATCAGAAACCAAGGTAGTAGTGTGAGAATTCAAGATGTAGAAGCAAAAATGCTTAACTTCCTTCACCAATACATAAGCATGCTTCTCCATGTTCGAGTACTTTAGCTCATGAGCTTTGAGAGGGTATCTCATGAAAGAAATGGGAGATTCCATACCTTCTTTATTTTATTAAACTAGAATTGCTGAAAGCGTGTGTTCAGAAGCATAACTATATATGGTGAACTCTGTTGTAGTCTAGATAAACTAGAATTGGGGCGTGCGCAATGGCAGTCTCAATATCCTCAAATCCTGACTTGCCTTATTCAGTCCAGCTGAAGGTGGCCTTTCCCTTCATCATGTTCACAATGTGTCGAGTCTTCTCAGCAAAATCAAGAATGAACCTTCGTAAGAAATTCACCTTTATGAAGAAAGAGTGAACAACAGTCTTACTTGTAAGCAAGGTAAGCTCTTGGATAGACTTGACTCTATTTGAATCAATCTTTATGCCTCCTTTGGACACAATGTCTTTGATAAGTTTCCCTTCTTTTACTCCAAAAATTGACTTCTTGGGGTTCAAGGAAATGCCATTCTGGCGGCAATACTCCAGCACTTGTTGCAAGTGGTATATATGATTCGGGCGATGCTTAGAAAAGATGGTCAAGTCATCAAGATAAACTACAATGAACTTACCCATCTCATCCTTGAAATCAAGGTCCATTGCTCTCTAAAAGGTGGTGCTAGCATTTATCAAGCCAAAAGGCATCCTTTTATATGAAAACGTGCCCCAAGGTGTGGTGAAGGCAGTCTTGTGTTGGTCTGCTTCACCAACTTCAACCTGATTATATCCTGAGAAGCTATCTAGCATTGATAACATCTCTGAACCAGTCACTATTTGAAGTATTTGATCCATGATGGGCAAAGGATAGTTATCCTTTAAAGATGACTAATTCATATTCCTGAAATCCACACAAATGCACATTTTGACATTCTTCTTCCTCACAGGGACTATGTTGGCAATCCATGTGGAATGATGGATTGGGAAAATTATCCTAGCATTCAACATCTTATATATCTCAGATAGAACAATACATGATATCTTTGGATTATTCTGCTGAGATTTCTGCTTGTAAGGCACCAAATCATCCTTGAGAGGAATTTCATGGTAATTTCCTCAGGCCTGAGCGACTTCAGACCATCATAAGAGTACGCCAAAACATCCATGTAATGGTGAAGTAGGTCAGTAAACTTGAGTTTCTCCTCTGGATTAAAACACTTCCTAATGTTCACCATCTTGGAATTTTCCTTGGTACCCAAATTTATCTGATTAAACCTCTAGGGGAGTTTGAATCTATTTGTTGCTGTTTGATGAACCTATCATGCTTGTCAAACAATTTCTCAAGAGAAATCAGTCCTTTGGGAATTTTATTCCCTTTTAGTTGCAAGAATTCTTCACCTACGTCTGAATTCATTTTAGGAGTTGTTTCAAGTTTCTAAAGCTTACTGCCTTCGAAGTGAAGATGTTCGAAGCTGTCTTTTTGTTCTAGAAAGGTGATGATTTGGTTGTTGCCATTGAACACTTGTCAATGATTGGCATTATTGGGCACACTTGGTCTAAATACCAATTCAATAGTGTACCTATTTCCTTTGAAGTCTAGGTGAGGAACTAAGAGAGTTGTTGAAATAGCTAGTGCATCAGCTTGGTCATTGAATTCCCTAGGTATGGTAGATATGCTGAAAGCATCAAAGCTTTCAATTTGATCCTAGACTAGATTATGGTAATGGCATAATCCCTCATTTTTGGTTTGATACAACTTCCTTACCTGACAAACCACCAGTTCAGCATCTCCTTTGGCATGAAGGAGTTTAATGCCTTTATCTCAAGTAGCCTTCAATCTAAGCAATAGAGATTCGTACTCAGCTATGTTGTTAGTGTTGCTGAACTGCAACTTGTATGAAGAAGGAAAAATATCTCCTTGAGGAGATATCAACACAATTCTAGCCCCTAAGTCGGTAGAAGAATTGCTACCATCAAATTCCAAGATCCAAACATCATCAAAAACTGATCTTTCCTTAGATTTCTCCTTACTTAGAAGGGAGAATTCTTCTGTGCTTTCACTATGCTCTCTCACATCTTTTGGTATTCCATCTGAACCAATTTTCAGACTGTCATTTTTAGAAGTTTCATCAGCTGAAACATGAGTATCCTCTGTGGTCAAGAAATAATTACCCATATTTGAAGATTCAAACAAAATTTGAGCTTCAGGGGTTGATGTCTGAGTGACAACATATTTTCATTCCTTTTCAGGAAGTAGCCTCTGCATGATGCCTTTGATAGGGATCCTCACTTCAGATAGGTCCATGTTCAATTCTCCACCAACATCTTTACAAAAATTTTGTCCAAGCAGAATGCCATATGAGGCTAAAACATCGGCCACCAGGACTGTCATCTTGATTCTTTTGTCTAGGAATGCTGCAAATGCAAATTAGGCATCCTTGATTTGTCCTAGCAAAGGTACTTATTTGTTCTCCACGGAGAAACATCTCCCAAAGGTTTTGGTCAGCATGAGACCAAGAGATTCTACCACCTTGGTAGGCATGACGTTGTCAGATGCACCTGCGTCTATGATGTAATTGCTCAGCTTGTGACTATTTATCAACAGGGAAACATAGAAAGGATCTATCTTCCCAGGGGTAGTAAGAGGAGTAATGACAATTTTTTTGGGATGGGCATGTTCCTTGGGGGATCATGAGTTACCTTTCTAATCTATTGTCCTGTAGGAATGGCTTTATTCTTCACACACTGAACTAACCTATTCAATTACTCGAGATTGGATTGCAAGAATTTAAATTCAGACATTTAAATTTTCGTCTTCTTGACATGGTCGATTATGTCAAATAACTGAAATGGACTAAGAATAGAGGAAGGTAGTTCATCTTTCTAGTTTTTAGGAGGGGTAGTACTGGTCTGTGGAATTAAAGTTGAAGATGTTAGGATTGTGGAGCTAAAAGCTTCACTGATGCAAACAGGAGAGGAGGTTACTGAAGATTGCAGAGAAGTTGGGGTCGGTCTGATCAGCCGACGTCGGCAGGATAGCAAAGGGAAGCAACCGATGTCGGTCATATATCGGCCGACGTCGGTCACCTCCAGGCAGACAGGGACCGGCGTCGGTCGCCTGTATGGTTCGACTGCGAGGTATTTACGGGCAGTTAGCTAACGAACCAAGTGTTTGCATGAAGAGATCTAATTTTAGACTGAGAGCTGCGGATCTAATTATTGTAATTAGATGTCTAATTATTGTTTGGATGAGATCTATATAATAGACTCATGGTTGTATTGGAAAAGTGTGCTAGGGAGTAAGAGAGCATAATTATAAGCTCCTTCTGTGTGTGAGGTAGAGCAATGGTGCGTTCCTCCTAGTGCCATAGTACCAGGTGTGTTGGTGCTGGATTGGAGAGCCAGCTGGGTTCTTCAAGAGTGTAGGATCTTGGTCACAGTTGCATGGCCTATATAGGAGATCTACATGGTAAGTAAGATCGTTGATCTGCAGGTGTATGTGTGTGCAAGGTCGAGGTTCACAGGTGAGCAGAACCATTGTTTGATTTGCAGGTGTGCAAGGTCATACAGACAGCAACACAACAGGGAGCAGTATCAGGCAGGATCTACTTGGAGTACAGGTGTGTACTCGGATAGAGCAAGAGGAAGGCAAGGAAGTTCCTTCCATAAGTATGGTCTGTTGAAGTGCAGGTTATTGCAGGTTCATGGGAGATCTACTTGAAGTACCTTGAGTACTTGTGGAGCACGTGGAGTGCTTGTGGAGTGCGTGGAGCACTTGTGTTATGCGTGGAGCATGGGAGGTGAACACCAACTCTGTATTTGAGTTGGGTGTTGAGACCTGTGAGAGGGAGAGCTTTGGGGAGAAGAATTACTGTTCACTTGAGGTGTGGGAAACCTCTGTAAGGTGGTGGAGAAGAAGTGGCATCTTCTTTATTGTATTCTTTTCTGTATAAAGTGTTAATACAAGTTGTGTATTGTCTCTCATATGCTGTGTTATTCTGAATTCTAGTTACTTGGTGAATCTGGTTTGTTTCCGCATATTAAGTTGTTTAAAGTTTGGTAATCAATTGTATGTTTCCAGTTTCGCATCCTGACAAGTGGGATCAGAACATGTTTGTTGTTCTAGATTCCTGACAGAAGATGGAGGAATGCTTGATGTATTTATCTTTTTATTACTCACTGGGTCCTTTGGCTGGAAAGGCAGAGAAGTTCCTCATTTGGCAATTAAAATTACATGCTGAGAACTTTCCCCTATTTTTATTTTATCAGCTTGCTAGGTTGACTGGTTCTGAGACTAGGTGAATACAATATATGATCCATCAACTGGTTCACCTTTACCTTTGGGTTCATCCTGGTAATTCAGGAAACCAATGTTGGAGTCACCAGCTAATTCTTCATGGCCTTCTACAAGGAGATCAACATCATTTTCTTGGTTCAATTTAGGCTGGAAAGAGAAATTAGATTCTATTTTGAGATATCCAACTATTGAATTAGTTGGGGGTGCTTCAATGGCAAGTTTCCCCTGTGGGGGAAGAAGATGATTTGGTTGTCCTTGATTTCTGGTAGCATTGCCTTGGTATGACTGATTGGGTTATGTCCTTCTTGGCATATCTATGTAGGAAGGAGCTAAAGATATCCCTTGCACCATTTACTTCCTAAGAGCTAACAACTCATTTGCTAGCTTCTGCACCATTGGATCAGTGGTACCTGTAGATGGATATTCAGAAGATGAAGAAGATTTACCTCTGTTAGGATATCTCCTTATCTTTCCTACCAAGATAAGGTCATCTTCCACCTCAGTGGCCAAATCTTGAGCTACAACAAGGTATATTTATCCAGCATGTCTCAATAGAAAACTTACTTCAAGCAACTGAGAGTTGATGAAGAAACATTTGAGGTTTTTAGGTGTTGGTTGAGTAATTGTAGGAATCCTATTCCTCAGTTTGTCAAACTTGGCTATGAAATACCTCATTGGTTCATGAGGCTCCTTCTTCATTTGTGTGAGTTGAGCTAGCAGGGCATGCACATCTTCTGCAGACTTGAATCTGGCTTCAAATTTGGCTTTGAGAGTATTTCAGTCAGTCACAGTCTGGGCCTGTAGATGATAGAACCAATCTATACCAATACCTTGTAAAGTTTCCACGAACAACCCGACTGCTACATCCTCATACTCCACACCTATTACGCCACAGGCTATGATGAAGGCTGCAATATGTTCATCAGGATGAACCTTCCCATCACCATAAAACTCGGGGAATTTTTTCCTTGAACTACGTGGTAGCTCATGTAGAGGTAGATTTAAATTGAGTGGGCTAAAAGAGTTACCCCAAGGGCCTTGAACTACCATTGTATGACTATGGAAAGGTGGAATAACAAATCTCAGAGGGGTAAGTATTGGCAAAGCTTTATTAATACTAGAAATGGAGGCTTTGCCTGGTAATAGAGACTTGACTTTAGTAGGAGGAAAGCTCCTAGTTCATTGGAGGTGAGATGGTGAAGGAAATAGATCAAAATTACTTTGATGTACCAACTCAAATACAGGGTCAACAATACCTTTAGCCCTTTGGCTTCGCATATACTGTGGATCTGCCAGAGTGAAAAAATAAAAATAGAAAAGAACTGGTACTGCTCCAGCTTGAAGCTTGAGGCTTCAAATTGTGCATTCTTCCCTAGCAAACATGGAGGTGGAGGGAGATGGTAAGGCTATAATGATAATGGTTAAGACACAGAACGGAGTCGCCAAAGTCTATAATGGATAAGGATAGGGACTGCTTCAATCTGAAACTTGAGGCTTCAGATTGCACATTCTTCCCCAATGGAGTCACCAAAAACTGTTATATGAATATTTTGTCAATCAGCTAACTAATGAGCAAAATAGGTCTCTTCAACCACAGCATAGGGAAATTGGTTGGCCAGATGTGCAGGTTTACTACATCAAAAGGGGAAAAATCTCTCCTCTCATCAAGGGGAGGTTCCCTATAAATATGCAGGAGCTATATACTATATATATAAATAGAAAATAACACTCAGGAGTAGGATAAACCATCCATCTCTCTTTTTTTAGAGATGATGTTCACAAATCAAAGGAGAAATCCTGATGAAATGACAGAAGGCACTCCTCTTCTTTCATAAGTGTTATTTAATAGACAAAAGGAACCTTTCAGGTGGTGACAAGTAACTATAAAAAGGTGCTTGGCAGGATGAAATGTAGCACAAAATCTCCACCTCAACTGCCAAAGAGTGAAATACGAAGGACAATGAGGGCACAAAGTTGTCCCAAGGTCCTCTACACATAAACAAAATATGAAGGATAATGAGGGCACAATGTCATCCCAAGATCCTTTACACAAGAATAGAAAGAAAACACACTAAAGGCAATTGTGGGAGTCTCTCCACAGCTGGCTTCAAGACACCTTCCTGATTACTTTCACTAATTCTACTTATTTAATTAAATGGACAAAAAATGTATTAAGGAAATAGACATAAGAACAATTTCCCCAACAACCAAGCTATTCCAGCACAAAGTCTGAAAAGTCACTTGTTTTTTTATTCAAATAATGAAATATGATCAACAATCTGAGCTCAAAGTCTTAGTAATGCCTTTCAATTTGGGCAAAGTTTTGTTTCTGATAACAGAGAGATCTCCCACTAAAATAATAAGAGAGAGTCCAATATATAGTGCTCCAAGAAAGACTTGGGCACTTTATTTCACAAAAAATGGTCTAGCATACATTCAATGCCTTCAATGCAATTTAAATTCTATCTATGGACTATGCTAGAATCGAGCGTCAATTTTTAATATGAGCCGCCTGATGTGTTTCCTAATGTGTGCATAACTGTTCACTCAACTCAATGTAGAAAAATAGTTTGCGCCATTGAATATTTGTGCTCTCTAATGTCTACCTGGTGGACTACTTCACCTTATAGAAACATATCCCATGCATGGATATTTCTGATCTTTCTCCATCGTTCCCCCTTTCTTGGCTGTATTTGAGCTCTCGGGCTATCTCTTTGGCCGGTCACTGAATTTGTTGACAGGGTCTGTGTTATTTTTGAATTTTAACAGATATCCCATCACCTTAAATTTGACATCCACGGGGACGTCATTGGTCACTACTTTGTTTGAACCATATTGAACTTGTGAACGTTCATTGCTTCCCTATTCAATCTCTTATTTGAACCTACCTTTGGAATCATCCATCGTTACTTCTTTCTTTGCTTGAGGCTATCTTTGTATTGGGAATGCTCTATCTTTAACATTTGTCACAGTCTACTGCTTTGAAACTTCACGAATCTTATAGAAAATGGGACCCACAACACTTCTTGCTTGAGCAATTTCAAAATGGGAATGCGGATGTAGACACTTGTCACGCTCTACTGAGTCATAACGGGACACGTGGCATGTTCCACTTAACTTATAGAGGTCTTAGATACCTTTTGAGGGTCCTATGGAAGAAGACACGTGGTAATTTCTGTTGAGCTTTTAAAAACACTGTAAAAACATTTGGGACTCATTTGGATTCATGCAGATGATGACACTTGGCACGTCCGCTTACTTTAGCAACTCACTCGAGGCCCACCATAGTCATTACTCAATAAAAGGAAGAAGCTGTGGATGTTGACACTTGGTGGATTTCATCGAGTTTTACCAAGGACACGTGGTGACTTCCACCATATTTAGAAGCAAATTATAATGGGTCTTGGTAGATGACACTTGGCAGCTTCCATTGGACTTTGTGAGAAGCTTATTAAAACAAGCCTTGAAACTTATTAGAAATTTGAAATGTGGATGTAGACACTTATCGCACTCCGCTGAGTTATAACAGGACATGTGGCACATTCCACAGCTTTGAAACTTATTAGAAATTGTGTCCCAATAGATGACACTTGGTAGCTTCTGCTTCGACTTTATAAGGAACACGTGGCAACTTCTGCTGCACTTTGAGGTTTGATCTTTCCTAGAGGGAACTTGCCCTTTAGGGTCTTGAAAGATGGTTCATTTTTTGAGTGTCGAGTGTCCCCCACGAGGGTACCTACCCTTCGGGATCTTTCAGGTGGCCTTTAGGCTTTAATTCCTTCACTTTATCTTTTTCTGTCGGGCATTTTTCCACGGGCTTTTCTCTTCGATCAGGCTTATTTTCTTTGGACAAAAGTCCAAAGGAATTCCTTCAAACTTTTTGTTCGAAGGTCCTTAACAACTTTGCTATAGGAACTTTTTCGAAGGAATTCCCTATTCGCTTTTGCTCGCTTCCCTTCGCAAGGGTAGTTGGCTTTGGGGCACTCCCTTGAACCATCCACTTTGATCCTTTGAACCTTTGAACCATTGAATCTTTTTGGTTCAAGGTTCAACGGTTCAATGGTTCAATCCTTGCTTAAAAGCTTGCCGATGGACATTTTTGATTGAACCAAGTCATTGAACCAACCTTGAAATCACCTAAGTGTTGAGAGCTTGTTTCTTTCTTGTAGAGTCCACATATTTCAACCTGCAAAGTTCGTAGAACTGAGTCTATAGAAATGAGTCTGTAGAATTGAGTCCATATAATTGAGTCCGTAGAACTGAGTCCATAGATTCAAGCTTGCAGAGTCTGTAGAAATATGAAAAAGCTTGAATAATGAAGAATTTGAATGCTCAGAACAATTTTTGAAAAGGGAAGAGAGGATTTTGGTTTGTTGAACCAGAATAGTTCATATGTTGTCTCAAAAATGAACTGACATTTTCGGGGACAACAAATCTAACCATATTTTACATCCCTATTGGACACTTCATAGAGTGATGCATAATTGTAGGTCACAAAGTCAATTCTTAACTGTTAAAAATGTATTCACTATTAGTGGTAAAATACACTAGGAATTAAAAAAATTCCTATATTGATTGATCAAAGCATGAAAAATGTGTAAAAGCATGTTAATAGGAAACAATTTTTTTAAAATAGAATTCATGTTACAATAGAAACTATAAATAAAATAATTTAAAAAATATATAAAATAATAAAAAAAAAAATTATAAAAAATCATTAAGCACTATATAATACATTTTTTTAAATCCTGAAAAAATAAAATTATATTTTTATAGATTTAAATCCATATTAAAGTATACATAACAAAACATATATTAAATAAATATTATTAATAAATATAATATTTATGAGAAAATAAACATAAAATTCTAAGCACACGTGCAAATTGATATTATATAATATTACTATTTTCATATATTTTAAACTATGTACAATATCATTATTCATATGTTTCTAAAAAACCCTTTAAAACTCCATCTAAAAATAGAATATAAATATTTATTTAAAAAATATTATCATATAATATAATATATTTATAACATGTTATTAGTTTATACGATAACCTCTTTTGAAATGGAATTCTTTTGTTTTTCTATTATTTTTAAATTCTACAACTTTGTTTACTAAAATTAGATTAAATGTGTAATCCATTTACATGCTTTCACCTAATTTTATTATTAAAGAAAGTGGTTAACTAAGATTTAGATGCAATAAAATTTTATACATTTGGTCAAGGACCTAAATGTAATGAGGCCCATTATTTCTTAAGGGTACATGCATGCTCTAGATATTTAGAGGTAGTTAGATAATTTTTTAAGGTTTAAGAGCCCTTTCCACTGAGTTTTGGTTATGTGAATGTGCTTTTGACAAAGTGATATTTTTGGAAACGTTAATAATAGAAATTTAAATAATATTTAAAAATTTTAGTTTTCACAGTGCAATATGTATATTGAAGGGTTATTATTATTTTTTATTCGTATTTACTTTTGATTAGAGTTATGAATCAGTTTGAGATATAATCGGGGGCTTAAATTTCCATGTAATCATTTACCACATGTACTAGATATACCAACAATGGCCATAACTAATCCAAGAATACTCACAACCACCACAACTAGTCCAAGAATATTCACAATGGCCACAACCAGTCTAAAAATACCAACAATGATCACATCTACCCTTAGATACCTTAGTGAGATTTGAACTTGGGTGGGACTTGAAACAACTAAACCACTTTACCAACTCACCCACATCTCATTGGTGTATTCTATGAAGCTTAATGGAGGTGGGCCTAGGTCTGTAATATCCATCGAATGATTTGTAGCCGAATCACCCAACTAGATCTGTGTGGAATACAAGGAGAAGTTTGACCCCTACCTCAATGTGTCCCCATGGCCACTTTAGAGTGTAGATGGTGTGTAAAGGCCCCACCCCACACACCATGGGTAAATTAAGGATTGAACTTGAGACTTAGATGACCTAAGTCATTACTCCCATCCACTCAAGCTAACCCTTAAGGGTGAAAAAAATGTGATCTACATTTGAAGCTTAATAGCGAAGGGGTTGGGTCCGTAATATTCGCTGAACAATCTGTAACTGAATTATCCTGTTATGATCTACATGAAACACATGGAGGAGTTTGATTCCTAACTCAGTGTGTCCCCATGGCCACTTCTTAGTGTAAGTGTTGTACAAACGCCCCACTCCACACACCACGGGTAAATCAAGGATTGAACTTAAGACCTAGGTGACCTAAGTCAAATTTTTGGATACAAACATTTTTATAACTGAAATACCCAAAATAACGATGAATTATATCCCTAGCCATGAGCTGTGAAATTGTCTCATCACATTGAACATATGTTTCAAGTCACATGCTAACCCACCAACCTATGCCACATTGAACACTAGATCAGTAGTCCATTACATTGGATATTTTTTATGAATAACCTATCATAACTTAGTGTAGAATTAACACTAAAAAATGGTCATCCTAGAAAATGGACTCTAAAACCTCCCACTAAATTATTGAAAGACTATTATTAATTTCATATATCTTTAAATAAAATTTCTATTCATATACATATATGCTCAACAAATGTTAAATTAAATTTATTCAAACTTTAAAACATTATTATTATTAATTTTCTCTTCCACAAGATTACTTAAAAATTCTCTTATTATCTTTGTCTGGTGCTCCTATAAATCTATGTCAATATAAAACAATTGGTGTTATCATAATACATTAGTTAGACAAATTACATGTAATGATTAATCCATTATTTATAGTTATCAAAGATTTAAATGCTCCAATTACACTTAGTTGTAGAGATAGCTGAGTAAACTTATAAAATAATTATTAAGAATATTATTTAATCTCAATAATTAATATATTATAAATTTGTTATTTAATTTATTTATTTTTAAAACATTTTTATTTTAAAAATAATTGTGAAAGTTATATATAAATTAGTTTGAATTGAATATTATATTATTATATCATCAAATTAAAACATAATAATAAAAAAATGAAACTTGTCATAAATATATTATTTAAAAAATTTAATAACTTTTTTATAATCAATTTCTCTCTACTCAAACATGTCTACCAATGCTCTTTTATAGCTATATATCTACTTTATCATTTTAATCTTCATAAGGAGGTGGGCGCTACCACCCTTGTTGTTGTCCAGTTGATACATATTACTATTATGAGAGCGGTGTCAAGATTGCATCACCGTAAACTATATCCAGCTAATCATGCATTTGGTTTTATCTTATATACATAATTGGGGCCAACTAAGCTCCATGAAAGTAACTTTGTCTATATAACGTTCTATTTGAGTTCCATTATCCCCGATTGGATTACCGCTATAAGAGCAACGTCAAGACCACCTGCATCAATGACCACCTTTGGGAAGAGAGGACTAGTATTTCTTCCACTATTATCTCTAGGTAGAGAAAGAGGAATATGCACACCAGAACATAAGGAACAAAGAGCATCTTCCCAATAAATAAGAAGGTCCTAAAAATGGTCCCCAATAAATAAGAAGGCCCTGAAAATAATCCTCAATAAATAAGAATGGGAACTTTATTTGTCCATACTGAGTCTACAAAAGCAGATTAGAAATAATAGAAACTTTGTTGAAAACAGATAAATTATAATATGAAGATAATGTAGACAATTAATTAATTTTTTTTAAAGAATAATAATAATTATTTGAAAATATAAATAAATAATTATTTTTAAGTATAAATTAATATAATATAAATAAAAACTTGAGTCAATATAATTTTTCTCTCACTTTTACTTTAAATTTAATAAAATAAATTATTATTATTAAATTTAAAATTAAATTAAATAAAACTTTTTTTATTATTATCATACAATTTATGTATCATCAACTTTATTTATAATGATATAATCAAAGTGAAGACAATTAATATAACCATAAATAAGTGAAAACAATTAATATGATAAAATTATGAATAAAATCAAAGTGATCATTTTATTCAGATCGATTAAACTATGAAATTAAGTATCACTGAAATAACTTCCGAAAGCTTATACTTATCACTTCAAATAAGAAAATTTTGTATTAAATCTTAAAAAAAATTAAAAATGTATTTTTATTTATCAAAGATTTCAGTGCTCCATGTATACGTATAGTAGTTGTGGAGATAGCTCTATACACTTAATTTGTTAATAATATTATTTAATTTTAAAAGTTTTAATCTCAATAATTATTGTATTTAATAATTTTTATTATATATTTATTTTTAATATATTTTTATTTTTAAATGATTATAATGATTATACATAAATTAGTTTGAAAAATATTAATTTATTATATAATTAAGTTGAAAGATAATGTAAAAATGGAAGCGTGTCATAAACATGCCGTTTACTAAACATAACGATATTTTTTAAGCTACGAAACATTTACAGTGACTTAAGCGAAAAAAACAATATGCATGGCATTCGCATGTCAACTTAGACATGAAGAAATCAATTTTAAGGAAACGTTATGAATAAATATTTGCAGTGAAAAATTAGAAAAAATGTTGTTTGTTTGTGGATTTAATGCGAATTCAAATAATCTTATGATTAGGAATTCTCTATTAAAAAAATACTACAGATCTAATCAAATTTAATTAATGAAAATTTAAGAAAAATATAGATTCCTATTCCATTGCACAGTACAAATATGAAATATAAATTTAGACACAGAGATGTTAAAAAATAATAAGAAATGAAAGTATTATTCATTTTTATATATTGGTTTATACACCACCATCATTTATATGGGAAATATATATATATATATATATATATATATATATATTTCCAAGGATTCTTATTATGTGGAAACCTTATTCTTCTCTGCTATTTTTTTTTCAAGCATCTTTATTCTCTGGAAACCGTATTCTTCTGCGCTCATACAAACCTTTAGGAGATACTGCCAAAAAAACATCAACAAAATAAAAATATATATATTAGAAATTTATAATTACAAAGTTTTTTTTTGGAATTTATTTTAATTTTTTATAGTAAATTGAAACAAATTAATTAAAGAATGATTATAATTACCTTGAACAATTTGAATTGGGTGCAACAGGGACGGGAAGGTTAACGTTACAAAACGTTGGAAGACGTGCAGCATTAGTCCAGTTGATACGGAAAGCTTTGCCTTGTTGCTCAATACATTGACATGCATCTTGTCGAGCTTTTTTCCCAGAGATTGCAGAATTCAACTGTTTAATTTCATTGCAACAAGCAGTACTTGGATTTCCACCTGAACTTCTTAAATAATTTAAACATGGCAACAATTCAACAGTTAAAGTACTGCAAGGTATTGCTGAAAATGGAGAAATATAAAATCCCAACAATACTATTAAAACAAATAACATTGCTTTAGCCATGTTGAAATGGAAATACGCTGGAACGAAGTGAAATCCTTTTAAAATTTATGATAGGAAGAATGCTAACAATTCAAAAGTATATGTTGTTCTTAAAATTATTTACGAGAGCTTTATATAAATATTTTCATGCAATATAGTTACAATAGACATGCAATATAGTTACAATAGACTAACACTTCACTGATTTTAACTTGAACTTTCTATCATTTAAATATTTTTTATTTATAAATAACAAATATTATTTCTCTCTTTTTGACATTATTAAAATTAGATTTTATTTTTAATATTTATATTAATCTGTTTTCATTTAATAAAATTTAAGTTGACATAAAAAAATAATTACTTTTATTTTTATTTTAAAAATAATATTTTTTATTTATTAAAAATTAAAGTGAAACTTATTATCATTATCATCATGCAACTTATAAATAGCATACAATTTTTTATCTATTAGTGATACAATCAAGTTAAGAACAACTAATATAACTATAAGTGATGTCTATTAGTGATACAATCAAAATAAAAACAACTAATATAACTATAAGCGATGTTTATTAGTGATACAATCAAAATAACAACTAATATATCTATAAGTGATGTCTATTAGTAATACAATTAATGTAACAAAACTAATATAACTATAAGTGATGTCAAAAGGATCATTTTGTTCAGGTTAATTAAGATGTGAAGTAAAGTATCAATCAAATAACTTCTTTAAAGAATATAGAAAGTATATACTTATTACTTCAAATAAAATTATTATGTGATTTTTTATTTTCTATAAAATTAAATCATTTTTTTTTAAATTTATATAAATAATATATAAATATATTTTGAACTATTGAAAAAAAATATTATAATTACATATTGTTTTTTCTTCTCTATGATAAAATTTAAATATCTAAGAATTTAAATTATGAAATTGTGATTTTTTTTAATATTATAATTTAAATGAAAAAATAGGTCTGTCAACCAAATATTATCCATGTGGAGTGGTGAAAAGCACTATGTTTTTTACATGCTGAGAAAGAAATATTTTATGCTGAAATGACTATCGAGTGTTATTATTTTATTGATATATATTTAGTTACATATTACGATAGTTTAAAGTTAGTGAATCTAGATTCTATTATTATTATTATTGTTATTGTTATTGTTATTGTTGTCATTTTCATTTTACTGTTATCTCTCTTTAGAACTGAGTTTAGATCAAAAATGGTTCTGATCTTTGAAGCATAGTCACCTAATTTTATTCCATAATGAACCATTCACTGAAGTAGTATTCTGGTATACTATATATAATAAAGAGTTTGACACCATTGTGTAATCATGATGACAATGGAAGCATTAAATTTTTGGAATGGAGACTATCATCAACATTGATCCTAAAAATATGCAGTTCATACAAACCCACCTAAAAAGGTTACAATAGTCTATTTAATTGTAACTCTTTCACTTTAATATTAGGCACAAAAAATGGAGTTTCAATAAGGTCAAGTAAACTACTTAAGACACCTTATAATTGTATCACTAATGTTACTCATGAATTCATTTGGCTGTGAGGCTTATAAATGTCCCATGTTGTAATGGAATGATCATGATTTTTCTACCATATATATTAAGCACTAAATATGGGACCAAATATTGTAGACTACCATTTATAGGAAGGGTGTTTATGTCACTTGGGACACTTGTGTGTTCAAAATATAAAATGAGTAAGACGATTTTGGAGTGCACTATAATCAAGTCACAAGATAGTTTGGGGTGGAAAATACAATAGAGGTGTTCCAAAAATGCTTATATTAGTAAAATATTTGTCATGATGTGAGTTATTATATAAGGTCATACACATCATGTGAATTATAAAAACTAGCAAAAAAAAAGTAGGGGCTTTACACACCTCTACCAATTCTCGATCGATGTTTGGAGTTGGTCTCAATTTATTTTATGTTAAGGTTTTCAACGATTAGGGATGATTATTTTTATTACATTTTTATAGTTGATAGGTTTTATAAGATGATGTTATGGTTGCCCTGTACAAAGGGGATCAAATCTAAATACACTACAAGTTTCTACTTTTAGTGTATGTGAGCCCACTTTAATTTGCCAAAATCCATTTTATTAGATAAGGACAACAAGTTTCCTATCACTTCTTGGCTTCCATTATATTCCATGATGGACACCAAGCTAAGCAAGCCCACTTCTTTTCATCCACAAATAGATGGGAAAACATAGGTAGTTAACCATAATATGGTTCATCTAATTTTAATGTATAACTCGAAACACCGATCCCTCCATAGTTTTAAAAGTCGCATCCCTTTTCATTTTGCCTTGTGTTTTAACCACTAGCCACCAATAATGTGGAATTATCTATTTTAGTAGAGGAAGTACCTCCCCAGGCACAAAGAGAATTTGATTAAGTCACTTAACTTATTGAGCACATCTAGAAAATCTAAAAGCAAGGGGATGAAATATTTTAAAAAAAAGTAGCTATAAGTACAAGTAATGCCTTGACAATATCAAGTACACCACAAATTCTAAGTTAGTAATAAGGTATGCCGATATTTGCATAAATATCATTTGAAAGTTCTGAACATGAAACTCATACATCTCTAGTTTGCACCTTACACAATCATTAAGCAAATAGGCACTAATGCTTTTGAGATAAACTACTTTAGCCATATTTTACACCCATGATGGACACTTCACATAGTGGTGAATAGTAAAAGATAGAAGGAATACAAAAAATACCCTATATTGATTTATCAAAGCATGAAAATTAGTCAAAAACATGCTACTAGGTTATACTTTTTTGTAAATAGAATTCAAGTTTTTAAAAAAAAAAAAAAAAAAAAAAAAAAAAAAAAAAAAAAAAAAACTATAAATAAAATAATATTTAAAAAATATTGAATAAATGATTTTTTTAAAAAAATCATTAAACATTATATAAATACATCTTTTTAAATCCCAAAAAAATTATATTTTTATATGTTTATATCCATCTTAAAGTGTGCTTAACAAAATGTATATATTATAATATATATTGAAAAAAAATTATTAGTAAGTTAAATATGTATGATTTTTTTTTAAAAATGGTTAGGCATTAGACTTCTTAATCTAAAACATATGTGAAAAATTATAATAAATAATATTACTATTTTCATATATTTAAATTATGCATAATATCATTATTCATATATTTTAAAGAAAACATTAAAAAATCTGTGTGAAAATAAAACATAAATATATAAATATTTATTTTAAATATATTATTAATCTACAATATACAATATATTTTTAATATATTATTAATTTATATAATAACTTTATTTGAAGTGGATTTTTTCATTCTACCATTCTTAAATTTTACAAATTTGCTTACCAAAATCAAGTTTAAAATGTAACCCATCAATATATTTGGACTTAATTTTATTATTGAAAAAAATAGTTAACTAAGATTTAGTTGCAACAAAAATTCTACATTTGATTAAAGACATAGATGTAATGGGGTGCATTATTTCTTGAGGGTATAATCTAAATAATCACCGAAGACCATTGCATAAAAATGACAATTTAAGATTAAAAATTAAGATTTTACGATAAACTTTAACACAATATAAATTGTAGTTTTAAAAGCTTTTATATCATTTTTCTAAATAATAAATCTAAAAACCTAAACCTTCAAATAGTGGTGCAATCCAACCAACTATTATTAATATTTCATCTTCTAATAAAACTTTTATGCATAAAAGTGTCTTATTCACATGCTTATACATATGGAAGGGTTATCATTAATTTCACTTATCTTTAAATAAAACTACCATTCATATGTCTATGTATATGTATGTTAAGTAGATGTTAAGTTAGATTTGTTTAAACTTTAAAATATTATTATTAATAATTTTATTTAAATTTAAGATACTAGGAATTCAATGTAAATTATTAAAATCTTTTTCACATAAATTGTTTTATTTTTAGAAATTCTCTTATTATATTATAATAAAGTTTTGTTTGGTGTTTCTATAAATCTATGTCAATTTAATTTAAAAAATAGTTTTATTATAACACATTAATAAAATGAATTATTTTAATGATTTCTCTATTATTTATAAGTATAATTTTTTTAACCCACTATATAAGCTTATGCTTATAAAAATATTGTTAAAAATATTATTTAAACTCAATAACTATTATATTCTATAATTTATAATATAAATTTATTACTCAAATAATTTATTTTTCATATGTTTTTATTATTAAAATGATTGTGATAATTATACATAAATTGATTTGGAATTTATATTAATTTATTATATAATTCATTAATAAATACTAATGAAAACATAAAACATGTTATAAATATGCCATTTATAATATCTAATAATATTTTTTATCATCAATTTATATATATTTAAATATTACTTTATTGCATAATCAAATTAAATAATAAAGAAAACATAAAACTGTCATAAATATGCCATCTATGAAATCTAATGATATTTTTTTATAATCAATTCGTCTATACTTAAAAATGCCTCACTGCTTAATATTTTTATAATTATATATCTACTTTATCAGTATGGTTATGATTTTTGAATATGTCCAACATATACATAAAATATATCCATAAAATGTTCCATCAATTTTGCCTTGAGTGTCGTGTATCCTTTTCCCCACCTTGTGTTTAAGGTGTATAGATTATTCATTTGATTTTAATATTTTATATTCTTTTATTTATTTATTTATTTTTTAAAATATGATTGATCGAAACATATTATGAATGTATGTAAGTTAATTATATATAATAATTTCATCATAGTTTATGTTCCTCATAATTTTATCAAGTTTTTAGATATATTATTTAATTTTAAGATGTATTATATTTTATATTATAAATTTATTATTTAATTAATTTATTTTTAATATAATTTTTATTTTTGAAATTATTTAATGGTTATGACATATTTGTTTATTATAACATCAATTTGATATTCAAATCGTACATATTTGTCAGAATTTACTCAAGGTTATTGTGAAGTCATCATAAGTATTGGAATTAAAGTAATTCAATAAGAGTTTAAAAAAATCATTCAAAGTAGGTTTTATATAAAATTTATGATATCATCGGTAGTACTAGAAAACTTCATTCTCTAAGTGAAATAAGGAAATTGGTACGTTGTCTACCCTAATTGTATTATGAAATCTGAAATATTATTTAGCTCGGTAAATCTAGTTGGTTGGTTTTACATCATCAAATTTTGTAATGTCTAATTTAGGACCACAAATGGTGGTTTGGGCTAGAAATACACTATTAGCATGCATTTCATTAATTTTGTTAGAGAACATATTATTTTGTAAATTGATTCCTTGTGGGTCCTCATTCACCTCCATGAATCGAGAGTCACACTTAGCTCGAAGTTCCTAAATATTGTGTGCCATGGCTTGGCTTCCAACACAGGGGAAAACTATTGACTAGAAGGGTTTGAGGGTGCCAATAAAATTTGACTAAAGTTATATGTTAAAATGACTGGCTCGATGAGATAATCACAATGGTATAATTTCACAATAA
This sequence comes from Torreya grandis, assembly GCA_037957365.1. NCBI lineage: Eukaryota > Viridiplantae > Streptophyta > Pinopsida > Cupressales > Taxaceae > Torreya > Torreya grandis. The sequence continues at coordinate 5,035,401 of JARHVA010000256.1, read as the reverse complement.
CTATTTTTTTTGAGGTTGTAGGTGAAAAAATAATTTTGTATGGGAATATTTTTCTAAATTTTTTAAATATCCATTAAAATGATCATTTCAATAATAAAATCACAGTGCTGTATTACTATTATGGGTAAAAAATATTGTTCCTTTTTATTTTCTATTTTTTGATGCCTGGCTACTACAATAAGTTTAGAAATTATTCTAAAACATTCTGATCCTTCTAGATGTTGCAATGAGTTTTGATAATTTTTTTTAAAACAAGATAATCATTCTGATAGATGAAATTATACTATGTTACTATCAACTGAAAGAATCTGGTATTCTCTGTTATTGTAGGTTTTAAGGAATTAGAATCAGATCTATGAATTTAAGAATTCCAATATTATGTGGAAGGATACTACATGGTGTGTTTGGGTATGTGAGATTTCAAATATATTGATCTCATTCATAAAATAGTGCTAGCCTAATATTTAAGATCACTTACTATGAAAAATAACAATTTTGTATCCCATTATCCCATCTTCGGGATATGGTGCAAGTAACTTCCTAGGGCTAACTAATTATTGGTGCATCACATATACAAATGGTCAAATGTGTCCTATTTCTAGGATATAAAAAAGAAACAGGGGGTCTTCCCATATAAATGAAGGTATGCTGAATCAAAAATACATACACAACATTGTTTAGTTAATTGTGTATTAGGGCATAACCCTTCTCTCTACAAATCTAGGGAAAACTAAAATCCACTTAGCTTGAAATGACAATTTTTTGTTAGTTTTAAAATGGCCAGAACATAGTTTATAACCTAAAGAAAGAAGAGAGAAGAGAGAAAAAATAGTGAAGAATCTTAGTTCCACCACCATGTTACCACTTTCAGATCACTAAGATCTTGATTGGATGAGGTGTGAGTATACAATGAACAAAATTAGAGAACTCTAAACCAATAGAAATTGCTACTAAAAAATGGACTTGGAAAGAGCTCTAATACCATATTTGAGGAATTTGCTTGCATAAAATTTAATATAACAACTTAATATAACAAATATGCATGGAATAGAAAGAGAATACTAATATTATAGAAAAAATGATAGAATCTTACTACAAATTATTGTGGGCCTCTTCGATGAGACAACCTTCTTTGAGCATAACTCAATAAAAAAAATTAAATAGATGTCCTTTCCTCTTACACAAGCCCTCTATATAAGTTATTCTACTCAAGATAACTACTATCTCCCATACACATGGGATAATTAAAGATAGAAAATGTGTTGAGTTACAAAGCATATATGTCCAAGATTTTATTAATAATGCTTAATACAATCTAGAGTGGTTAGGATGAAGGGGTCCTAATAATTTTATTTTGATTTAAAAATTACTAAATATTTATGCTATATCATAGACAATGATCATGTACACATTGACCTAGAGATGATCAAAATAATCAAAGAATGGCCAACATTAACAAAAATTACATAATCAAGAAGCTCTAGAGATGATCAAAATAATCAAGAAATGGCCAACACTAACAAAAATTACATAACTCAGAAGCTTCTTGAGGTTAGTGATTTTTTACCATCAATTCATTCTTATATTCTCTCATCTTGCATGACACCTAAACTAAAAAAAAATGGGGGGTGGTGGAGGGGTGGAAGGTGGGGTTAGTTTTGTGTGGACCGCTTCAAAGGAGGGTGGGGGAAGTCAATGCCATTTTTATGTGGACCACTTAAAAAAAATAAAATTTGAGCAGTTAAAATGGAAAATTTTCTCAACAACAATCCTTGCCTTACCAAATATTCAACAACCATTTTTTATTGAATACGTGAATGCACAAAGTGATAAAAGAGATGAAAAGATGAATAAAGATGGCTGAGCTAACCTCAATAGAAATTGAGCGTTGCCTACATAGTCTAAATGGACCTCAAACCAATGTAGTTCACCCATAAATGGGAGAGAATGGAATGACATATGAATAAAACTGACCAAAGATTAATTAGACTCTTGATGTATGTGAAGAGATGCACGTTTAAGCATTAAGTCACGTGCCAAACCTATTGAGCCTAGTTTATGCATAGTGTTATTGAAATCTATTCATCAGAGCTATGTTGACATTAAGACTTGAATCTAGAGCACAAAGTGATTCCTATAGCAAAATAAATTAGGCATCAAAAGTATGAATAACTCATAATGACATGGCATTTCAAATGCATGAAGCTAGTTCAAATGTGAAACCTATAACTAAGGATAATGGTAAAAAATGACCAAAACTAGAGTTACAACTATTTACATTTAAACAAAAACAAGCAAAGACAAAGAAAAAGATAAACATAAATGAATCAAACTTAAAATCAAGATATGAAGGATCAAGATTCAAGTAGGAACAAGAATGTTTAAAAACAAAGAGACAAAAGTTGTTCTCTAATTAAAGAGGAACAACTGTAGAAGAAATGGGGGAAGAAAAGAAAAGGAAGTGGTTGGTCGAGCTGACTCCAAATATACAAGATAAGAAAAGGAAGCAGTTGGTCGAGATGAATTTATGGTGAGAAGCTACGGTCGAAGAATGATGACCATTATAAGTGCATTAATGATGAGAAGTGGTGGTTGAAAATAAAATGGGTAGTAAATACAAGTTACCCCATTAAAACTATAAAATGATGAGACAGATCATTTTAATTTTTACCTTTACTTTCATTTGATTATATAGAGTTGAAGAATGAACTAAGCCAGAGTGATTCTAGATCAAGTAAACAACATCAAAATTATGTAAATAGATATTGAGAAGAGCATTAAGCTAAGTAATCAAGCATAAATTTAACCCAAAAACATGATCTATGATAGGAATAATTGATGGCTATAGATTATAGAGGTAGATGGCTACCATTAGAGGGTTTCGAAGTAAGAAATGTTGAATTCATATACACAACAATCATGTATTTGTTTAGGAATATTGGATGGCTGCACCTCAACCTTTAGGATTTTTTGAGGGTGATACAGCCTAAGAAGAAGGCTTTAAGAACTAATCCATTGCTGACTATACTAGAAGATGAAAGTTTACTTGGGGGAAGTAGTACTAATCATAGAAGAGATGCCTGAAGAAAAAGCACAATACACAAAAAGCAAAGAAATTAGGATGGCACCAAACAAAGAAGACACAAGCATCTCCATGATCACCATTGATAATAGAATAAATATAGTACCCAAAGATGGTGTTGTACATGGAAACTTGTGTTTTTAAAGTACCCTCTTGCACCATATTAAACTACAACCATTGTTAACCTAGAAATGAGGTTGAGTTAGAAAATGACTATCAGGTTGAACACTAGAACACCAAAAATCAATTAGTGTATGACCTCAAATTTTTCAATGCTTTGGATGCTATGGATTTATTTAAATTGTTTAATAATACATATTTTTGAAAACCCATGGAAGCAATTAAGTTTTTACTCTCGTGCATACATGAGGACTACCTCTAATTTTCTAGGTGTAACATGAAAATTACACCTGAGAGGATAAGTAAGGTGTCAGGGATGCAATGCTTCGGCATGGATGTAGAGTGTGAATTAGAAGACTTAGAGGATATAGGGAAGAAAACAATGATGCTCATATACCAAAATTAGGGTCATGTTACGCATATCAAGAACCTGAAAGATCCTACTCTCTACATCACTCACCATGTAACTAAGGGATTGAAGTATAATTGGGCCATGTATTTTTCCCACAAAATCATTGAGGATGTTGATAAGACCCATTGAATACTAGGCCATACGTTTCCATGGGGAGTATAATGGGTGGTTTAGGTTTCCAATGGTGTTTGATGAGATCGGTGTACTAGACTATACCTCGATAAATACTAAAGTGGGCATATCTACCTGAACACAAGTCCCATACTAAGTGTTATAAGGTGTTCACATGCCTTGGAAACATCACCCCTACTTAAAAAAAAAGATGAAATCATGGTACAATGGAATGAAATAAGCCTTTGGGAATGAATGGCACATTCCTAATGACTTGCCCATCTAGGTTGGTGAACAAACTCAATTTGATGTAAAGAACCATTTCTATTTGTCATGCATAAATATGGTCCCTTTTGGAAAAAATTTAGTGTTGTTGAAGCTACCCTATCCTTTTTCAGTGTGGTACTTTAATGATTCAGTAAACTACTTTTTGTATGCAAAACCTCTTATCTTAGAAGTAGACCAAATTAACTTGGAAATTCACACTCTCTAGAAGATGTACGTCTATCTTGGTAAGATGGCATATAGGGAAAAGAGGGAAATTGATCAAACCAATATCAAGTTAAAATAGACCATGGTAGGAGAACAAGTTCATAATCTATTCTACATGCTACAACCCAAGAAGAAGACTTCAAAAGGTATAGCGAATACTCAATAAAAACTTCCACTAATACCACAACTAGTGAAGAAGAAGTAGGTTGGACATGATGCTAGCACAAGCTCATAGTAGGATCCTCAAAAATAGTAGAGGACTACCCAGGTTATGCCTTGTAGACCCTCACCACCACGAGATTCTCCACCTAGACCTTCTCCACCCAGAGCTTCACCTCCATAGGCTCTTCCACCCCTAGATTCACCTTCAAAGACTTATTCACATGCATCACCACTAAGGTTTTTGATATCAAGGGGTTTTACATGAATTACATTAGAGAAAGAACCTAATGGGTTAACACCATTACCACATTTTCAACTAGTGCAAGAAGAACCTAAAAGCCACAAGGAAGAAGTAGAGGAATCTAACTCTGAAAAGAAACCCTCCCTAACATGAGAGGAGGAGACCACCTTTTATGGCATGGCATCAGACATTGGGGGTCCATTTTTTAAAGAGGGGGATGGTTATGATACTCAACAGATGAGTGGGATGACCATTAATAACACTTCTTTGAATACCAATACAGAGGTAAAAATTCTTGAGCACAACATAAATAAAGGAAAGGATCCTATGAGTTCTAAGGGGGAACCACTTTTGATTGGTGCATCCACCAAATTGCATGCTCAATATCAAATAGGCATCCCAGATAGGATGTTTTATTTATGGTTGAATTTCCTTCCCCAAGATACAACTATTGACACAAAGAGATAAATGTCATTCCTTTTAAACATGTACAATGAAGAGCACCATTTTAAGCTCCCTCTAGATAGCCTTCTATTAGATTATCAAGCACCAACACTGCGAACTGCACTATGGGTTGATCCCTAGAAGATCTCTCCTCTGTAGGCATTTTATATTTTTGAAAATGGCTTTGGAAGTTGTGCACCAAAACTTACTTTCTAATTTTGATGTGCATAATGTAAAGAAGAAACATGGATAGGTAGTGGTAATGTATGAAAAAGAGGTTGTCACTTGGGAAGCACTAAAAAAAGTGGTCATGCTAAAACAACAAATGAAAGAAGTGATAAAGGTCAAGGTAAAAACCTTGAATCTATGTAATTAAATTTTGGACCAAGAACTGGCATTAATGGACGGAGTGACTCTTGATAGGGAAGCTATTGATAAATTGGAGACCCTAGTAAATCTCATTTTGAAACATTGCAAGGATCAACCTACACTAAGGAATGAAGAATTTTGGGTGGTGGATTAGTTTACTGAGGCATTATAAATTTTTAGGCATGCTTGCAAAATAGGTTGGGAAGTAATCCCCATCTTGGATGGGATTTTTGAAAAATTGGCATGACCTAATAAAGTTTTAGAGGCTCGACTCAAAATAAAGGAGTCTCAAAGGAAGTAGTTAGCAAATGTTTCCCTCTTAATAAAGGATTGCATTAAGCATGTGAAGGCATTCAAAGATTTTAAATCGATGGAGGAAACAATAAATGCACATTGACAACAACTCAATGCCAATTTTGTAGCTCTTTGAGGACAAGTTGTCATTGAGGTCTCAACCTTAGAAGAAGTTTATAAGGATGCCAATGCATCCCTTGTCCAATTGGTCAAGAAGGCTAATGAGTGTCCTGAACAACTAGAAGAGATGAATAAATCAAAGGTGGTTGTTGAAGAAATAATGTCAAAGATTATCGACACATTATCACATTGGGATAGTGTCAAGAAGTAGATTGAACAAACTAGGCTTGAGTCTTTGGCTAAGGCTAAAACTAAGACTTAGTCTGAGATGGACTAAGAGTGTAGTGTGGGGTGATGTTAAACCCCAAATTTTTACTAAGTATTTTGATATTTTTGTACGAAACTGACACAACTCAAAAGGAACATAGTGGAGAAAGACTATGGCATAGAACTAGGCTGGTGTAGAAGGACTGTGGCATGAAATCGATGAAGAAAAAAAAAGACAAGGGCATAAAGCACTAATGTGAGAAGACCCAGTTAAAGACAATATAACTATGAAGAACCTAAGAGCATAGGACTCAAAACAATAGTGAAAGACTTGGGGAGTTCATGGGAAGTAAGAGATAGTTGAGGAGAAATTCTCAAGGGCCATCCAAAATTTAACCATCACGAGTTTCACACCGACCTGTAAAGAGGAAGACACATGGAAACAAGGATCTAGCATAGATTAATAATATAAGGGGTGCAAAGGCCTAAGTCCTTAATATAAAATAATTGATAGACTACTACGACTCTTATTCTACTAAGAGTTTATAGGATAATCACTCATGTTATCATTTATTATGTAACCACTTGGTTAGGTAAAAACAAATATCAATAACCTTGTGTGGAATCATGTAAAGTGACTGATACTAGATATCAATTGGTGACTTATAATATAGAATTATAGATATTATAATTAGTCTTGATGTTATTGTTCCATATAATTAATAGTTATGCATCTAACAGTGGTTTTACATTGAGTAACTTGTGGTTATAACTTATTAATAGATTTATACAACCTATACTTTATAAATTTGCATAAAAACCTTTGAATTCCATGGTATTCATTCTCATAATTCTAGTTATTGAGATTAATGAGACAAGGAACAAAGTAGTGCATTTATTTTTCTAAGTAACTTCTAATTAGATATGGGATCAAACTCAAGTATATGACTAGTATGTTACTGCACAACATAACCCATGGGAACTAGTTTCTTTCTATTTGTTTCGAGTAAACATGCAAGATCATAGTCTTGCATGAAGGGGTAGTGTGTAAGCCTATTGGGGCTACACTTCATCACTTGAAAATGTGATTAAAGAATAAAAACCCAAAAGTCATAACACACACACACACACACACACACACACACACACACACACACACACACACACACACACACACACACACACACACACACACACACACACACACACACACACACACACACACACACACACATTTGTATGTGTGTGTGTGTGTGTGTGTGTGTCTATATATATATATAGTGTGTCTATATATATATATATATATATATATATATATATGTCTCACTCAAGAAGTTGTCCAATATTTTATGATATATTAAATGTTATGCTATATTTACCAGTCAAGAGTATGTATATATTGTGTCTATGTTAAGTACTCATATGGATTAGTCAAGAAGTATTCTCAAATCACCATACATAAAACTTAATAATCTATCATACATATTAAGCTACCATTCATAGACACATCACCCTAAATCACCATAATTATTCAAAGTGCTACATGATTACAAATCACCATATTGTTCAAAGTGCTACATGATTACAAATCACCATATTATGATTTAAATCACTACAATATAGCCTTTCAACTCCTATTATTTTATTAAAGTAGTGATTCAGAGCTAATGTGTTCCTGGAATAATGCAACATCAATGTATAGTGAATTAGATGGATATTTGTGTAGGTTTGATATAGGTGTAATAAGTATTCCCTCATCATTTTTATTTAAGTTCACTGCATATTTTTTATAATACTATACTTCTATAAGTCACTAGAAATCAATTCATAATGCTGCATATATATATATATATATATATATATATATATATATATATATATATCAGTCACTACATTATATAAGTAAGTCATTGTATTTAAATAAACTACTATTGTCTTAATACAATTCACCAAAGTTCTAAATCACTGCCATTGGATATGTAACACGACTGTATTAATAAGACAGTTTGTATAAGGTATATGATGATCTACTAGTTCATCCCCTCTATGTGATACTTCGATCACTGTAGTTTTAAATAAATTGCTTCATATATTCTCACCAAGTTCACTGCATAACAACTCATCTAGTTCACTATGATTGAGTTGTTTTAGTTCATTGTATGTTATTTGTAGTTATAAATCAATAGATGCAAGTCGCTATATGAATTTATTAAAATATGTTTAGTGCATATTGCCCCTCCCAAATTTCATTGTATCTTATTGTACATAGAAAATAAATAGGCAAATCACTATAAGGAATACCAATCTTATAATATGTATTTAAATGTAACTTATAATGATAACTATTAATATTTTGGTCTTATAAGTTTACACTATAAGGAAAAAGAATTACTTTTAAATCTTGATAACTTGCATTATAACATTAATTGAATATTGGATAATTCATAGTAAATCGCTTCTTCTTTAAGTTTTATCTATTCATAGTTTGCTAAAAATTATATGTAGTTCAACCCTATGCTTTATTCATACTCATACATGGAATTGTATTTCAATTTACACCCAGAAATTGAATAACACCACTTACTTTTCATATTCATCTTGTTGCTCCTTCCACTTTACTCCATTTTCTGTGTCTTTCTCTCTGTGCTCCTCCTAAATATATTCTATTCCTATAAGGATTTATTTAATTATTCTTTTTGTTTTATTCTAAACATAATAACTTTTCATGATTTTATTTTTCTATTTGTTTTATCTCCCTTTTTCATAAATTATGAGATTTAATTAAAACTTGCCTTTTCTATTTTTAACCAACTTGCCTTGGTGCACAAGTAAGAATCTTGGGTTTTTTTTGTTTTGTTTTTATTTACTTTTATTTCATATTTTAATCTTAATTTTGTCTTTCAAAAGCTTTTTAAAGCAAAACTATCTCTATAGTGGTTTAACAACAATTAACCAGTTAATTTATTTAATGCATTTGATCTTTCGTTAAGAAACCGACTAGACATTCCAAACAACATCTAGGTTCATGCAAATTTGCATTCTTATAAAACATTAATAATCAAGAATACCATGGCGCATGATAAATGCACAACAACACACAAACACACAAAATTACATCACCTAAGCATAAATTTGGACTAACACTCACACATAAAAAATTACCTAAATGTAGATAACATAAAGAATATGTTAACGCTAGCCATTCAGATTATGCATTTAACATGTACTTTCTAACATGGTGTGTGGAGGGTTCTAGCCAGTTTCTTTGTCATCCTATGATATTTACATCTATGTCATCCTCTCTGATGATGCTATCCCTTCATCATGTTCTAAGGGATGAGTTCTTGTACATCAACCTCACAACACATAGGTAGTCAGACCATAACAACATGATATACGTTCACCATAAAATATAGCTAAAATAACAAATCAACATGTTCATAATGTAAACATATACACTAAAACTAACTCATAACAATATAATTATGTAACCTAAGTAATATGCAATTGTCCCATAATAGTATTTATCTCAAAGCTCAGTTACAAAAATACCCAAATCAGATTTGTTAACTATATATATCCATAGATAATCAAATTGTTTTCTTGGCGAGGAATCGAGATGTAACATTTAACAACCATTTTTAATTGAATATGGTGGCTTAGAATGTGTAATTGATGTAGTTCTCACCAAGTATAGTCACCTAATTTTATTCCATAGTGAACCATTCACTAATATGGTATTCTAGTATACTACATATGACAAGGAGTTTGATGCTATTGTGCAATCATGCTGACTATTGTCCCCCCCCCCCCCCCCCCCCCCAAAAAAAAAAATATCAGTCATTTTTCGGGACAAAATTTGAACTATTTTGGCCCCACAGGCCAAAATAATCTCTTGCCTTCCCAAAAATTATTTTGTGCATTCAAATTATGCATTTTTCAAGATTTTTAGAAATCTACAGACTCTGCAGGCTCAAATCTACGGACTCTGCAAGTTTCTATGGACTCTGTAGGTTCATTTCTATGGACTCTATAGGAAGAAATATATAGACTCCCCCATTTCTATGAACTCGTATCTACAGACTCTATAGGAAGAAATATATGGACTCAATTTCTACAAACTTCAAGGCTTGAATCTACGGACTCTGTAGGCTAAGTTCTACGGACTCATTTCTATGGACTCTGTAGGTTGGTTTCTACAGACTCTACAGGAAAGAAACAGGTTCAACACTTAGCCATTTTTTTAATTGAGAAGTTCAAAGGTATATTCTAAGAGAATGAAGGACAAGTGCCCTTGCGGAGGGCACTTAGGACCCAAAGTGGACCATTGCAAAAATCTGAAAGGGCAATGAACCAAGTTGAGTGCCATTGCAGAAGGCAACGAGCAAAAGCTGACAAAGAGGATTCCTTCGAAAAAGTGAACCAAGGAAAAATGCCCTTGCGAAGGGAACTCAGGAGCCAAAGTGGACCATTTAAAAATCCTGAAGGATAGTTCTAGACTTGAACAAGCCCTTGCGGAGGGCACAGCTCTCTTTCGAGAAAAGAATGTGGCAAAATGGTTAAGGCAAAAATTCTTTAGACTTTTTGTCTTAAGGAATTCCTTCAGACTTTTTGTCTAAAGGAAAAGTTTGCCAAGGAGACAAAAGCCCGAAGGCTGCTCAAAAAATCTTGAAGGGTAGGTACCCTTGCAAGAGGCTCTCACTAGGGAAAGTGGACCATTTCTCAAAGACCTCAAAGGGAAATTTCCCTCCAGGAAAAATGAAACCTCATAAAATTGCAATGGAAGCCACCATGTGTCCCTCATAAAGTTGAAGCAAAAGCTGCCACGTGTCCCTCATAAATTTGTAGCAAAAGCTGCCATGTGTCTCTTATAAAGTCAATGTAAAATGTGTCGTGTGTCATCTACAAAGCTTGGTAAAAGCCACCACGTGTCATCTTCCGTAGGACTCTCAAAAGGTATCTAAAAAGTAGCAAATCATGCCACGTGTCCTTTGTAAAGCCTAGTGGAAGCCGCCAAGTGTCCTTGCCTATTTCATAGTGGAAGATGCCATGTGTCACTTTTTGACATCAGTGGAAATTAGCCTTAAGCAAAGAAAGAGGTAGTGACGGATGATTCCAAAGAAAGGTTCAATGCAGTTGGTTCAACGTGGTTGGTCCAAGGAGACAAAAGCCTGAAGGCCGATCAAAAAATCTTGAAGGGTAGGTACCCTTGCAAGAGGCTCTCACCAGGGAAAGTGGACCATTTCTCAAATACCTCAAAGGGAAAGTTTCCTCCAGGAAAAATCAAACCTCATAAAATTGCAGTGGAAGCCACCATGTGTCCCTCATAAAGTTGAAGTGGAAGCTGCCACATGTCCCTCATAAAGTTGTAGCGGAAGCTGCCATGTGTCCCTTATAAAGTCGATGCAAAACATGCCACGTGTCATCTATAAAGCTCGGTAGAAGCCACCATGTGTCATCTTCCACAGGACTCTCAAAAGGTATCTAAAATGTAGCGAAACATGCCACATGTCCTTTGTAAAGCCCAGTGGAAGCCTACCAAGTGTCCTTGTCTATTTCACAGTGGAAGATGCCACGTGTCACTTGTTGACATCAGTGGAAATTATCCTCAAGCAAAGAAAGAGGTAGCGATGGATGATTCCAAAGAAAGGTTCAACGTAGTTGGTTCAACGCAGTTGGTTCAAGTGGTCAAGTGAATGAATGGAACACAAGAAACCACTTGAACCATTGAACCATTAAACCGTTGAACCATGAACCAAAATGGTTCAAAGGTTCAATCAGTTGGTTCAAGTGGTCGATTCAAAGGAGTGCCCCAAAGCCCATAGGCTGAAGTACCCTTGTGGAGGGAAAGTGATGAGAAAAATGGAACTTTTTCGAAGCCTAAAAGATGAACCAATGAACCAATTGAATGTTGAACCAAAATGGTTCAATGGTTCAAAGGTTCAAAGGTTCACAAGTTCAATGGTTCAAAGGAAGCTCTAGACAGAGCCATAAAGCGATTGGACCATTGAACCATTGAACCGCTGAACCTTGAACCAAAATGGTTCAACGGGTCAAAGGTTTAAAGGTTCAACATAGATGGTTCAAAGGAGTGTCTCAAAGCTGAAAGAATAAGTGCCCTTGTGGAGGGTAGTGAACTAAAGGCACGTGCCCATGCAAAGGGCAGAGAACATTGGTTTAAAGATTAAAGGAAATGCTGGACAAAGGGATGGTTCAATCAAAGACCAAGAAAGCAATTGAACCAAGGAAACGATTGAACTAGAGAAGCGATTGAGCCATTGACATCCCTGTGCAGGTCAAATTTAAGATAATGAAATATCTGTTGATTTTAAAATACAACACAAATCCTGTGAACAAATTTAGCGACCAGTTAAAGAGATAGCCTGAGAGCTCAGATCACACAAATAAGGATGAAATACAGCAAGGAAAGGGGGAACGATGGAGAAAGATAAAAAATATCCATGCATAGGATATGTTTCTAGAAGGTAAAGCAACCTACTAGGTGGACATCGAAAGAGTGTGAACATTCAATGGCGTAACCTATTTTTTTTGCATCGAGTAAAACAAACAACTACATGCACATTAGGAAACACATCAGGTAACCCATATTAAAGACTGATGCTCGATTCTAGCAGAGCCCATAGAAAAAATTTAAAATGCATTAAAGGCATTGAATGCATTATAGGACATTTTTGTGAAACAAAGCATCCAAGTCTTTCTTAGAGCACTATATATTGGACTCTCTCTTATTGTTTTAGGGATCTATCTCTCTCTGTTATCAAAAACAAAACTCTACCCAAATTGAAAGGCATTATTGAGACTTTGAGCTTAGATTATTGATGATATTTAGTTATTTGAATAAGAAAAAAGTGACTTTTTAGACTTTGTGCTGGAATAGCTTGGTTGTTGGGGAAATTGTTCTTATGTCTGCTTCCTTAATACATTTTTTGTCCATTTGATTAAATAAGTAGAATTAGTGAAAGTGATCAAGAAGGTGTCTTGAAGCTGGTTGTGGAGAGACTTTGTGCCTCCCACAATTATCTTTAGTTTGTCTATTTTTCTATTCTTGTGTAAAGGATCTTGAGACGACTTTGTGCCCTCATTATCCTTCATTTTTTGTTTCTGTGTAAAGGACCTTGGGATGACTTTGTGCCCTCATTGTCCTTCATGTCTCACTCTTGGGTAGTTGAGGTGGAGACTTTGTGCTACATCTCAGTCTACTGGTTACTACGCCTTTGGTTACTAGTTAATTGTCACTATTTGAAAGGTTCCTTTTGTCTACTAAATAGCACTTCAAAAAGAAGAGGAATGCCTTCTGTCATTTCATCAGGATTTCTCCTTGGATTTGTGAACATTATCTCTAAAAAAAGAGAGATGGATGGTTTATCCTACCCTTGAGCATTATTTTTTGCTAATATATATAGTATATAGCTTCTGCATATTTATAGGGAACCTCCCCTTGATGAGAGGAGAGATTTGTCCCCTTTTGATGTAGTAAACCTGCACATCTGGCTGACCAATTTCCCTATGTTGTGGTTAAAGAGACCTATTTTACTCATCAGTTAGCTGATTGACAAAATATTCACCCAACACTAACGATGGAAAAAATAATTTTTGGAAATGGAGAGAATCATCAACATTGATCATAAAAATATGTGATTCATGAAAACCCACCTAGGAAAGTTATAAAATGATCACCATTAGAAGTGTTCTATCTACGTGGAACTCTTTCACTTTAATATTAGGCACAAAAAATGGAGTTCCAATAAGGTCAAGCAGATTACTTAAGACACCCTTTGATTGTAGCACTACCATCACTCATAGATTTAATTAGCCACAAGGCTTATAAATGGTCCATGTTTTAGGGTAATGATATTAAGTTTTCTACCCTATATGAATCATTCAATATGGGACCAAAATTTACTGACCACCATCTATAGGAAGGGATTTTATGTCACTTGGGAGACACATGTTCAACCATTAAAATGAATAAGATGATTTTGGAGGTGCACTATAATCAAGTTACAATATAGATTGGGGTATAAAATACAATAAAAGTGCTCCAAAAATGTTTCTATTAGTCAAAGCTTTGTCATGATGTGAGCTAGTATATAAGTTCATACACATCATGTGCATTCTAAAAAGAACTAGAAAAAAAATTATGGGATTTACACACCTTTACATTATGTGCATTATGTGAAAATTTGGAGCACTTTTAATGACTAGGCATGATCATATCTATGTATTTTTAATGGCTGATAGGTTTTCTAAGATGACATTATGGTTTCTCTATACAAAAGGGATCAAATATAAATACACTTTAAGGTCATACTTTTAGTAAATGTGGGTCCATTTCAACTTGCCATAAACCACTTTATTTTATAAAAATAAGGATGAGTAGTTTCTTAGCACTTGGCCTATATTACAGTTCATGATGGACACCAAGCTAAGAAAGTCCACCTTTTTATCCATACATAGATGTGAAAACATAAGTAGTTAACTGTATTATGGTGCATCTAATTTTAATGTATAACTCAAAACACCCACAAACGTGGGATGATAGTTTGTTATACATCTAACATAGTTATAATCGACCCCTCCATAGATCTAAAAGTCACATCCGTATTTGCTTTTATCTTGGGTTTTAACCACTAGCCACCATTAATGTGGAATTACTTATTTTAATGCAGGAAGTATCTCTCCATGCATAGAAAGAATCTAACAAAGTCACTCGACTTATTGAGCACATCTAGAAAATTCAAAATTATGGGGATGAAATCTTATTTTTTTTGACTATAAGTATAAGTAACATCATGACCAACATATGAATAGAAAGAAAACACACTAAAGGTAATTGTGGGGGCACAAAGTCTCTCCATAGCTAGCTTCAGGTCACCTTCTTGATTACTTTCACTAATTCTGCTTATTTAATTAAATGGACGAAAAATGTATTAAGGAAACAGACATAAGAATAATTTCTCTAACAACCAAGCTATTCCATCACAAAGTCTGAAAAGTCACTTGTTTTCTTATTCAAATAATGAAATATGATCAACAATCTAAGCTCAAAGTCTTAGTAATGCCTTTCAATTTGGGCAAAGTTTTGTTTCTGATAACAGAGAGATCTCCCACTAAAATAATAAGAGAGAGTCCAACATATAGTGCTCCAAGAAAGACTTGGGCACTTTGTTTCACAAAAATGACCTATGATGCATTCAATGCCTTCAATGCATTTTAAATTTTGTCCATCGGCTATGCTGGAATTGAGCATCAATTTTTAATATAAGCCGCTTGATGTGTTTCTTGATTTGTGCACAGCTATTCACTCTACTCAATGGAAAAAAGTAGGCCATGCCATTGAATATTTGTGCTCTCTGATGTCCACCTGGTGGATTGCTTCACCTTTTAGAAACATATCCCATGCATGGATATTTATGATCTTTCTCCATCGCTCCCCCTTTCCTGGCTATATTTGAGCTCTCAGGCTATCTCTTTAGCTGATCACTAAATTTGTTCATAGGGTCTGTGCCATTTTTGAATTTTAACAGATATCCCATCACCTTAAATTTGACGTCTGTAGGGACGTCATTGGTCACTACTTTGTTTGAACATATTGAACTTGTGAACGTTCATCGCTTCCCTGTTCAGTCACTTCTTTGAACCTACCTTGGGAATCATCCATTGCTGCTTCTTTCTTTACTTGAGGCTATCTTTGTATTGGGAATGCTCCGTCTTTGACATCTATCACAGTTTGTTGCTTTGAAACTTCACCAATCTTATAGAAAATGGGACCCACAACACTTCTTGCCTGAGTAGCTTCAAAAGGGGAATGCAGATGCAGATGCAGACACATGTCACACTCTACTGAGTCATAATGGGACATGTGGCATGTTCCACTTAACTTATAGAAGATTTAGATACCTTTTGAGGGTCCTACAGAAGAAGACACATGGTGGCTTTTGTTGAGCTTTTAGAAACACTATAAAAACATTTGGGACTCATTTGGATTCACATAGATGATGACACTTGGCATGCTCTACTTTAGAAACTCACTCGAGGCCCACCACAGTCATTACTCAATAAAAGGAAGAAGCTGTAAATGTTGACACTTGGCAGCTTCCACCAAGTTTTACCAGGGACACGTGGTGGCTTTTGCCATATTTATAAGCAAATTATAATGGGTCTCGGCAGATAACACTTGGCAGCTTCTGCTGGACTTTATAAGGAGCTTATTGAAATAAGCCTTGAAACTTATTAAAAATCTAAAACATGGATGCAGACAGTTGTCACACTCTATTGAGTTATAATGGGACACGTGGCATGTTCTATAGCTTTAAAACTTATTAGAAACTGTGTCCCAATAGATGACACTTGGCAACTTTTGCTTCAAATTTATAAGGGACACATGGTAGATTCTGTTGCACTTTGAGGTTTGATCTTTCCCAAAGGGAGATTTCCCTTTGGGGTCTTGCAAGATGGTTCATTTTTTGAGTCTCGAGTGTCCCCCGCGAGGGTACCTACCCTTCGAGATCTTCTGGATAGCCTTCGGGCTTTAATTCATTCACTTTGTCTTTGTTCGTCAGGCATTTTTCCATGGGCTTTTCTCTTCGATCGAGCTTATTTTCTTCTGACAAAAGTTTGAAGGAATTCCTTCAAACTTTTTGTCTGAAGGAAATGGCCCTTAACAACTTTGCCATAGGAACTTTTTCAAAGGAATTCCCTGTTCGCTTTTGCTCACTGCCCTCCGTAAGGGTACTTGGCATGGTTCATTGCCCTCCATAAGGGCAATTGGCTTTGGGGCACTCCCTTGAACTATCCACTTTGATCCTTTGAACCTTTGAACTGTTGAACCTTTTTGGTTCAAGGTTCAATGGTTCAATGGTTCAATGGTTCAATCTTTGCTTAGAAGCTTATCGATGGAAAATTTTGATTGAACCAAGTCGTTGAACCAACCTTGAAATCACCTAAGTGTTGAGAGCTTGTTTCTTTCCTACAGAGTCCGTAGATTTCAACCTATGAAGTTTGTAGAATTGAGTTTGTAGAAATGAGTCCATAGAACTAAGTCTGTAGATTCAAGCATGTAGAGTCTGTGGAAATCTGAAAAAGCTTAAATAATGAAGAATTTGAATGCTCAAAACAATTTTTGAAAAGAGAAGAGACGATTTTGGTCTGTTGAACCAGAATACTTCATATGTTGTCTCAAAAATGAGCTGACATTTTTGGGGACAATAGGTGGCTCCAGTTGGGGAACTTCCTTCAGTTGAAAACTTGGAACAGCTGAGGGGAGTAGAATCCAGAATCTCTAGTGCCTTGAAGTATTCCATTGGGCCATGGAGTCATGATACCCAAAAATAAAGGCTCCAAAAACAAAAATGAAAGCACAAAAATAGAACTAAAGACTATATATATATATATATATATGTACAAGCTGATCTTATCTGATACTTCACGGATTAAAGTGCTTCAGATGTTGCCCACTATGAGGCAATGAAAAGGGTGTACAATCTTGATATTTCAGCAAGAAACTATTTTCACCATTGAGCTGATGGATAATAAATGGGCCTCTCCAAAGAGAATCAAACTTCTCATGCATCCCCTTTGGTTCTCTTCTCTTGTCCCACAGCAGGACTTGATCTCCAACCTAGAAATCACAATTTTTTGCCTTTTGGTCAAAGAGATTCTTCACCAGACTTTGATGGGCAGCAATTCGGTCCACCACCATAGTTCTCTACTCATCCAGCTCAGTCAAGAACATGATCCTCTTATTAAGGGGGCTTTCATATGTCTTATCTTCAATTGCCTTAGCCAATTTTAATGCTATCAATTCCAAGGTGATTGGTATCTCAACATTGATACCATAAAGAAGTTGGAAAGGAGACATACCAATTACCCTTTTTGGTGCAATTTTATCTACCCACAAAGCACCAACCAATGCTTTATGCCATGTCCTTTGGTTTTCATCCACCAACTTCTTGATGATAATCATCAGGTTCTTGTTACTTGATTCAGCTTGTCCATTCCCTTGTGGAAAGTAATTAGAAGAGTGAGAGAGGGTGATCCCATAGTAAAAATAGAACTGAGTAATCTCTTGGGAAGTGAAACATGCTACGTTGTTTGTGACAATCTTGATTGGGACCCCAAACTTGGAAATGATATTCTCCTTGAGGAAATTGCACACTACTTCTAAAGTAGCATGCTTGGTTGGGATAACTTCCATCCACTTGGTGAAGTAGTCAGTTGCAGTAAGGACATAATTATGTCCATCACTTGAAGATGGGTTTATATCTCTAATAAAATCAATTCCCCATTGCTGGAATGGTTCCTCTATGACCAATGGCTTGAGAGGCAGGGCAGCTAACTTGGGTCTCCCAACAAACTGCTAGCACAGTTCACATTTTCTTACCCACTTATATTCATCTTGGAAAAGAGTTGGCCAGTAATACCTGGCTCGCAAAATTTTATGGGTAGTCACAAGAGAAAATAAATGCCCTCCACAGGCTAGATTGTGGAAGAATTTCAAAAGTTGGCTTTGCTGCTCCTTGTCCATAAAGTGAAGGAACACTCCATCAAGGCTCCTCTTATACAGGCCGTTGTCCCAAAGGATAAAATTGGTAGCTTTCAACTTGATAGTCCTCCTTTCTTTGTAAGATAGGTGAGTAGGACACTCACAATAAGTAAGGAAATGAATAGTACCTGAATACCAATTATTCGTGGTGGAGACAAAGAGGACTATCAGTGTGTCTTCCACCTTTGCTTTTTCATGCTCTATTTCTTCTGGTTTGTTATCAATAATTAATTGGCATAGGCCTTTTCCCTATACCATCTTTGTTAGCTTGATGACTAGATCAAACTCTTGGATCTTTGCAATCCAATTGCCTCTTTTCATCCCAAACTCTTGCTGAGTTAGTATGGATTTGACCGTGGTATCAGAAACCAAGGTAGTAGTGTGAGAATTCAAGATGTAGAAGCAGAAATGCTTAACTACCTTCACCACTGCATAAGCATGCTTCTCCATGTTCGAGTACTTCAGCTCATGAGCTTTGAGAGGGTAGCTCATGAAAGAAATGGGAGATTCCATACCTTCTTTACTCTATTGAACTAGAATTGCTAAAAGTGTGTGTTCAGAAGCATAACTATATATGGTGAACTCTGTTGTAGTCTGGACAAACTAGAATTGGGGTGTGGGCAATGACAGTCTCGATATCCTCTAATGCTTACTTGCCTTCTTTAGTCTAGCTGAAGGTGGCCTTTCCCTTCATCATGTTCACAATGTGTCGAGACTTCTCAGCAAACTCAGGGATGAACCTTCATAAGAATTTACCTTTTCGAAGAAAGAGTGAACAACAGTCTTACTTGTAGGCAAGGTAAGCTCTTGGATAGACTTAACTCTATCTGAGTCAATCTTTATGCCTCTTTTAGATACAATGTGTTTGAGAAGTTTCCCTTCTGTTACTCCAAAAACTTACTTTTTGGGGTTCAATAAAATGCCATTTTGGCGGCCATGCTCTAGCACTTGTTGCAAGTGGCATATATGATCCAGGCGATGCTTAGAAAAGATGGTCAAGTCATCAAGATAAACTACAATGAACTTACCCATCTCATCCTTGAAATCAAGGTCCATTGCTCTCTAAAAGGTGGCACCAGCATTTATCAAGCCAAAAGGCATCCTTCTATATGCAAACATGCCCCAAGGTGTGGTGAAGGCAGTCTTGTGTTGGTCTACTTCACCAACTTCAACCTGATTATATCCTGAGAAGCTGTCTAGCATTGATAACATCTCTGAGCCAGTCACTGTCTAAAGTATTTGATCCATGATGGGCAAAGGATAGTTATCCTTTAAAGATGATTGATTTAGATTCTTGAAATCCACACAGATGCAAATTTTGCCATTCTTCTTCCTCACAGGGACTATGTTGGCAGTCCATGTGGAATGATGGATTGAGAAAATTATTCTAGCATTCAACATTTTATATATCTTAGAAAGAATAGTACCTGATATCATTGGATTATACTGTTGAGATTTTTGCTTGTAAGGCACCGAATCATCCTTGAGAGGAATTTCATGGTGAATTTTCTCAGGCCTGAGCGACTTCAGACCATCATAAGAGTACGCCAAAACATCCATGTAATGGCGAAGTAGGTCAGTAAATTTGAGTTTTTTCTCTGGAGTAAAACACTTTCCAATGTTCACCATCTTGGGATTTTCCTTGGTACCCAAATTTATCTGATCAAACCTCTAGGGGAAGTTTGAATCTATTTGTTGCTATTTGATGAACCTGTCATGCTTGTCAAACAATTTCTCAAGAGAAACCAGTCCTTTGAGAATTTTATTCCCTTTTAGCTGCAAGAATTCTTCACCTACATCTGAATTCATTTCAGGAGCTATTTCAATTTTCTAGAGCTTACTACCTTTGAAGTGAAGATGTTTGAACCTGTCTTTTTGTTCTAGAAAGGCGATGATTTAGTTGTTGCCATTGAACACTTGCCAATTATTGGCATTATCGGGCACACTTGGTCTAAATACCAATTCAATAGTGTACCTATTTCCTTTGAAGTCTAGGTGAGGAACTAAGAGAGTTGCTGAAATAGCTAGTGCATCAGCTCAGTCATTGAATTCCCTAGGTATGGTAGATATGCTGAAAGCATCAAAACTTTCAATTTGATCTTAGACTAGATTGTGGTAATGGCATAATCTCTCATTTTTGATTTGATATAGCTTCCTTACCTGACAAACCACTAGTTCAACATCTCCTTTGGCATGAAGGAGTTTAATGCCTTTATCTCAAGCAGCCTTCAATCTAAGCAATAGAGATTCATACTCAGTTGTGTTGTTGGTGTTGCTGAATTGCAACTTGTATGAAGAAGGAAAAATATCTCCTTAAGGAGATATCAACACAATCCTAGCCCCTGAGCCGGTAGAAGAATTGCTACCATCAAATTCCAGGATCCAAACATCATAAAAAATTGATCTTTCCTTAGATTTCTCCTTGCTTGGAATGGGGAATTCTTCTGTGCTTGCACTGTGCTCTCTCGCATCTTCTGCTATTCCATCTGAACCAATTTTCAAACTGTCATTTTTAGAAGTTTCATCAGTTGAAACATGAGTATCCTCTGTGGTCAAGAAATAATTACCCATATCTGAAGATTCTAACAAACTTTGAGCTTCAGGGGTTGATGTCTGAGTGACAACATATTTTGATTCCTTTTCAAGAAGCAACCTCTGCATGATGCCTTTGACAGGGATCCTCACTTCAGATAGGTCCATGTTCAATTCTCCACCAACATCTTTGCAAAATTTTTGTCCAAGCAGAATGCAATATGAGGCTGGAACATCAGCCACTAGGACTAAGGAATGCTACAAATGCAAATTGGGCATTCTTGATTTGTCCCAGCAGAGGTACTTGTTTTTTCTCCATGGAGAAACATCTCCCAAAGGTTTTGGTCAATGTGAGTCCAAGAGATTCTACCACCTTGGCAGGCATGACATTGTCAGATACACCTACGTCTATGATGCAATTGCTCAGCTTGTGACCATTTATCAATAGGGAAACATAGAAAGGATCTATCTTCCCAGGGGCAGTAGGAGGAGTAATGACAATTTTTTTTGGGATGGGCATGTTGCTTAGGGGATCATGAGTTACCTTTCTAATCTCTTGTCCTATAGGAATGGCTTTATTCTTCACACACTGAACTAACCTATCCAACTATTCGAGATTGGATTGCAAGAATTCAAATTCAGATATTTGAATTTTAGTCTTCTTGACATGGTCGATTATGTCAAATGACTGAAATGGACTAGGAACAGAGGAAGGTAGTTCATCTTTCTGGTTTTTAGGAGGGGTGGTACTGGTCTATGGAATTGAAGTTGAAGATGGAGGAATGCTTGATGTGTTTACCTTTTTATTACTCACTGGGTCCTTTGGCTGGAAAGGCAGAGAAGTTCCTCATTTGGAAATTAAAATTACATGCTGAGAACTTTTCCCTATTTTTCTTTTATCAGCTTGTTAGGTTTACTGGTTCTAGGACCAGGTGAATATAGCATATGATCCATCAACTGCTTCACCTTTACCTTTGGGTTCATCATGGTAATTCAGGAAACCAATGTTGGAGTCGCCAGCTAATTCTTCATGGCCTTCTGCAAGGAGATTAGCATCATTTTCTTGGTTCAATTCAGGCTAGAAAGAGAAATCAGATTCTATTTCGAGATATCCAATTGTTGAATTGGTTGGGGGTGCTTCAATGGCAAGTTTCCCCTATGGGGAAAGAAGATGATTTGGTTGTCCTTGATTTCTGGTAGCATTGCCTTGGTATGACTGATTGGGTAATGTCCTTCTTGGCATATCTCTGTAGGAAGGAGCTGAAGATATCCCTTGCACCATTTGCTTCCTGAGAGCTAGCGACTCATTTTCCATTTTCTGCACCATTGGATCAGTGTTACCTGTAGATGGATATTCAGAAGATGAAGAAGATTTACCTCTATTAGGATATCTCCTTATCTTTCCTACCAAGATAAGGTCATCTTCCACCTCAGTGGCCAAATCTTGAACTACAACAAGGTATATTTAGCCAGCACGTCTCAGCAGAAAACTTAGTTCAGGCAGTTGAGAGTTGATGAAGAAAAATTTGAGGTTTTCAAGTGTTAGCTAAGCAATTATAGGAATCTTATTCTTCAGTTTGTCAAAATTGGCTATAAAATCCCTCATTGATTCATGAGGCACCTTCCTTCTTCATTTATGTGAGTTGAGCTAGCAGGGCATGCACATCTTCTACAGGCTTAAATCTGTCTTCAAATTTGGCTTTGAGAGTGTTCTAGTCAGTCACAATCTGGGCCTGCAGATGATAGAACCAATTTGTAGCAACAACTTGTAAAGTTTCCACAAATAACCTGAATACTACATCCTCATACTCCACACCTATTATGCCACAGGCTATGCTGAAGGCTACAATATGTTTATTAGGATGAACCTTCCCATTACCATAGAACTTGGGGAAATTTTCCCCTGAACAATGTGGTAGCTCATGTAGAGGTGGAGTTAAATTGAGTGGGCTAAAAGAGTTACCCCAAGGGCCTTGAACTACCATTGTATGACTATGGAAAGGTGGAATAACAAATCTCAGAGGGGTAAGTAATGGCAAAGCTTTATTAATAGCATAAATGGAGGCTTTGCCCGGTAATGGAGACTTGACTTTAGTAGGAGGAAAGCTCCCAGTTTATTGGAGGTGAGATGGTGAAGGAAACAGATCAAAATTACTTTGATGTACCAACTCAAATACAGGGTCAACAATACCTTTAGCCCTTTGGCTTCTCATATACTATGGATCTGCCAGAGCAAAAAAATAAAAATAGAAAAGAACTGGCATTGCTTCAGCTTGAAGCTTGAGGCTTCAAATTATGCATTCTTCCCCAGCAGACGTGGAGGTGGAGGGAGATGGTAAGGCTATAATGATAATGGGTAAGACATAGAACATAGTCACTAGAGTCTATAATGGATAAGGGTAGGGATTACTTCAATCTTAAACTTGAGGCTTCAGATTGCACGTTCTTCTCTAGTGGAGTCACCAAAAATTGTTATATGAATATTTTGTCAATCAGCTAACTAATGGGAAAAATAGGTCTCTTCAACCACAGCATAGGGAAATTTGTTGGCCAGATGTGTAGGTTTACTACATCAAAAGGGGACAAATCTCTCCTCTCAATAAGGGGAGGTTCCCTGTAAATATGCAGTAGCTATATACTATATATATAAATAGAAAATAACACTCAGGGGTAGGATAAACCATCCATCTCTCTTTTTTTAGAGATGATGTTCAAAAATCAAAGGAGAAATCTTGATGAAATGACAGAAGGCACTCCTCTTCTTTTAGAAGTGCTATTCAGCAGACAAAAGGAACCTTTCGGGTGGTGACAAGTAACTGTAACAAGGTGCTTGGCAAGATGAAATGTAGCACAAAGTCTCCACCTCAACTACCAAAGAGTGAAATATGAAGGACAATGAGGGCACAAAGTTGTCCCAAGGTCCTATACATAGAAACAAAATACGAAGGATAATGAGGGCACAAAGTCGTCCCAAGATCCTTTACACAAGAATAGAAAGAAAACACACTAAAGGCAATTGTGGGAGCATAAAGTCTCTCCACAGTTGGCTTCAGGACACCTTCCTAATTACTTTCACTAATTCTACTTATTTAATTAAATGGGCAAAAAACATATTAAGGAAACAAACATAAGAACAATTTCCCCAACAACCAAGCTATTCCAGAACAAAGTTTGAAAAGTCACTTGTTTTTTAATTCAAATAATGAAATATGATCAACAATCTGAGCTCAAAGTCTCAATAATGCCTTTCAATTTGGGCAAAGTTTTGTTTTTGATAACAGAGAGATCTCCCACTAAAATAATAAGAGAGAGTCCAATATATAGTGCTCCAAGAAATACTTGGGCACTTTGTTTCACAAAAAATGGCCTATGATGTATTCAATGCCTTCAATGCATTTTAAATTCTATCTATGGGCTATGCTGGAATCGAGCGTCAATTTTTAATATGAGCTACCTGATGTGTTTCTTGATGTGTGCATAGCTGTTCACTCTACTCAATGCAAAAGAATAGGCTGCACCATTGAATAGTTGTGCTCTCTGATGTCCACTTGGTGGACTGCTTCACCTTATAGAAACATATCCCATACACAAATATTTTTGATCTTTCTCCATCGTTCCCCCTTTCTTGGCTATATTTGAGCTCTCGAGCTATCTCTTTGGCTGGTCACTAAATTTTTTGATAGGGTCTGTGCCATTTTTGAATTTTAATGAATATCCCATCACCTTAAATTTGACGTCCATGGGGACGTCATTGGTCACTACTTTGTTTGAACCATATTGAACTTGTGAACGTTCATCGCTTCCCTATTCAATCGCTTATTTGAACCTGCCTTTGGAATCATCCATCATTACTTCTTTCTTTTCTTGAGGCTATCTTTGTATTGGGAATGCTCTATCTTTGACATCTGTCACAGTCTGCTACTTTGAAACTTCACCAATCTCACAAAAAATGGGACCTACAACACTTCTTGCTTGAGCAGTTTCAAAATGGGAATGCGGATGCAGACACTTGTCATACTCTGCTGAGTCATAATGGGACACGTGGCATGTTCCACTTTACTTATAGAAGCTTTAGACACCTTTTGAGGGTCCTATGGAAGAAGACATGTGGCAGCTTCTGCTGAGCTTTTAGAAACACTATAAAAACATTTGGGACTCATTTGGATTCATGTAGATGATGACACTTGGTGTGCTCTGCTTACTTTAGCAACTCACTCGGGGCCCACCACAGTTATTACTCAATAAAAGGAAGAAGCTGTGAATGTTGACACTTGGTGGATTTTGCTGAGTTTTACCAGGGACACGTGGTGACTTCCACCATATTTAGAAGCAAATTATAATGGGTCTTGGTAGATGACACTTTGTAGCTTCCACTGGACTTTGTGAGAAGCTTATTAAAACAAGCTTTGAAACTTATAGAAATCTGAAACATGGATGCAGACACTTGTCATGCTACGCTGAGTTATAATAGGACACATGGCACATTCCACAGCTTTGAAACTTATTAGAAACTGTGTCCCGATAGATGACACTTGGTAGCTTTTGCTTCGACTTTATAAGGGACACGTGGCAGCTTTCGCTGCACTTTGAGGTTTGATCTTTCCCAGAGGGAACTTGCCCTTCGAGGTCTTGAAAGATGGTTCATTTTCTGAGTGTCGAGTGTCCCCCACGAGGGTACCTACCCTTCGAGATCTTTTGGGTGGCCTTCCGACTTTAATTCCTTCGCTTTGTCTTTTTCCATCTGGCATTTTTCCACAGGCGTTTTTCTTCAATCGAGCTTATTTTCTTTGGACAAAAGTCCAAAGGAATTCCTTCAAACTTTTTGTCTGAAGCAAATGGTCCTTAACAACTTTGCCGCAAGAACTTTTTCGAAGGAATTCCCTGTTCGCTTTTGCTCGTTGCCCTTCGCAAGGGTAGTTGGCTTTGGGGCACTCCCTTGAACTGTCCACTTTGATCCTTTGAACCTTTGAACCGTTGAACCTTTTTGGTTCAAGGTTCAATGGTTCAATCCTTGCTTAAAAGCTTGCCGATGGACATTTTTGATTGAACCAAGTCGTTGAACCAACCTTGAAATCGCCTAAGTGTTGAAAGCTTGTTTCTTTCCTATAGAGACCATAGATTTCAACCTGTGAAGTCCGTAGAATTGAGTCCGTAGAAATGAGTCTGTATAACTGAGTCCGTAGAACTTAGTCCGTATAACTGAGTCCGTAGAACTGAGTCCATAGATTCAAGCCTGTAGAGTCCGTAGAAATATGAAAAAGCTTGATTAATGAAGAATTTGAATGCTCAGAACAATTTTTGAAAAGGAAAGAGAGGATTTTGGTCTTTTGAACCAGAATAGTTCATATGTTGTCTCAAAAATGAGCTGACATTTTCGGGGACAACAAATCTAACCATATTTTACATCCTTATTGGACATTTCATATAGCGATGAATAATTTTAGGTCACAAAGTCAATTCTTAACTGTTAAAAATGCATTCACTATTAGTGGTAAAATACACTAGGAATTAAAAAAAAATCTATATTGATTGATCAAAGCATGAAAAATGTGTAAAAGCATGTTAATAGGAAACAATTTTTTTTAAATAGAATTCATGTTACAATAGAAATTATAAATAAAATAATTTAAAAAATATATAAAATAAATGAAATAAATTTATAAAAAATCATTAAGCACTATATAAATACATCTTTTTTTAATCTTGAAAAAATAAAATTATATTTTTATAGATTTAAATCCATATTAAAGTATACATAAAAAAACATATATTAAATAAATATTATTAATAAATATAATATTTATGAGAAAATAAACATAAAATTCTAAGCACACGTGCAAATTGATATTATACAATATTACTAATTTCATATATTTTAAACTATGTACAATATCATTATTCATATGTTTCAAAAAAAACCTTTAAAACTCCATCTAAAAATAGAATATAAATATTTATTTAAAAAATATTATCATGTAATATAATATATTTATAACATGTTATTAGTTTATACGATAACCTCTTTTGAAATGGAATTCTTTTGCTTTTCTATTATTTTTAAATTCTACAACTTTGTTTACTAAAATTAGATGAAATGTGTAATCCATTTACATGCTTTCACCTATTTTTCTTATTAAAGAAAGTGGTTAACCAGGATTTAGATGCAATAAAATTTTATACATTTGGTCAAGGACCTAAATGTAATGAGGCCCATTATTTCTTAAGGGTACATGCATGCTCTAGATATTTAGAGGTACTTAGATAATTTTTTAAGGTTTAAGAGCCCTTTCCACTGAGTTTTGGTTATGTGAATGTGCTTTTGACAAAGTGATAATTTTGGAAACGTTAATAATAGAAAATTAAATAATATTTAAAAAAATTAGTTTTCACAGTGTGATATGTATATTGAAGGGTTATTATTATTTTTTATTGGTATTTACTTTTGATTAGAGTTATGAATCAGTTTGAGACATAATCGGGGGCTTAAATCTCCATGTAATCATTTACCACATGTACTAGATATACCAACAATGGCCATAACTAATCCAATAATACTCACAACGACCACAACTAGTCCAAGAATATTCACAATAGCCACAACCAGTCCAAAAATGCCAACAATGATCACATCCGGCCTTAGATACCTTAGTGAGATTTGAACTTGGGTGGGACTTGAAACAACTAAGCCACTTTACCAACTCACCCACATCTCATTGGTGTATTCTATGAAGATTAATGGAGGTGGGCCTAGGTCTGTAATATCCATCGAATGATTTGTAGCTGAATCACCCAACTAGATCCGTTTGGAATACAAGGAGAAGTTTTACCTCTACCTCAAGGTGTCCCCATGGCCACTTTAGAGTGTAGATGGTGTGTAAAGGCCCCACCCCACACACCATGGGTAAATTAAGGGTTGAACTTGAGACTTAGATGACCTAAGTCATTACTCCCATCCACTCAAGCTAACCCTTAAGGGTGAAAAAAATGTGATCTACATTTGAAGTTTAATAGCGGAGGGGTTGGGTCCATAATATTCACTAAACAATCTGTAACTAAATTATCCTATTATGATCTACATGAAACACATGGAGGAGTTTGATTCCTAACTCAATGTGTCCCCATGGCCACTTCTTAGTGTAAGTGTTGTGCAAAGGCCCCACTCCACACACCACAGGTAAATCAAGGATTGAACCTGAGACCTAGGTGACCTAAGTCAAATTTTTGGATACAAACCTTTTTATAACTAAAATACCCAAAATAACAATGAATTATATCCCTAGCCATGAGCTGTGAAATTGTCTCATCACATTGAACATATGTTTCAAGTCACATGCTAACCCACCAACCTATGCCACATTGAACACTAGATCGGTAGTCCATTACATTGGATATTTTTTATGAATAACCTATCATAACTTAGTATAGAAATAACACTAAAAAATGGTCATCCTAGAGAATGGACTCTAAAACCTCCCACTAAATTATCATCACTCAATTATTGAAAAACTATTATTAATTTCATATATCTTTAAATAAAATTTCTATTCATATACTTATGTATGCTCAATAAATGTTAAATTAAATTTATTCAAACTTTAAAACATTATTATTATTAATTTTCTCTTCCACAAGATTACCTAAAAATTCTCTTATTATGTTTGTCTGGTGCTCCTATAAATCTATGTCAATATAAAACATTTGGTGTTATCATAATACATTAGTTAGACAAATTACATGTAATGATTAATCCATTATTTATAGTTATCAAAGATTTAAATGCTCCAATTACACTTAGTTGTAGAGATAGCTGAGTAAACTTATAAAATAATTATTAAGAATATTATTTAATCTCAATAACTAATATATTATAAATTTATTATTTAATTTATTTATTTTTAAAACATTTTTATTTTAAAAATAATTGTGATAGTTATATATAAATTAGTTTGAATTGAATATTATATTATTATATCATCAAATTAAAACATAATAATAAAAAAATGAAAATTGCCATAAATATATTATTTATAAAATTTAATAACTTTTTTATAATCAATTTCTCTCTACTCAAACATGTCTACCAATGCTCTTTTATAGCTATATATCTACTTTATCATTTTAATTTTCATAAGGAGGCGGGCGCTACCACCCTTGTTGTTGTCCAGTTGATACATATTACCATTATGATAGCGGTGTCAAGATTGCATCACCGTAAACTATATCCAGCGAATCATGCATTTGGTTTTATCTTATATACATAATTGGGGCCAACTGAGCTCCATGAAAGTAACTTTGTCTATATAACGTTCTATTTGGGTTCCATTATCTCCGATTGAATTACCGCTATAAGAGCAACGCCAAGACCACCTGCATCGATGACCACCTTTGGGAAGAGAGGACTAGTATTTCTTCCACTATTATCTCTAGGTAGAGAAAGAGGAATATGCACACCATAACATAAGGAGCAAAAAGCATCTTCCCAATAAATAAGAAGGTTCTAAAAATGATCCCCAATAAATAAGAAGGCCCTGAAGATAATCCTCAATAAATAAGAATGGGAACTTTATTTGTCTATATAACGTTCTATTTGGGTTCCATTATCTCCGATTGAATTACCGCTATAAGAGCAACGCCAAGACCACCTGCATCGATGACCACCTTTGGGAAGAGAGGACTAGTATTTCTTCCACTATTATCTCTAGGTAGAGAAAGAGGAATATGCACACCATAACATAAGGAGCAAAGAGCATCTTCCCAATAAATAAGAAGGTCCTAAAAATGATCCCCAATAAATAAGAAGGCCCTGAAGATAATCCTCAATAAATAAGAATGGGAACTTTATTTGTCTATACTGAGTCTACAAAAGCAGATTAGAAATAATAGAAAATTTGTTGAAAACAGATAAATTATAATATAAAGATAATGTAGACAATTAATTAATTTTTTTTTAAGAATAATAATAATTTATTTAAAAATATAAATAAATAATTATTTTTAAGTATAAATTAATATAATATAAATAAAAACTTGAGTCAATATAATTTTTCTCTCACTTTTACTTTAAATTTAATAAAATAAATTATTATTATTAAATTTAAAATTAAATAAAATGAAACTTTTATTATTATTATCGTACAATTTTATGTATCATCAACTTTATTTATAATGATATAATCAAAGTGAAGACAATTAATATAACCATAACTAAGTGAAAACAATTAATATGATAATTATGAATAAAATCAAAGTGATCATTTAATTCAGATCAATTAAAATATGAAATTAAGTATCACTGAAATAACTTCCGAAAGCTTATACTTATCACTTCAACTAAGAAAATTTTGTATTAAATCTTAAAAAAAATTAAAAATGTATTTTTATTTATCAAAGATTTCAGTGCTCCATGTATACGTATAGTAGTTGTGGAGATAGCTCTATACACTTAATTTGTTAATAATATTATTTAATTTTAAAAGTTTTAATCTCAATAATTATTGTATTTAATAATTTTTATTATATATTTATTTTTAATATATTTTTATTTTTAAATGATTATAATGATTATACATAAATTAGTTTGAAAAATATTAATTTATTATATAATTAAGTTGAAAGATAATGTAAAAATGGAAGCGTGTCATAAACATGCCGTTTACTAAACATAACGATATTTTTTAAGCTACGAAACATTTACAGTGACTTAAGCGAAAAAAACAATATGCATGGCATTCGCATGTCAACTTAGACATGAAGAAATCAATTTTAAGGAAACGTTATGAATAAATATTTGCAGGAAAAAAAAAGAGATCGTTTATAGAAAATATAGGACAATAAAAGATATTAATGACCTTTGCAAATTTATAAAAACTTTCATAAATTGCTGAAATTGGAACCATTTTGTATGGATAGGCGGTATGGTATTGTGAAAAGAAATAGAAAAAATATTATTTGTTTGTGGATTTATTGCGAATTCAAATAATCATATGATTAGGAATTCTCTATTAAAAAAATATTACAGATCTAATCAAATCTAATTAATGAAAATTTAAGAAAAATATATATTCCTATTCCATTGCACAGTACAAATATGAAATAGAAATTTAGACACAGAGATGTTAAAAAATAATAAGAAACGAAAGTATTATTCATTTTTATATATTGATTTATACACCACCATCATTTATATGGGAAAGATATATATATATATATATATTTCCAAGGATTCTTATTATGTGGAAACCTTATTCTTCTCTGCTATTTTTTACTCAAGCATCTTTATTCTCTGGAAACCGTATTCTTCTGCGCTCATACAAACCATTAAGAGATACTGCCAAAGAAAACATCAACAAAATAAAAATATATATATTAGAAATAGAATTACAAAGTTTTTTTTGAATTTATTTTAATATTTTTGATAATAAATTGAAACAAATTAATTAAAGAATGATTATAATTACCTTGAGCAATTTGAATTGGGTGCAACAGGGACGGGAAGGTTAACGTTACAAATCGTTGGCAGACGTGCAGCATTAGTCCAGTTGATACGGAAAGCTTTGCCTTGTTGCTCAATACATTGACATGCATCTTGTCGAGCTTTTTTCCCAGAGATTGCAGAATTCAACTGTTTAATTTCATTGCAACAAGCAGTACTTGGATTTCCACCTGAACTTCTTAAATAATTTAAACATGGCAACAATTCAACAGTTAAAGTACTGCAAGGTATTGCTGAAAATGGGGAAATATAAAATCCCAACAATACTATTAAAACAAATAACATTGCTTTAGCCATGTTGAAATGAAAATACGCTGGAACGAAATGAAATCCTTTTAAAATTTATGATAGGAAGAATGCTAACAATTCAAAAGTATATGTTGTTTTTAAAATTATTTACGAGAGCTTTATATAAATATTTTCATGCAATATAGTTACAATAGACTAACACTTCACTGATTTTAACTTGAACTTTCTATCATTTAAATATTTTTTATTTATAAATAATAAATATTATTTCTCTCTTTTTTACATTATTAAAATCAGATTTTATTTTTAATATTTACATTAATTTGTTTTCATTTCATAAAATTTAAGTCAACATAAAAAAATTATTACTTTTATTTTTATTTTAAAAATAATATTTTTTATTTATTAATTAAATTAAAGTGAAACTCATTATCATCATCATCATCATGCAACTTATAAATATCATACAATTTCTTATCTATTAGTGATACACTCAAGTTAAGAACAACTAATATAACTATAAGTGATGTCTATTAGTGATACAATCAAGACAAAAATAACTATATAACTATAAGTAATGTCTATTAATGATACAATCAAAGTAAAAACAACTAATATAACTATAAGTGATGTCTATTAATGTTATAATCAAGGTAACAACAATTAATATAACTATAAGTAATGCCAAAAGGATCATTTTATTCATGCTAATTAAGATGTGAAGTAAAGTATCAATCAAATAACTTCCTAAAAGAATATAAAAGGTATATACTTATTACTTCAAATAAAAATATTGTGTGATTTTTTAATTTTTTTAAAAATTAATCAATTTTTTTTTAAAGGTATATAAATAATATTTAAATATATTTTAAACTATTCAAAAAAATATTATAATTACATATTATTTTTTCTTCCCTATAACAAAATTTAAATATCTAACAATTTAAACTATGAAATTATAATTTTTTGGTGAAAAGCACTATGATGTTTTTTACATGCTAAGAAAGAAATATTTTATGGTGAGATGACCATAAAATTATCATTTCATTGAGATATATTTAGTTACATATTACAATAGTTTAAAGTTAGTGACTCTAGATTTTCATAATATTAATTTATTATTATTATTATTATTATTATTATTATTATTATTATTATTATTATTATTATTATTATTATTATCTTTTTTCAGATTGTTTATTTTAGTGTTATCTCTCCTTGAAACTGAGTTTAGATTAAAAATGGCTCAATAATTTGAAGCATAGTCACCTAATTTCATTCCATAATGAACCATTCACTGAAATAGTATTTTGGTATATTACATATGATAAAGAGTTTGACACCATTGTGTAATCATGTTGATGATGGAAGAAATAAATTTTTGAAATGGAGTCTATCATCAACATTGATCATAAAAATATGCAGTTAATGCAAACCAACCTAAGGTCACAAAATGATCAACACCAGTGGTCTATTTAATTATAATTCTTTCACTTTAATATTAGGCACAAAATGATAACTCCTTGAACAAATAGGTTGAGCCTTGTCCCCGCTTAGTGTGAGTGCACAAGTATTTTATTGATATTAAAAAAAAAAGTACATAAGGGTGCCTTTACTCCGTTAACCCTTTTACATTGCAAACATTGATATATATAATTTTTACCAATGACTGTTAAAAACAACTAATCCTATAAGGTAGTTCTAATTAATAAATACAAAACATGAAAACTACCTAAAATTAAAACTAAGTAACTTTATTTTATGGGGGTGCCGTTACTAAAAGATGCATGCCTCATTTACAATAATATTTATTAACCTACCAAAAAATCTAACCTAATGTTAAGACTTTGGAACAAGTCCTAACACAAAAAATAGAGTTTCAATAAGGTCAAGTAGACTACTTAAGACACCTTCTAATTGTAGCACTAATGTTACTCATGGATTCATTTGGCCGTGAGGATTATAAATATCCCATGTTGTATGGGAGTGATCATGATTTTTCTACCATATATATCAAGCACTAAATATGGGGCCAAATATTTTAGTCTGCCACTTATAGGAAGGGCGTTTATGTCACTTGGGACACTTGTATTTTTAAAATATAAAATGAGTAAGATGATTTTTGAGTGCACTATAGTCAAGTCACAAGATAGTTTGGGGTAGACAATACAATAGACATGCTCCAAAAATGCTTATATTAGTAAAATATTTGTCATGATGTGAGTTATTATGTTAGGATACTCTTCATGTGCATTATAAAAACTAGCAAAAAAAAGTAGGGGTATTACACACCTCTACCAATTCTCGATCGACGTTTAGAGTTGGTCTCAATTTATTTCATATCAAGGTTTCCAATGATTAGGGAAGATTATTTTTATTACTTATTTTAATGGTTGATAGGTTTTCTAAGATGATGTTATGGTTGCCCTATACAAAGGGGATCAAATTTAAATACACTACAATTTTCTACTTTGAGTGTATGTAGGCCCATTTTAATTTACCAAGAACCATTTTATTAGATAAGGACAACAAGTTTCCTATCACTTCTTGGCCTCCATTATATTCCATGATGGACACCAAGCTAAGCAAGTCCACTTCTTTTCATCTACAAATAGATGGGAAAACATAGTTAGTTAACCATAGTATGGTGCATCCAATTTTAATGTATAACTCGAAACACCCACAAACATAAAATGATAATTTGTTATATATCCAACATTGTTATAATCGATCCCTCCATAGTTTTAAAATCCACATCCCTTTTCATTTTTGTCTTGAGTTTTAACCACTAGCCACATTAATGTGGAATTACCTATTTTAGTAGAGGAAGTATCTCCCTAGGCATAAAGAGAATTTGATTAAGCCACTCAACTTATTGAGCACATCTATAAAATATAAAAGCGAGGGGATGAAATATTTTTTAAAAAAGTAGCTAAGTACAAGTAGTGCCTTGAACAATATCAAGTACATCACAAATTCCAAGTTAGTAATAAGATATGTCAACATTTGCATAAATAACGTTTGAAAGGTCTGAACATAAACTCATACATCTCTAATTTACACCTTACAATCATTAAGCAAATAGGCACTAATGCTTTTGAGCTAAACTAATTTATCCATATTTTACACCGATGATGGACACTTCACATAGTGGTGAATAGTAAAAGATAGAAGGAATACAAAAAATCCCCTATATTGATTTATCAAAATGAAATTAGGCAAAAACATGCTACTAGGTTATACTTTTTTAAAAATAGAATTCAATTTAAAATTAAAAAAAAACTATAAATAAAATAATATTTAAAAAATATTGAATAAATGATTTTTTTAAAATAAAATCATTAAGCAGTATATAAATAATTTTTTTTTTAATCCCAAAAAAATTATATTTTTATATGTTTATATCCATCTTAAAGTGTGCTTAAAAAAATGTATATATTATAATATATATTGAAAAATAATTATTAATAAGTAAAATATGTATGATATATATATATATATTTTAAATGGCTAGGCACTAGACTTCTTAATCTAGAACATATGTGTAAAATTATAATAAATAATAATACTTTTTCATATATTTAAATTATGTATAATATCATTATTCATATATATATATATATATATATATATATATTAGAAAATCTTAAAAATTCTTTATAAAAATAAAACATAAATATATAAATATTTATTTAAAAAATATTATCATATGATATATTATATTTATAATATATTATTAATTTATATAATAACTGTATTTGAAGTGGATTTTTTCATTCTATCATTATTAAATTTTACAAATTTGTTTGCCAAAATCAATTTTAAAATGTAACCCATCAATATATTTGGACTTAATTTTCTTGTTAAAAAAAAGTAGTTAACTAAGATTTAGTTGCAACAAAAATTCTACATTTGATTAAAGACATAGATTTAATGGGGTGCATTATTTATTAAAGGTATAATCCAAATAATCACTTAGGACCACTGCATAAGAGTGACAATTTAAGATTAAAAATTAAGGTTTTACAATAAAATTTAGCACAATATAAATGGTAGTTTTAAAAACTTTTATTTTATTTTTCTAAATAATAAATCTAAAAAGTAAACCTTTCCAACCAACTATTATTAGTATTTCATCTTCTAATAAAACTCTTATTCATAAAAGTGTCTTATTCATATGCTTATACATGTTGAAGGGTTATTATTAATTTCACTTATCTTTAAATAAAGCTACCATTCACATTTCTATGTATATGTATGTTAAGTAGATGTTAAGTTAGATTTGTTTAAACTTTATAATATTATTATTATTAATTTTATTTAAATTTAAGATAATAGGAATTTAAAGTGAATTATTGAAATCTTTTTTACATAAATTGTTTTGTTTTTAGAAATTATCTTATTATATTATAACAAAGTTTTGTTTGGTGTTTCTAGAATTTATGACAATTCAGTTTAAATAGTTACTTTTATTATAACACATTAATAAGATGAATTACTTTAATGATTTTTCTATTATTTATAAGTATAATTTTTTTTAACCCATTATATAAACTTATGCTTATATAAATATTGTTAAAAATATTATTTAAACACAATAACTATTATATTTTATAATTTATAATATAAATTTATTACCCAATTAATTTATTTTTCATATATTTTTATTATTAAAATGATTATGATAATTACATATAAATTGATTTGGAATTTATATTAATTTATTATATAATTAACTTAATAAATAATAATGAAAACATAAAATGTATTATAAATATGCCATTTATAAAATCTAATAATATTTTTTATAATCAACTTATATATATTTAAATATTAATTTATTACATAATCAAATTAAATAATAAAGAAAACATAGAACTGTCATAAATATGCCATCTATGAAATCTAATGATATTTTTTTATAATCAATTCGTCTATACTTAAAAATGTCTCATGCTTAATATTTTTATAATTATATATCTACTTTATCAGTATAGTTATAATTTATGAATATGTCCAACATATAGATAAAATATCTCCATAAAATGTTCCATCAATTTTGGCTTGAGTGTCGTGTATCCTTTTCCCCACCTTGTGTTTAAGGTGTATAGATTATTCATTTGATTTTAATATTTAATATTAATATTAATATTTTTTAATTTTTTAAAAATATGATTGATCGAAACATATTATGAATGTATGTAAATGAATTATATATAATAATTTCATCATAGTTTATGTTCCTCATAATTTTATCAAATTTTTAGATATATTATTTATTTTTAAGATGTATTATATTTTATATTATAAATTTATCATTTAATTAATTAATTTTTAATATAATTTTTATTTTTGAAATTATGTAATGGTTATAACATATCAGTTTATTATAACATCAATTTGATATAATCGTATATATTTGTCAGAATTTACTCAGGATTATTGTGAAGTTATCATAAGTATTGGAACTAAAGTAATCTAATAAGAGTTTAAAAAAATCACCTAAAGTAGGTTTTATATGAAATTTATGATATCACTGGTAGCACTGGACAACTTCATTCTCTAAGTAAAATAAGGAAATTGGTACATTGTCTACCCCAATTGTATTATGAAAACTGAAATATTATTTAGCTCGGTAAATCTAGTTGGTTGGTTCTACATCATCAAATTTTGTAATGTCTAATTTATGACCACAAATGGTGTTTGGGGCTATAAATACACCATTAGAATGCATTTCATTAATTTTTTTTAGAGAACACAGTGTTTTGTGTATTGATACCTTGTAGGTCCTCATTCACCTCCATGAATCGAGAGTTGAACTTAGCTCGAAGTTCCTCAATATTTTGTGTCATGGCTTGGCTTCCAACATAGGGGAAAACCATTGACTAGAAGGGTTTGAGGGTGCCAAATTTTTTTGACTAAATTTATATGTTAAAATGATTGGCTCGATGAGATAATCAAAATGGTATAATTTCACAATAACTATTTTTTTTCAAGGTTGTAGGTGAAAAAATAATTTTGTATGGCAATATTTTTCTAAAATTTTAAATATCCATTAAAATGATCATTTCAATAATAAAATCACAATGGTGTATTGCCATTATGGGCAAAAAAAATTGTACCTTTTTATTTTCTATTTTTTGATGCTTGGCTACAGCAATAAGTTTAGAAATTATTCTAAAACATTCTGATCCTTCTAGATGTTGCAATGATTTTTGGTAATTTTTTAAAACAAGATAATCATTCTGATGGTTGAAATTATACTATGTTACTATCAACTTAAAGAATATGATATTCTCTGTTATTGAAGGATTTAAGGAATTAGAATTAGATCTATAAAATT
Organism: Torreya grandis; assembly: GCA_037957365.1. Lineage (NCBI taxonomy): Eukaryota > Viridiplantae > Streptophyta > Pinopsida > Cupressales > Taxaceae > Torreya > Torreya grandis. The sequence goes on along the minus strand of JARHVA010000256.1, from coordinate 4,997,166 downwards.
TAAGAATTCTAATATTATGTGGAAGGATACTACATGGTGTGTTTGGGTATGTGAGATTTCAAATATACTAATCTCATTCATAAAATAGTGCTAGCCCAATATTTAAGATCACTTACTATGACAAATAACCATTTTGCATCCCCTTATCCCATCTCCGAGGTATGGTGCAAGTAACTTTCTAGGGCTAACTAATTATTGGTGCATCACATATACAAATGGTCAAATGTGTCCTATTGCTAGGATATTAAAAAGAAATAGGGGGTATTCCTATATAACCGAAGCTATGCTGAATCAAAAATACATACACAACATTGTTTAGTTAATTGTGTATTAGGGCATAACCCTTCTCTCTACAGATCTAGGGAAAACTAAAATCCACTTAGCTTGAAATGAATTTTTTTTGTTAGTTTTAAAATGGCCAGAACATAGTTTATAACCTAAATAAAGAAGAGAGAAGAGAGAAAAAAAATCATGAAGAATCTTACTTCCACCACCCTATTACCACTTTCAGATCACTAAGATTCTGATTGGATGAGGTGTGAGTATACGATGAACAAAAGTAGAGAACCCTAAACCAATAGAAATTGCTACTAAAAAATGGACTTGGAAAGAGCTCTAATACCATATTTGAGGAACTTGCTTGCATAAAATTTAATATAACAACTTAATATAACCAATATGCATGGAATAGAAAGATAATACTAATAATGTATTAAAAATGATAGAATCTTACTACAAATTATCATGTGCCTCTTCGATGAGACAACCTCGTTTGAGCACAACTCAATAAAAAATATTCAATAGATGTCCTTTCCTCTTACACAAGCCCTCTATATAAGTTATTCTACTCAAGATAACTACTATCTCCCATACACATGGGATAATTAAAAATAGAAAATGCGTTGAGTTACAAAGCATATATGTCCAAGATTTTATTAATAATGCTTAATACAATCTAGAGTGGTTAGGATGAAGGGGTCCTAATAATTTTATTTTTATTTAAAGATTATTAAATATTTATCTTATATCATAGACAATGATCATGCAAACATTGACCTAGAGATGATCAAAATAATAAAAAAATGGCCAACATTAACAAAAATTACATAATCAAGAAGCTCTAGAGATGTTCAAAATAATCAAAGATTGGCCAACACTAACAAAAATTACATAACTCAGAAGCTTCTTGAGGTTAGTGATTTTTTACCATTGATTCATTCTTATATTCTCTCCTCTTGCATGACACCTAAACTAATAAAAAATGGGGGGAAGTGGAGGGGTGCAGGGTAGGGTTTAGTTTTGTGTGGACCACTTCAAAGGAGGGCATGGGAAGTCAATGCCATTTTTATGTGGACCACTTCAAAAAATTTAAATTTGAGCAGTTAAAATGGAATTTTTTTTCAACAACAATCCTTGCCTTACCAAATATACAATAACCATTTTTTATTGAATATGTGAATGCACAAAGTCATAAAAGAGATGAAAAGAAGAATAAAGATGGTCTAGCTAACCTCAATAGAAATTGAGTGCTGCCTACATAGTCTAAATGGACCTCAAGCCAATGTTGTTCACCCAAAAATGGGAGAGAATGGAATGACAGATGAATAAAATTGACCAAAGATTGATTAGACTCATGATGTATGCGAAGAGATGCATGTCTAAGCATTGAGTCAGGTGCCAAACCTATTGAGCCTAGTTTATGCATAGTTTTATTAAAATATGTTCATTGGAGTTGTGTTGACGTTAAGACTTTAATCTAGAGCATAAAGTGATTACTATAGAAAAATAAATTAGGCATAATAAGTATGAATAACTCATAATGACATGGCATTTCAAATGCATGAAGCTAGTTCAAATGTGAATACCTATAACTAAGGATAATGTTAAAAGATCACCAAAACTAGAGTTACAACTATTTACATTTAAACAAAAACAAGCAAACACAAAGAAAAAGATAAACATAAATGAACCAGTTTTAAAATTAAGATTTGAAGGATCAAGATTCAAGTAGGAACAAGAATGTTTAAAAATAAAAATTAAGAAAATCTTAATGACATAGGATCAAGATATAAATAATCAAGATCTATGTGGACCATCAAGATGCTCTTAAAAACAAAAGAGAAGAGAAAAAACATACAGGGAAACACAAGATTAAGGTGAGACAAGAAGTAATAAAAATAGAAAAGGATAAGAAATAAATGAAGATGTGTGAAAGCACATCAAAACACCAAGAAGAAACAAATAAACACAAACAAACAAAAACCAAGTTAGTGTAGTTTAAACATAATTATTCATGCACATATGGTATAGGTGTTACTTTCCACCATAATGTAACAAAAAATAAGGAGACAATAGTTGTTCTCTAATTAAAGAGGAAAAATCATAGGAGAAATGGGGGAATAGAAGAAAAGGAAGGGGTTGGTCGAGTTGATTCCAAATGTACAAGACAAGTGGATGCTACCTACATAGTTCTATGGATGCATGTTTCGACATGAACTTCAAGCCAAATTTAATTCTCCCAGGAAGTGGGATAGAAGAAAAAGGTGATGACTGAAATATATGATTAATGTTTTAGAAGAAAAGGGAAGACTTGACAAATGAGATTGGTCTTCGAAAATGAGATGACTTGTGAAATGATAAGCCAATGAGACTTAAATTTCTTACAAAATGACAAAGTGTGACATGGTGGGACAAGATGACTTGAAAAAAAGAAAGTCAATAGGATAAAATGCTTGTAAAATGGTAAGAGTGTGAGGATCAAAAGATACAAAAGTGTAAGATAATGTTTTTGTTCTTTTGGGAATCATTTTCTAATGTTTTTGGGATAAAATATGTACAAAGGGGGACCAACTAGTCAAGGAGATGCTCATCTGAGAGTAGAAGTTCCAAAAACAACTAAGTTGATTACAACGACAATCATGGATATAAATAATGGACCAGGGAGCTAACTAAGAGTTCTAATAATAGCTAAAGCCGACTACGACAACAAATGTTCACAAATTAGTGAGAGTGATGATCTTGAAAATACAACAATGTTCACCAAAGAGCAACAAATATAATATAAAATAGTGTGCAACATGAAATCAACCTGAAGAACCATGCGGTAGGCAAAGATCCTAAGTTTGTAAAGGTGTTCTTGTTCACTTATTTGTAGAAGTTAAAAAATATGGTTCTGGCTAAACTGATTTATAGAACTCATGTCGAAGGTGTTTATAAAGCTAATGAGACATAATCAAGATCATAATTGGTCGATGACAAAGGTGTTTGGGTTATAACCAGCCCAAGATAGATAGGGTTCTCAAATAGAATGGTCCAAAGAATATGGTTCTTAAAGAGAATGACACAAGTTATGATAAAATGCATTCAGAGTACCAATGGTCCAAAAATTTTCATGATTTAGAGTTATGAAAGGAATGGGGCTCATGTGAGAGAAGTCCAAGGTAGTATAAAATGGTAGGATAAAATTACTTCGGCACAAATTGCCCCTAAATAAGGGAGCTTTTAGGCAACGGTTTGAAGCTACTCATGCATAGAACCTCTTAAGGTGCACAATGTTCATGGGATCTGAAAGTTCCTCACCATTTAGTATAGCCAGTTGATATGCCCCTTGATCCATAGTTTGATGTGATAATAAATGGTCCCAACCAATTAGGTTAAAAATTAACTTTTTTCTTGCATTCAACATTTGTGTTCTTTTAGTTCTCTTTTAGGACCAAATCATCAATCTCAAACTCTTGAGGGAGAATGTACTTGTAGATTATCTATAATTTGTTCTGATAGGCTTGTAAGTTTTCTAGGGTAGCTAAACACTTACCATCAAGAAGTCTTAGTTTTTTCAACCTTGGGACTCTGTAGTCTTCATCATCTTTAATATTCTCTAATGAGACTCACAAGGATGGTAGCTCGATCTCTATCAAGATAATAACTTATATGTCATAGACAAAGGAGTATGGAGTGGCTCATGTTGGGGTTTGATGACTAGTTCTATAAGCCCAGAGGGTAGGAAAGATTTACAAGTGCCAATTACGGATAACATCATTGAAAATCTTCTTTAAAATGGCTATAATGGTTTTTTTTGATGCCTCAGCTTGTCCATTTCCTTTTAGGTTATATGGATTTGATTTCTTGTGCTTGATCTTGAAAAGAGATTTTAAATATTGGTGTACAAAGGGTCCACCATTATCAGATATAATATGTATGGGAATGCCATATCAATAGATGATATGGTAATGGATGAATTTGGAAATCTATTTCCCAGTGATGTAAGTGAGAGAATGGCCTCAATACATTATAAAATACTTGGTAGCAGTTAGTATATGCTTATGGCCATCTGAAGATGTTGGGTTTATTTTCCCAATGAGATCGTTGAGGAAGGCCATGGTGTTGTGATTGGATGTAGTGGTAAATAAGGTTCGTGTATCAAATTTCCATGTTACTAATAAGGAATGCACTTCCTTACATAATTGCAAGCATCAATCTCCATTTTTGGCCTATAATAGTCAATTTTGAGAGCTTCTTTGCTAAGACTACACCATTGGTTTGAACCCCACGCATTCCTTCATGAACTTCCCTCAATGCTTGCTTGGATTATCCCAAATATAAACAATTAAGAAGCATTCCATCATAGCCTTTATGATAAAGCATGTCTCTTAGGAAGGTATAATGTGATAAACGGTGATGGAATAGTTTCTACTGACTATTGGATAGGTCAATTGGGAAAATGTGATCATGGAAGTAGTTATAAAATTCTTGGAACTAGCGTACTTTAGGTGTGGGATTAGGACCACTAATAATGCATACCCTTTTTGAATCTAGTATAACATGTGTAGACTGAAGAAGATTTTCAATCAGGAACTGATACTCTTTAGCTTTGCCATCAATCTGTATCATGGAACCAATCATTACCATGACATTAGCTAATATGTTGTTTGCTCTTGGAACTTGTTTAAATTACAAAGATTAAAAATGTCCTTTGAGATTATCAACAATGTTCTTGTAAGGAACAAGCTTGTCATCTTTGGTTTGATATTGATCAATGGTCTTATTGTTTATCAACTAGGAATCACCATAGACTTTTAAGCTCTAAATATCCCACTGTATAGCAACGTGAAGCCCTACAATTAATGCCTTATACTCATCCATATTGTTTGTACAATGAAATTGTATATAAAATGCTTTGGGAATCAGATCCCCCTAGAGTTTAATCAAAAATATGCTAGCTCTAGATCTATAGGATGTAAAGGAACCATCAAAATATAGCTTCTACTGTTTAGGTTCCTACAATGCTTGTTCTATTGCCATAATAGAATCATCTAAAAAGTTAAATTTTATAGGTTGAGTATCTGTGATTGGGCACGTGCAAGTTGATCAGCAATAACCTACCCCTTGATTGCTTTTTGATTTTGATACTCAATGTCAAATAGTTAAGTCGATGAACATGCCAATGTTGGGCAGAGGGAAATCATCTTTGGGGCATGCTTTATTGATATCTCTAAAATTAGTATAAATACATATAACTGGGGTCTATTTTTTTTTAGTGGGACTATGTTTGAGATCCATTTAGAGTAATCCAATTGCCTAATAATACCTTCCCCTAGCAAATTTTCTAGTTTTACTTTAACCAATAGGGCAATATGTGGATGCATCTTCCTCAAATTTTGCTTGACTAGTTTAGCATCAGGATGGACAATAAGGTGATGCAAAAATAAATGTGGGTCCAAGATTGGCATGTCAGCGTATGCCCATGCAAAGATGTTGATCCAGGCATCAATTTAGGCGACAATTCGAGTGACAGTTCCACCCCAATTGATGACGGAACTTCCGGGAACCATAACTTTTGCACCGTAGCTCCAATCGACTTGCCGTTTGAACCGTTGGAAAGCTAAGAATGAGGGGAACATCGTGAAATGGCATAGAGCTTTGCTCAATGAAGTTTGACCCCTGAAAACCCAACGGAAGTGCCTCAAATTTCAATTTTAATAGTGCTGTCTAAAAATAGTAAGTTTCTGAAAATAGTAATTCCTCGAATTATGTATTGTTTTAAATATTGGAAATCGTACCACTTCATCTACCTCAATATTGGTGACCTTCCACATCCTCCCCATGCTTTAAAATTGTTTATAAAAGAAGAGGTAACCCGAAATGTGAAGACAGACATCTCTTCCCAGAGATAAACATATATTTGTATTGCGATTTTGAGTAATACTACATCTCTTCTCAGACAATTCATTGTTACTGTGTTATTTATATGTTATTGTGATATTTATCAACCAAAACATCTGAGTTTTGGATCAGATGTCAATATAATTCCTTATGAGGGATATGATTTGTTCACATTCTACTTCAGTGAGGGAGGCTCCAAGATAAATAATTTTGTGATCCTCATAGGTTCCAAGGTTTAATTCTATTGTGTTCTCCACAAGGAGTGTGGATCCATCTTCTAAAATTGTAGGCAAGGTATGATCATGATCATCTTCTTCTACTATATTTTTTTGTTGTTCTTCCTAAATTTTTGGATAGTGTGATGAATTGGAATCTGCCATCTCAGGTAAAAGCCAAGTAGTAAAAACCTAAGGAAACTCAAGATCAAGACGCTCAAACATTTGTAGTTATTATGAAGAGATGCTTATACTAGCTATAAAACTTGGGCTAGATGGACCTTTTATGTCTTGAGGGGATGAGAAAACTTTCCTTCTTAAAAGCACCTAAAATAGGTTTTCACTCGAAGGCTTGTCTTTTTCTTTACTTTTTCCTTGATCGACAAGTGCCTCAAAGAGGTTTTCACTTGAAGATCTTGATGTCTCATATTTATTATGACCAAGAAAGTTTGTTTGCTCTCCAAATTAGGTAGAAGGATCTAATGAAAAATCAAAGCCTTTTTTGTGATTGCCAATGGGCAATCCATCTCTTAAGCCCATGTATTCTGCAAGTGATTCTTGATTTTGAAACTCATCAAGGCATATGATTGAATTTAGTTGGTCCTAATCAATGAGGTCAAGATGGCAAAGACATAGGGAATAATGAGGGTTTGATTTAAGATGGGAAGCTCTAATGGTAAAAATATGGTATTCTACATTAAGATGGGAAGCTCCAATAGTTAAGGTCAGAATGGCATTAAAATCAAATAGGTCCATGTCAATAGGCTTATCAAAAAGGGGATGCTGTGTCGCTACCACAAGTATCATCACTAGTCAATTCAGAAGAATCACTATCAAAAGTTATGTGGTTACCCTCATGTGGTATAAATCTGAGTCCATGATTCAAATTAGGCACTCCAACTAATAAGGGTTCTAAGATTCCTTGCACTGGTGGGTCAAGGCCTTTTCCTATATAATCAAGATGAACCATGATCCGATTAGGGATAGGATACTTTGGATTCTAAAAATAATTAGCAAGGCCTTCAAAATATAACTATTCTCCCTCGATAAAATCCTTTCAATCTTTCTTTAGCGCAATAGAAGGTACAAAATCCATAGGTGGCTTTTGTTATTTCTTCTTCTGTTGCCAAATCATTGTGTGTCCATTAGAATTCTTTAAAGTTTTAGGCTTACCAAATGTTTTTTTAGTTTTAGGCAAATTTTCAACATGGAAGGCATCCTTAATACTATACATGAAAATGCCCACGTCTTTAATAATAACCTACTTCGTAAGAGCTATAGGAAATGGATCAACCGAAGTAGAAGCAAGATTACTAGGGTTGATATAATTAGGTGTATGTGAAACTATATATTTGTTATTCTTTGCAACAAATTTAGAACCTAGACACTAGTTATAATTATGGAATTGGTCCTCAAGATGTTTTCAATACTCATAAGGCTATTGATTAGCGAGAAAAGTAACATCGATCCCATCATAAGGAAACTTAGGGCACTGATGTAGGGTAGAGGGAATGGACTGTACTTCATAGATCTAAGGATGACCAAGAAGTATGTTATAAGGCAATTTAATGTCCACAATATGAAGGAATGTATGATATGAAAAGGACCCAAAAATGATTAGAAATCAAATAGTACCAATAGACTCGCTTTCAGCATTGTCATAAGCCTTGATGGTAATCATTTTTGGTTGAATGTATTTCGTAGTGTAGCCCAATATTTGTACCAGCTTTTAGAGATATGATGTTTATTCCTATACCATTATCTATAAGAACCTACTTGATCTTATGGTTTCAATGATTAATTCAATGTACAATGGGTTATTATGGCTTAGGCGAAGTGTAGACATGTATTTTTGATCAAACATTACTTAACAAAATGAAGAAAAATTTCCCACAAGGTTCTATAACTGTTCAAGATTTATATCATTGGTAATAGTGGTTTTTTGTAAAAGATTGTTTAGGATAGTTCTATGGACTTTAGATGTCCATAAGAGATCCAAAATGGAAATCTATGTAGGGGTTTTGCTCAATTGGTCCAATAGACTATAAGGCTTTTCTGCATTAGGATGAGTTGGCTTAGCTTTGGTTGAAACAATAGTCAGAGTTAGATCTGTTGGCACAATGTTCACATTGGATTATATGGAAGAAGTAGGAAAAAGGCCCTAGAGAGTAACTCATGAGAGTCTAGTTGTGACTACACAACCTAGAGGTGGTGGGGAGCCAATATAATTAGAAGATGAAGGCAAAGGGCCTTGGAGGGTGACTAATGGGCGTCTAGTTGTATTGCTATAATTTTGAGTCAGCAAGGAGCCATTATAATTAGAAGAAGGGCATTGTCCATAAATAATAACTTGTGCAAAAGGAATTTTAATAGAATTTTGTAAACTTGGCATGGTATTACTAGAGAGAGAGGGGGTAGACCCTATAATGATGGGTTCTGTACTACGAGAAACATGAGATGGTTCACATGGTTTAATAGTAAAAATGGTAATATGGGTCTCATAATATTGTTTTAATCATAAGGCATGTTGTTATAATCCACATTGTTAGTATGGGTATTATGACCATGATTATGTTCATGATGATTGTGATTTTGACTTTGATTCTAGTTTTGATTTTTCCTCTATCCTTGGTTTTTATTTTTCCTTGGTGGTGGTTGATTATGTCAAGAAAAGGTGTCTTTGTAGATTCCCATATCTTGATTTGTGTCCTGATTAAGGGATAACTTAATCTCCATTTCACCACTCTCAATGAGATATTCAATAATATGTCACAATTAGATGCAATTATAATCACCGTGACCAACAACACAATGAAAGTTGCACCATTCATTCTCTTTGTACTAATCTAGTTTTGATTGATCTTGAGGAAATGGCCTTGGTATTGGCCATACAATTAGTTTAGATACTATGAGATTTTGGAATACTATTTCGATTGGTTCTCCCAATTTACTAAAGACCCTAAAACTACCATGATTTTCTCTTCATGGAGGTTGTCTCTAAAAATTAGGTGGTGGGTTAGGGGGAGCTAATTATACATTTGGGGTTGGTGGAGCCTACACTATTTGTACGTGCCTTTGTTTAGTCAACCCATTTCTAACCATGTTCTTATTATTGTTAAAGCCTTTAGGCTTATCTTGCATAATTGTCTGAATAGAAGATAGGGTTTGATTTGACATTTGACCCACCACAAAAATCTTAACAATGCCCTTACCAATAAGAGCCTTCTCAATCTGTACACCTTTATCTATGATCTCCTCAAATGAATTAACACAAGCTAATCATAGATTGTGAGAGACCTTAGGATGTAAGTTCTATGAAAATATATCCACCAATTGTTTATCTTATAAGTTATGTTGAAAGTGACCTATTAATGCTCTCCATCTCTTTAAATATGCGACGAAGCTTTTTCCATCTCATTGTTTGGCTTTGCACAAGTCAATAATGATTAATTCATGCTCTATGTTGTATGAGAAATGGTTGACAATTTGTTTAGATAAGTCATTCCAATCCATAACTAATCCCTTGGGTAACTTAAGTAGCCAATCTAAAGCTTGTCCCGCTAAACTTCACAAAAATAATCAAAGTAAGAACACACTACTATAAACAACCTCTTGACATAATACAAAAAATGCCTGGATATGTTCACATAGGTTACCCTTTCCTTTGTATTTATCAAATTTGGGTGCCTCAAAATGAGGTAGAAAGGGGACTTAGAGAATGCTTAAATCAAATGGATATGGACATATCTCATCAAATTTGTATTTTTTGACCCTATTTCCCATCTCCAAACATGACACAATCTCCTTCATGGAGTTTCACTCTTACATGTTGGTGTATTTTTGGGTGGAATATAGTTCTGTTGGGGTAGAATGTGCCCCTATTGCTACTATTGGGGTGGAATGTGCCCCTGTTGTTGTTTTTGGGTTGGAATGTGCCCCTATTATTGCATGGATTTGAGAGGGATATACACCTACATTTCGTGACTTGATTTTGATTTTCTCCTAGAGTCAATTAAATAGTTTGTTGATTCCTTAGAATCTATTGCCTTGAACTATATGTGCCCTATTGATTTTTGGGAGTCCTTGGACTATTTACCAATTTTTGCATTGGTTGAGATGAACTAGCTAAATTGTATTGTAGGATCTCCTCGATTTAAACCAAATGTTTGGGTCTCTATATTTGTAGGATCTAGGATTTTATGTTGGTAACGTCCTAAATGGGAATAATGTGTTTGGTTTTGATGTTTTGTTAACATGAAATTTTTGACTCAAATCAACACCAAATAATCTAAGACCAAATTATACAAATACAACTAAGTAATCATCCTAAGCCCTAAACTAATAAGGTGTGGAAAAGTGGGGTTGACTAAACTAACAAGTTTTGCATGTTTCTAGATGGATCCCATGTGTACTAACTTTCACATTGTACACACAAGATAAACAACATGTCAATTGGGTCCACATCATATGGATTATTGTAAAAAAGTCTTTCCCTTCTTAAAACCAATACATCTATCACTTTCTTAGTGTAGTGTGATGTCTAATATGATCATACGTCCCAAGCTTAGCCTTTATTAATAGGCATGGTTTAACTGCTTAAACCATTATACCAGTGAGGGTATCCTAATTTATATACCCCCCTATGGAGAGGGTTTAAAGATGATGCCAAGAGATGAAGCCCCAGGTCAAAGCTTCCCTATAGAACTTATGGGAGGTAATGAAGTCCCCCTCATAAGCCAAGATGCAATGAAATAAAAACCAAGTAAAAGAGATTTAAGGTTGTTTATAGATCACCCAAGCCATGTGGGTCTTGGGGAGAGCCTTGACAACATCTCTTTTACACCTTTGGACTAAGGCACAAGTTTGAAATGAAGATAGCACTTTTGATCCCACAAGTTCCCTGTAGGGGATGGGGGGAGAGCATACATGCACAACTTCCTTTTTGCTCAAACAAATCTAACTAAGCAAATAATGATTGACTTACATAAAACAAAAACTTAGAAGTGAGTTAAATTTTAGATCACTAGAATAAAATATTTGGTGGTGTTCTTTGGCCCCTTGGCTTTAAGTTGCAAATTTTTTAAAGAACAACAAAAAAACTATTCAAGTAAACACCCTAAAAATATCATTTAAGCACCAAATGAAAGATTCCTAATTCTTTTTAAGCATCCCAAAAGAGGTTTAAAAAGATCTAATTAAGCACGATTTGGCACTTTTTAAGTAGGTCCTACAAGTAAATGGTCAAAGTCTTATTTAACTTTGAAGCACTTTTTCAAATGAAACAAGTAAATTTGAAAATTGAGCTCTCGGGTTCACAAAATGCAATCTTATAACTCCACATTCCAATACCACAACTCTGCAAAACCATGACTGGTTAACACAATATTGAAACTCATGGGTTAGTCAATAGAAATTGACAATATCACTACTTTAACAAGCAATATTGCAATTAACAAAGCAAACCCATAACTTAGAGAGTTGTGGTATTGTCACTTAACCCTAACAACCTAGGCTAACCACTAGCGGTTTAACTACAATACTGTGACTCAAACTGATAATATCATAACTTGTAAAATTGTGATATTGTAATATCATGACTGTCGAGTCATGGTATTATAATATTGTAACTTGATCTGCAGATAGAGAACACAACAGTCTAAAAACATAATTAAAATGCAATATCATGACTGAATGATAAAATCATGACTATGTCAGTTGAGATTTTATGGTCCAAAGGATAATATCACAAGTCCATAATGATAAAATTGTGACTTTCAAAAAACATATTTTTGATTAAAATTTTCACACTCTTTGACCTCAAATTCAAAGATTATGCATGGACATGGTTAGTAGGTTGCTTGTAGGAGTTATTTGATCAAATTCATGGGATGCAGTCCTACCTGGCATGCCAAAATGTAGAGTGGATTACAAAATTTGTTTAGTCAAGCATTAGTCAATAAAACAAAGAGAAATGCATAAAGAACTAAACAAATCAAGCCAATCTATTCATGTATGGGTTACAAATGATAAAAAGATACAATAGAAAGAAAACAATCAACCATTACCTTCCCAAATGACTCCATTACTCGAAAGTGGCTCCAAGCATGTCCTCCCCTTGATCTAGAGCTCTAATCTTTGTCAACAATGGCTTATTTGCTCTTCTATTGCCTCAATAACTCTATGTAAAACCTAGGCTCATGATATAAACTATACAATATGCTTATCAATGAAGCTAATCCAAATTCAAATATCACAATAATCAAAACACAAATGAATTTTGGAGATATTTTAGCATTATAAGTTTACACAATTTAAAATTAAGAAATGGTGTGAGAGGCCTCCTATTTATAGATTTTTGTCATTGATCAGAATAAAATGTGACTGTCCATATTAAGATCAAGAATCCATTCAATTTTGGAAGATCAAATCATAAATGCCCTCATAATGATTTGGGGGGAAGGGTCATTAATTAGGCATGGGTGCTCATATTTTAGATATTTTATGGATTTATGGCTTGTAGATGCCACTCCATAGATGATGTCATTATGATGATGTAGTTAATAAGAATCAATTTTCAAAAAGAAATATTCAATAAACTCCATGGAAAATCGACTTAAGCTCTTGATTTGAATTAATTAGCTTTAAACAATATTAATCAATATTGGTGTAATTATTTGGAAATTGGCTCTCAATTAATAAAAAATGGTCAGAATGTCATATTACTAGGTCATAATTTGACTTAGGAAGAATTGGAAGGTGATGCTAGATGTGTTGAAACCATATTCCCATTTAGGATGTTACCAACATAAAATAACAAAGGTACGTGACATGTACTATTGAATTAAAGAAAAGAGAGATCCAGAGCATAAAAAGGTAAAATCATCATTTTGATCAAAATGAATTGATCAAAGTTAAGACTCACATAAAATGTATTACCCCGTTTAGGGATACTTTGGCCTAAATTGGCACTTGTAAATGATAATTTCTAACCATTTAGCATGTTTTAGTGATTTTGACCTAAAATGCGTATTTGAGTGCAATTCAAGTAAGATTGACAATTTCAACACAAATGGTGTTAGGAATTGGATGTCTACATAATCATGTTGACAATGGAAGAAATAATTTTTGAGAGTAGATAATATCATCAACATTGATCATAAAAATGTTTTTACATGTTTTTTAGAGTTTAGTTAGGGTTACTATGAAGTCATCATAACCATTGGTGTAGACACTCAAAAACTACACACCATAATTTTAGATGTCAAAATGCCTTGGACCCATACTCGACCTTGAAGATAGTTAACCACCTAGTTGAATTAACCCATTTAAAATTTTACTAACTTAACCTTTTAATCCACCTTTTAATTTATTTTCACCCATTTTCTTCTAGATCAACGACCGTCGATGGTCAGCCTAACCATCGATAATTAGCTTGATCATCGATGGTCAGGGCATCAAACTTGCTTTAAAGCCAATTCCATCTGTGTATGAGATAAGCATGGAAAAATTTATCAACTCCACTTTTACGATGCCAAAAATCTTTAAATCATCACAAATTGAAACTTTGTCCTCCTATCTAATTAGCAAATTCCTCCTACATAATTAATAACTTCATCTTATAAAAGGAGAGAAGTAGGAAGTGAAAAGGATCCCAAAATTTAGAAATCCATAAATCTACATCTAGGCTACCAAACCTTCTTACACAGGTATCCAACATCCCTTCAACAAGTAAGTAGTAGCAAAAGGGACTCAAACCTCTTTACAAATCACTTTTGAAGGCTAAATTAATTTCACTTTGGCAAAATTGCTTATGCTATCTAGCAAGTTGTAGGTAACTTAGTACTAATTTATTCATTTTATTTCATTTCCAAATACCCTAACTTGATCAAACTCATTTTTCAACCTTCTATTCCTGACCAAACCCATACCAAAACCCTTACTTGACCATTTACCCAATCTACAATTCCCTTTCTGAACATTTCCAAAATACACAGGTAACCGTCAATGGTTAGCCCAACTTCTGACCATCACCTCAACCATCTATGGTCACCCAACCATTGACGGTCAGCCCAACCATATATGATTCATCCAATTACTGATGGTCACTATGGGAGAAAATAATAGAATGTTATTTTAACCCCCTTAACCCCAATCAAATCCTACTTTCTATGTTCCTACCTGTTCACAAAACCTCCCTATATTTTTTGAACCTAGCCCCGACTATCTTAGCATGAGTATTGACCTAGTTTTGCTACATTTAGTCATTTTTTTTAATGAGCATTTACCTTCTTCTTATTTCATGCATTTGCTTCCATGTTATTGAATGTAAGTATTCATTCTTTTCATCTTTATCAAATTAATTATTATAAATAGCGGATTGACATCCTCTTGACAAGCATACACTTCTTGGATCTAGCTCACACTAGGTAATCCACTCAACTATCTTGATAAAAACCCATTTTCTAGGGTCTTTCTTATCTATAATTTATTCCTTCCAAGCCAAAGAGTAGTTCTCATCATCGTCTAGATTAGGCGTGCAATTTTATCAAGTAACCCTTTACACACCCTATTAACTAGTTTCATTACTTACTTCCAAATTAATAAATAAGAAGAAATTAAGAGAAACATTTTGGCACATCTGGTGGGACCCCGCATTCTTTTTTCTTCCTTTATTGTATGCTCATCTAACAAAATCTGAATTTATTTTGGGCTTAAAATAAACCTTTTTTCATACATTGATTGCTTGCTTGTTTTAATTCATCTAGTAACTTAAAAGCAAAGTAATTAATTGTAGTTTTCACTCTTATTATCACACACTTTTTCCAAACCACATAACTAATCAACACATCAAAACAAACTTGAGATAAGGCTCGAGTAGGAATTCATCACCACTAATCAACACATCAAAACAAACTTGAGATAAGGCCCGAGTAGGATTTCATCAATTAGCAGTAAACCTTACCCTTTCCTGGCAATCCTACTTGGAGGTCATTACCAAGGGGAGAACTAACTCATCTCTTTGGTTGAGTATAAACTCTAAAATTTAGTATATTTTGGCTAAGCACTTGACACTTTTATCGATGTGGTGTGTCAAGTGAGGGGGTAGGCCCCAATATCAAGCCACATACTAAAGGTCAATACTAATTTCTCTTTTGAGCACCTAAACATAACCTAAAATCAACCTTAGATTTCCTCTTCTGTACCTGATCTACAAACCAAATTTTCTCTTCACACTTTTTAAGGCATAAGCCAAAAGCTATTTAAAAACAACCCTACATTGTTAAATGCACTTTAGTGTATGTTTGATTTCCTTGAGAACTTTTATTTTGGCTTGTTTTGTGTTTGAATTGTGAGTTTCTTTATTTTTTTTGTTCCTCTCATGGTCTTTACTAGACAACAACTGAGGAATCAAACCCACCAACAACCACCTTCTTCTTCTTCCTACATGGAGTATACTTCTGATGCTAAGGGTTCCCCTCCTACCAGGCCTCAGATTATTGCTGAGAGTGATTTGGATTTCTCTACCTTCCTTGATAACAACCCTATGGCTCTTTAGCATTAATTAAACACCTTATCTAACCTTACCCCTTTTGTTTTGGTTCCTCTTATATATCCTCCCTATGGTATGCCTTCCCATATTCTAGTGAGTGCCACCTCAATGCAACCCATGCTCACCCAAGCCTCTTCTTATTCTAATATCCCACTTAATACCACTCCCCAAACTCCATCTAGCATCCCAACCAATAACTAAACACTTACTACCCCAACCAATACCTCCAACATTGGATCAAGTTTACCTCTTGTTACCTATATTCTTTCTATCATGGGGGTATCTTCTACCCCTATTTATATCAATACCCTTAGTTTAACCAACCCACTAATTTCTACCCCACTTTAGAGTTTGGTACTTTCCATACCTCAAATGCTTCCACCTATTATCATCAGAGTTACCATTCATCAACAACCAACTAGCACTTTTATACCTCCAACCAAATCTACATCCATACCATCATCCACCAACCTTCTAAACCAACCCATATCAACCCCCAACAAGTACCCATGACATCTTACCCATATGTTTAAGCCACAAGGATACATATCACCTTCCACCCAACCATTTTCAACCCATATGTGGCACCATCCCAACCTCCTATGACTACTTAGCAATATGTGGCTTCTTTAGAACCTTTTATCACTTATCCATACATTGATGCCACCCAATCTCAACAAAGCTTACCACCTAATTATACAGCTTCCTAACCTCAAAAATATTTGGTCAAGATGTTAATAAATAAAATGACCAACTTGGAGTCATCTGTTTTTGGGTCTCATAACCTTCTATCCTATGATCAAATCTGTAATGAAACCATCCATTCATCTGTTCCTATCCATTCTTATCCTCCTCAATGGGAATTACCCAAGTTTTCCAAATTCCAAGGCAAGGAGGACCCAAAATAACATTTGAGAGAATTTTGTCATTATTATTATTTGATTTCATATGATGGTGCTCTCCTCCTTTGTACCTTCCCCATGTCTTTGTTAGGACCAACCATTGATTGGTATAGTGTTCTTACCAAGCACTCCATCTTTTCCTTCTCCCAACTGGCTAAAATCTTTTTATAGCACTTCTTAGTAAATATATCTAAAAGGGTTTCTATTATCAACCTCTATTCTATTTGGCATTTTGATGATGAATCAATTATCGATTTTGCATCCAGATGGAGAGGTCTCATCAACTAACTTTCTTTCTCCCTACCCCAACTTGAGTTGATTGAGCTCCTCTCTTCAAGTTGTGCTAAACATATTGCCACCACTCTTCAAGTTTAAAATTTCAAAACTTTTGATTAGGCATTCACCATGGTACATAATCTTGAAAACCAGGCCATTGATGAAGGGAAATTGAAACTATGAAACAAGATTTATAAATTTATATCCAATGATCCTCCACCAAAACCACTAACCAATACAACCATCCTAATATTAAGACAAAAGCATATGCAAACTCAGTTATCCTAAAAACTACTCTACCAGTAACTATCAATCAACCCCATCAAACTAATTCCTCCAACCCTTCCTACCAACAAAGCCAAAACCAAAACTAAGCTCCTCCAAAATAATATATCCCCATACAGGAGTCTTATGATTCAGTTTTGGACAGATTTATCAAAGATAACCTCATCCAACTTCCACCTATCAAACCATCCCAATAATTTGATGCTTCTCACCTCGTGCCTTTTTAGTACAAAAAGAATGGCCATTTTGCCTTTCATCAAGTTTTAGGACATGATATTAGTAGGTGTAATACCTTCAAAAGTCTTGTCTAAAGCTTAATTGACAATGGAGAGCTTATGTTTGATAATCCCAATGCACCTCCTAATCAGTCCCTTGACATCTTCCATAAACCTTTTCCCAATCATGTTCCTTCTACCCATCACCATGAAAATAAATTAGAATCATCTCACTCTTATGAAGCACATATAATCAACGTTATTATCAATGAGCCCATTGTTGAGGAGACCACTACCATAACTAATTCTTCCTGTATTTCACTCACAAAAGTAGTGGATTCACCTTCCATTCCTTTGGATACCCAACTAAAGGAATCAACCACCCATCTCTCTTCACCTAATAAGAACTTAGCTTTATCCACCTCTCCTTTAATGGAAACACCAAAGAATGCAACCTTTGATTTAACCATTTCTTCTTCCTCCACTCCACCCATTAAAGTGGTAGAACTGACCTCCATTCCTTTGGACACACAAAAAAATGAAGCAACCATGTATGTTACTTCACTTGAGGACACCATACCTACCTCTCCCATCATAGAACCATCCATTCCATCTTTGGAAACAATCCCACAAGAGAACGTTACCTCATCCACCCAGCCACTAATTTTAGAACCTCCCATCAAGAACAACGATGGAGGAACGATTCTCTCTTCTCCACCTAAGGGCTTAATTTTTGAAACCAATAACCAAGGAACCAAAACCATCTACAAGCCCTTTTCTAGACTAGTCCAAAGTCTAGAGTTCACTTCTCAACCCAAATTTGATAGAGCCACCTTTTGACATTGTCTAGGGCTCCCTTACCAAAACAAATATGAATCCTCAACCTCACTTGAATCCACCCTTAAACCCATTATTACATCTTCATCAAACATATCTTCCTCCAAAACCATAGGTGAACCATCCCAACTACCTTCTTCTAAAATTGCCAAATCTCCTTATGCCTCTCTCACCAAAGCTATCAAGAATCTAGGATTTCTTCCCATGCCTAGTCCAACTCACCCATCTTTGAAATTGGACTTAACTCTATCTATTCCACCAAAGAAACCCCAAACCAAACCAATTAAGAAGGTCAAGTTGGCCAAACCTTAATCTCAAACTAGACCCATACCATCTACTTCCCACTTACCATCTATTTTAGGACCCCATCCTATTACCATCCCAATTACCTATTCTTCCTCTAGTAAACCATCCCCTTTTTCTCTATCTACACGTACCCCTACCAAATCATTAAGTTCTCCTTCATTCTTAACTAACTAATCTAGCTGTACTTTCCCACCTATATCCAACCCCTCATCATCTAAATCTTCCACTTTCAAATCATTTACCCTGAAACCAACCATAACTAAGAAATCACAACCACCAACTAAAACCATTCCACTACCTACAACTTCTAAGGTGAAAATTTCTTCTAAGAAGGCTCCCATCCATAATACTATAAACCCATCACCTCCAATACCTTTGAATGAATCTTATTCAACCATCTTACAAAGGTTGTTTCAAACTTCTTCCATTAGCTTACCACCTATCAAACCATTTTACCCTTCCAATACCAAACCTTCTTGGTACAATGATAACTTGATTTGTACATACCATAGGGCACTAGGACATGACACGAAGAACTTCAAAGCTCTTCAAACACTTGTTCATAGCCTATATGATGAGGATGATCTATTATCAGATGAACCTCTCTTACCCCCATTACCAATCCAACCATCAACTCAACCTATCCAAAATTTACCTACTCCCCCACTCTCACCCAAGAGTAAGGATGATGAACCAAAGCAACCATCCAACCCAACAAATCCCCCCATCCACACTATTCATATGGTTACCTGATCTTAGGCCTAACATAAGGATAAGGGAAAATACAAAGTGTCCATTCCATGGACAGACCCTTCAATCCCTTAGCCTACCAATGAAGTCCAAACATATTTACCCTCACCTTCACAACCACAAAGTATCCATTTTAAGACCCTCTCCCTCCAACCCTTCTGAATCTATCTAGCATATCATGTTGAAACAAATTCACTATACACCAGTGAAGATGAGCCTTTATGAACTAATCAACACCTCACCCCACCATCATCAAGGACTGCTAGAGGATCTACAATCTATAGAGGTTCAACTAGATGACCCTCAACCTCTTGCACCCTTTGTTGGATCCCTCCAACTTTACTCCTTTGTCACCTTTTAGGATTCTAAAAGACCTCTCATTTATTCAAAGGATTTTGATCCTCCCCTCTTTATTATCGTGTACATCAATCAAACCCACACTAAAAGGGTGATGATTTATAGAAGATCTAACATCAAAATTATCTCCTCCCATGCTTATGACCAACTTCAACTACCCAAGAACATCATGTCAGAAAGTGAAATGGTCCTTTGCTCCTTTAGTGATACCATGGCCACTACATTGGGGACAATTATCCTCCATATCCTCTTGGGACCTCGCACCATTCCTAAAATTTTTTACATTATAGAGGGCGAGTTACAATACAATGTTTTACTCAGATTCCCTTGGATCTATATTATGAATTGTGTCCCTTCTACCTTAAATCGATGTGTCAAATTTGAGCATGAAGGTCAAGTTATTACCATAAAAGCTAACCCTAGTCCTTTTGCCTCTTGTAATATGACATATCAGCCTAAAAATGTTCTTATTCCTCCCTCATCCACCACACCATTAGCTACTAACAACACTACCTTATAGCTAGCTAAAACCCATAATACTCCCACCTATAATAGTGATGAAGCTTCCACTAGTTCATTTATCCCTTCTTCCTAGATTCTAATAGAGGACCCCTTGGAATCCATGTTTCAATATCTCTCCCTTGGGGAATATCACCTTTTAGCCTTGGATGCTTTTTTTACTCTTCAAGAATATGGTAATCTCAAACATAACCCTTCCTATGATCCTAACATTGAAACAATAATCCCTTTCGAGCTCCCTAAACACCAAATGAACTTCATCTATGGGGGACTTGATTAGCTAGTTCTCGATCCTGCCACAACCTCATCTATGCGACCATTCACTTTTTGTTAGGCACCCAGAACAACAAATAGCTCTGGTGCCAATTTGTCAGGATCTTGCTCCTCAATTAGAGCACAATATGATTACCTCTATGTAAGCAACTAAACACGAAATTTAACCAGAATGAATAAGTAACTAGAAATATGAAACAACACAAGATATGAGAGACAATACACAATTGTATTAATATTCATCCATAAGGAAATACAATAAAGAAGATGCCACACTTCTTCTTCCCACACCTCTAGAGCTCCTACACTTCTAGGGTTCACCTGTAATTCTCCTCCTACACTTCACTCTCTCATCATGATCATAACAACCAACTCAAACATAGAGTTATTGTTCACCTCCACCAGTCAGTAACAATGCTGCCAGTACACCAAGCACACAACCGTACTCCAAGTAGATCTCCCTTTCCTTGCTGCCACCTGCAAATCAACAGACCTTACTTACCATGTAGATATCTCTACACCCTGAAGAATCCTTGTCCTTGCCTCACCAAGTCCTTATGATTCTTTAACCAGTACCCCGGTGGATCTTCTACCAGAACTTGCACAACCTGCAACTCTCCTTGATCATACACACTCAGCACCCCTTTGGAACTAGGAGGAACACACCATGCTCTCTTCTCTCTAAAGGAGCTAATTTCTGCTCTCTTACTCTCTAGCACACTTTTACAATATAGCCTATGAGTCTATTATATAGATCTCATGCATACAATAATTAGACTTTCTTAATTACAATAATTAGACACGCAACTCCAAGACTATAATTAGCCTTTAACATGCAAACTGACAGTCCAAAAATAGACCTGTTCGAAACCCGCATGCAAACTGCATGCACACACAGGTTGCCGATGTTGACTCCTTCCTGACCGATGTTGGCCGACTCATAACTGATGTTGGTTGCTTCTGCATTATAATATGACTGACTTCAGTTGATCATACTGACATCAATTGCCCTGCAACTAGTTTTGTAACTCTGTAACCTCTGCAACCTCCTCTTGTTCGCATCTTGGTGAAGCTTTTAGCTCCACAACCTAACAATCTCCCACTTGGAGATAAATTGCTACACCTGTACCTATACCTGTACACTATCTAATTCATTCCCTAGCTTGTATCCCTCTTCAAGCTCAATCCTGAAGATCAACCACCACACATCTTGTGGTGCACTACCTGTCATCCAAGTAACCTACCATATCCGAACCTACAACTCCATGTAGTGAAGTCCTTGACCCTGCATAACATGTTAACCTACTGCTGGTCCCTCTCAGATACTTGAGAATCCACTGAACTGCCCTCCAGTGCTCCTTTCTCGAATTGGCTCTGAACTTTTTGACAACTCCCACTACTTGGGAAAACTCAGGTCTACACTAGACCTCATGTGATTTCGAACATTGTTCTAAGCTCTACTTGAACTGTCCAGCCCTTGGTGTGCTTATCGATTTTGCATCCTGCATCTTGAACCCTACCAACACCTTCTTCACATTAGCTCCCACTAGAGACAATCTCCATGTCTCTTATGCCAAAGAATTCTGTTGCTCCCAAATTCTCCATGACATACCTCTGAACTAACTTTACCTTTAGCTCAAAAACTCCCTACATTTGTAACCCTACAACTAGAAACCACACAACAGCAATAGGATAATGTTGCAATCATCATCCAACCTAGTAAAGAAAAACACAATAGTTACACTGAAATTGACTAAAGCTCTGCTTTGTCATCCACCTATCAAAACCTGTACCACTATCCTGTAGCTTCCTCAAGACCATATACCTTGGCCTTCCATCTCACGTGTCCATCCAATCTCTTCTCTAACCTGGGAATCCATTCCTCTATCGGTGCTTTCTTCCAACTGACAACTCCACCAACAAACTCCTATTTGGTTCTTCTCCAAGGAATCACATTCCTCATCCATGCCAAGCTCCCACTGTTTCTAGATTCTACCTGCATTGCCTCTTCACATCTTCCTGGTTCTTGACCATCAGTAAGCAACAAGTAATATACAGAAGGTGAATAATGAATATGAGGTTCACTTACCCTTTCTAACCTCCATATGGGCATTTGAGACTCCTTGACAGCTTGTTGTCCGCCCAACATCCGTTCTAGTGACCGATCTCAACCATCTCCCAGTCTACACTCGATCGATGTCAGTTCCCTGCACTGACCCTGACTATCGACATTGTTTCCCTGGCCGATGCCAGTGTCCCTTCTACTGACATTGGTTCTTGTCTGACCGATGTCGGTCTTCCTATTGCTGACATCGGTTACTGTCTAATTGATGTCAGTCTTAACTTGCCTGACACTACTGACTCTCCTGATCTACACATGACTGATGTCAGTGCCTGTTTGTTCAACGTCGGTTCCTCCTGACCGATGCCAGTACTTGTGTTCACCTGTGAGTGATGAATTTTTACTTGCAAGCTCCTTCTAGATCAAACCCTTATCCATATTAATACAACCCTGCTCAAAATAATTCAGTCCCCTTAGCTGATCTCTGTCTGTCATCTCATCCATGAACACCAAGGCTTTCCATTTCTTAAGTTTATCAAAGATATCTATTTTCTACTTAAGAACATGCAATCCCCTCCTACATATGTGACCAAGCCTACAAAGCCACATCTCTGCAATAGAAGGTGAATTAGTAATATAAGTAGATAGATAAAGGATACCTACTTTCTTACCACCATCTAATTCAAGTGCATCCACTGTGAGAGTTATTGTGCATCTCTCATCACCTAACTTTCCTAAATAAATTAGACTCATCTCCAAGACTGGTACATGCACGACCTCATTCAACACCCGTGTGTTATCTGTCTGCAATTTTAGCTTCACTTTCCCTTTGCCAACAATTTGACAAGGCTCACCAACCCCATAATAAATCTCTCCAAAGTCTCCAAAGACATACCCATGAACAGATGCTTTATTTTGGGCTGCATGGAAAGAGGCAACCGAATCTATAGACCAAGATTCTACTTTATCTAGAGCAACCTATGCAACAACACCTGCAACATTTGCTTTTACATGCTGATCTTCTACCAACCAACAATCTACCTTTGCCTGCTCTTTCTTTCCATCAATTAGACCATTCATGCTATTCAGTTTCTCCATTCGTAGCTTACTTTCTTCTACCATTGCTATACTCCCACTGAATCTGAAACCCCTGTGAGTGACTAGTAATCAACAAACACTAACTAGATCTAAAACCACCTGTTAGTAACCCAACCAAAAGCTCTGATACCACTTGTCAGGCACCCAAAACAACAAACAACTATGGTGCCAATTTGTTAAGATCTTGCTCCTCAATTAGAGCACAATATGATTACCTCTATGTAAGCAACTAAACACAGAATTTAACCAGAATGAATAAGTAACTAGAAATATGAAACAACACAGGATATGAGAGACAATACACAATTGTATTAATATTCATCCATAAAGAAATACAATAAAGAAGATGCCACACTTCTTCTTCCCACACCTCTAGAGCTCCCACACTTCTAAGGTTCACCTGTAATTCTCCTCCTACACTTCACTCTCTCATCACGGTCACAACAACCAAATCAAACACAGAGTTGTTGTTCACCTCCACCAGTCAATAACAACGCTGCCAGTACACCAAGCACACAACCGTACTCCAAGTAGATCTCCCTTTCCTTGCTGCCATCTGCAAATCAATAGACCTTACTTACCATGTAGATATCTCTACACCCTGAAGAATCCTTGTCCTTGCCTCACAAAGTCCTTATGATTCTTCAACTAGTACCCCAGTGGATCTTCTACCAGAACTTGCACAACCTGCAACTCTCCCTGATCATACACACTCAGCACCCCTTTAGAACTAGGAAGAACACACCATGCTCTCTTCTCTCTGAAGGAGCTAATTTATGCTCTCTTACTCTCTAGCACACTTTTACAATACAGCCCATGAGTTTATTATATAGATCTCATGCATACAATAATTAGAATTTCTTAATTATAATAATTAGACACGCAACTCCAAGACTATAATTAGCCTTTAACATGCAAATTGACAGTCCAAAAATAGATTTGTTCAGAACCCGCATGCAAACTGCATGCACACACAGGTTGCTGACGTCGGCTCCTTCCTGACCGATGTCGACCGACTCATAACCGATGTCAGTTGCTTCTTCACTATAATATGACTGATGTTGGTTGATCAGACCGACGTCGGTTGCCTTGCAACTGGTTTTGCAACTCTGCAACCTCTGCAACCTCCTCCTGTTCGCATCCTGGTGAAGCTTTTAGCTCCACAACCTAACACTTTTGACTTCTCTTATCTCAACAAAATAGCCTTTACCAAAGCTTACCTTTATAGGTGTGCTTAGAATGGGTTTGGTCTTGTCCTTTATGAATAGGTACCTCATGAGTTACCCATCATCAAAATTCAAAAATCTCATGAGTTATTCGGCCTTGGGTTCGTACCACTAGAAGAACCCACATCACCAAAACTCATCGCTACCATCGATGAGGATGTTCCAGCCTCACCAACACCATCTCCCTCAAAGATTGAATACTTTGATATCATCCCATCTAATTTTTTTTATCAATATCGTTAGTTTTGTCCCCTTGACCTATCAAAAAGGTGACTGAACTAAGATCCTTCCTCTTATCCATCCTAAAATGACAAAAAGAGATTCTCCTACCATCAACACCATCTAATATTAAGATGATGACTCCATTCTCACCTACCTGTATGTGGGGGATTCTTCTATCCATAAATCCATTATCGATGTCAACTTAGGTACTTGGGATAACCCCTATATCATCAAAATTGACCAATCTTTAAATTACATAGAGAAACAAGATTACCCTTCTTTCTTTCATGACCATAGCATAGCATTTGCTTGTTCCTATTAGGATCTGCCCGAAATTGATCCTTATATTTCCCTCCACAACATTATTACCCATCCTGAAGTTAAGCAAGTGTGGCAAAAGATTCGTAGGATGCATCCTCATATAGCCATTCTTATCAAAGAACTTCAACATATCTTATCCATTGACTTCATTTATCCCACCAACTATCCACAATGGGTTTCTAACATCATTCCCATCACCGCACCCATAGAGGGACTTTGCATCTACATCAAATTTCATGACCTCAACCTCACTTGCCCAAAGGATGACTTTCCTTTGCCAAAAATCATCCAACTTATTAGTCTTACAACTGGCCACGAGATGTTATATCTCATGGATGGTTTCTTAGGATATAATATAATATTGATTTCCCATAAAGATCAACATAAAAATTATTTATTACACCATGGGGAACCTTTTATTACAAGGTCATGGCTTTTGGTCTAAATAATGCTGGAGCAACATATCATCATGCCATGACCTGAATTTTTCATGATCTCATCCATAAAATTGTAGAGGACTATGTGGATGATCTCCTTGGGAAATCCAAACACTACAAGGATCACCTCGCCATTCTCACAATCATCTTTGATCGACTAATCAATCATCATGTCAGGATCAACCCAAAAAAATGCATTTTTGGGGTCTTATCAGGAAAGCTTCTTGGCTTTATCATCTCCCTTTAAGGAATCAAAATAGACCCCACCAAATTCAGAGCAATCTTGGAGATGTGCTCTATAGCCTATAAGGGAAGCTCCAATCCATTCATCACTTCATCTCCTAGTTATCAGATAGATGTCAACCCTTTCACCATCTCCTCAAGAAAGACACCTCTTTTAAGTGGACCAAGGACTATCAACAAGCCTTTGATTCAATCAAGGAGTACCTTCTCTCTCCACCTATTATCATCCCTCCTAGGGAAAACCAAGCCTTATACCTTTATATATCCACCATGAACCATTCCTTAGGGGCAATGCTCGCTCATCATGATGAACATAACAAAGAGCAAGCCATCTACTACATTAGCCACACACTTATAGAGTATGAGACTAGATATAATCATCTTGAGAAACTTTGCCTCACCTTAGTCTTTATGGCCTCCAAACTCCATCACTACCTTCTTAATCTTTAAACCTATGTCATCACTAACATTGTCCTGCTCTAGTACATGCACTCTAAACCATACCAAAATCAATGTATGGCTAAGTGGATCATGCTCCTAGATAAGTTTGATATTGAGTTCCTTTAGAAAATGTTCATTAAATGGAAATTCATCATTGATAAATTGGTTTGATCTCCTCTACCAAACAACCAACCACTTCATCTTGCTTTTCTAGGTGAGTCCATCACAACTCTTTCCTAGGAAGAACCCACCTACCAAATGACCATGTTTTTTGATGGATCCAAATTCCAACATGGTGGGGGTGCCAAAGTTATCCTCATTCCCATTAATAGTTAACCCATTCCCCTTTCCTTTATACTTGAATTTTAATGCACCAAGAATGTGGTTGAGTACGAAGACTTAGACATAGGTCTCCAAACCGCTCTAACTTTAGGAGTTATAATAATCAATGTTTTTGGCTACTCTCAAATTGTGATCAACCAAGTCAATAGATATTATCAATGTAAAAATAATTTCCTATTGAAATACAAACAAATTTTATACATAATCTTAGCATCATTCAATCATTACCTTATCCAATTAGTTCCTTGATCTACCAACAAGTTCATGGACATAATGGCTTCCTTGGCTTCCCAAATTCCATCCCAACTGGTTGAATCTAGACTATTTGTCACCATCCATCATTTTAAAAAACCTTCATATATTAGTTCTGACTTTCCCACCATTTTTGGTGTGGAAGCATCTCTTTATGATAGTTGGTATGACCAAATTTTTAACTACCTTAACCTTAGCATCGTTCCTCCCAAACTTTCAAGGAATGCTCGAAGAGCCTTTGATTAGAGTACCTCTCATTACACCATACTAGGGGGAATCATTTATAAGCATGGCTTCAATGACCTCCTTGTCTATTGTCTACATAGTCATGAAGCTTCCCACGCTATCAAAGAAACATGACAGAATATGTGGGGGACATTTTAATGGCCTAGTTATTGCTAAACCTATCCTTCACCTTGGCTATTAATGGCCTACCATCAATCAAAACTATTGTAATTATGTAAATAAGTGTGTCAAATGTCAACAACATGCTAACTTACATCATGCACCAACCCATGGCCTTCGAGTATCTAAAGACTATTGGCCCTTATCGTAATGAGGTCTTGATCTTATTGGGGAAATCAATCTTGATTCTTCACAATAAAACCAATTCATCTTTACTACTACCAAATATTTCACCAAGTGGTTGGAATCCATTCCTTTTATCTCAACTAAATCCAAAAATATTGTCAACTTCATCAATCACCATATCATCTACCACTTCGGTGTTCCCCATAATATCATCAATGATAATGGCAAATATTTAAAAAAAAAGAAAGTCCAAGGTCTTTACAATGATTTTGGCATCAAATTAAGCTTTTCCTCACCCTATCATCCCCAAGCAAATGGGTAGGTAGAAGCCTCTAACAAGATCCTCAATAAAATGTTAACCAAAGTAGTCAGTGCTTCACGTTAGGATTGGCACCTGTACATCCCTTTTGCTTTATGGGTCTATCACACCAAAATTTGAACCTCTACAAGTGATACCCATTTCTCTCTCATCTTTGTGGTAGAAGTAATCATACCCCTCAAATTCTAGATTCCCTCCCTTCATATATATTTTCACGAGATCTTTTCTGAGAGTGATTATCATCAGGAACGTCTCACATGTTTTGAACTACTTGATGAACATCACCTTGTAGTGCTTAATCATCTTCATGTCTATCAGGAATGAGTCAATCATTATTACAATAAACACCTAAAAGAGTGAGAAATCAATATTAGAGAACTCATCCTTAAGGAAAACTAACATGTAACTAATATGGAGAAAAGATAAAAAGGCAAGTTTGCTTTCAATTAGCTTAGAACCTACATCATAACCCATAAGTATGGATCAAGATCTTATCATTTATTTTATTTTGAA
The DNA here is from genome assembly GCA_037957365.1 of Torreya grandis. Lineage (NCBI taxonomy): Eukaryota > Viridiplantae > Streptophyta > Pinopsida > Cupressales > Taxaceae > Torreya > Torreya grandis. The sequence goes on along the minus strand of JARHVA010000256.1, from coordinate 4,968,512 downwards.
GGCAAACCAAAGCTTGAGCCTCTCAATGCTTCACATTTACATTCTTTCTATTTATAAAACAAGGATCAAACTCACCTTTGTGTCTAACTTAAGTTCATCCCTTGGTTTAAAATATTTTCACTTCCTTTCACCTACCTATCCATATTCCTCTTGGGTACAATTGATTATAACATAGGACCATGTGATTATCCATCAAATTTATAACCTCATCCTAAGCATGGATACCATGTCTCTACCCATGACATGGTTCTCATGGATACTTTTTGTCTCTACTTAGATGGAATCCCATGATCAGTTATCCTTCAAACCACTTTCCTTCATCTATCATTAACATTTTGTGCTAAAAGTCTTGCCTCCATAAAGGTATACCTCTAAGCCTAAATAGACTTGTCCATGTCTAACCCTAGCATTCAAAATAAAATTGGGATACCAAAATATCACTTGGGTCCATATCTCTAGCATTGTAGACTTCTCCCTTGAAGGACAACTATCCAACAACTAAATTGCTTAAAGATAGACTACTCCCCTAAATGATAACTATCAAAATCCAACTTTAGACCACTCCCTTGAATGAGGACTAAGCCAAAGTTTTTTGCAACAATCATTTTAAGCTTCCCATCTTGATCAGCTTCACCAATTTTATCAAAACAACAAAAACAATGAAGAACCCTATGTCAAAGTCAAAGAAAGTATGCCACAATCAACTCTTATATATGGCATTAATAGACTGCCTGCATCAATTAATCTACACATTATATTACAACATAGACTTGTTAATTATGGTTCTTTGGTCACCTATAGAAGGGGAAAGCTAACCATATTAGGTTACCATATCACCCATTTCCTCTTTCAACCTATCACCTACTTTCCCTTCATACCCTCTCTAAAATCAAGGGACTATGAGTTTACTCGATACAAAGTGACTACGATACCTTATTTTTTGATCAAAGAATTCTCATGTGAAGCATTTGAAAGGCTTATTTTCATTAACCTATATCCAACTTTGATTTTGTTAGGCCCTTATCACTAGACACATCCTGCCTTTTCTTACCCTCTATTCATTAGTTTAGGTGGACATATGTCTCATGATTTTTCTATCTTTTCTACATATAGTGTGTTATCTACATCTACTTTATATGCTTTCATTATTTCCACATGTCCTATACAAACACTCAAAACATCATTTTCATTTACATAATTCATATACATCATAACATTATGAACTATGTCCATAAATCATATCCTATCCATGAACAAAACATCAAAACTATAACACATCAACTATCCCATCGTAACATCATTATTATCAGCACAATAATCATTTATCATAACATAAATATAATAAACCACATCATGTCAATACACATCATAGACCATGTCATATCGCTACTTCCCATAAACATAAAAACAATTCAAAACATCAACACATCACATCTTAAACAACCATGACCAAATCATCTATCACATATCCATAATCCTATCTATAAACCACATCATCATATAAACAAATGAATCCCCATAAAAATTTGAGAAAAATAGATTTAAATACAAACAACACTAAATATATCCAAATCTCTACAAAGACCCTAATATGAGAGAATTTAGAAGAGCAATCATAATTTTAGAATGATCTTACCATCATTTTGCTCCTCCTTCAGCTTCTCTCCAGGATGTTCTAACACAATATCAACTATAACTTGCTTTGGATGTTTGGATTGCTTGCTCAATGGCTCAAATATGGATACTTCAATGGATGGTGATAATGGATGCAAGATGGCTATGAAGGCTATTATGAAGGCTATGTGCACAACATGAGCTTGAGTCTCTTCCTTGTTCTGATTCTTGGGGCATGCCTTTATTTTTAAAGAGGTCTTTGGAAGGGGCTAGAAGGGATATGAGAGGGAGATTTTCCCTCTCAAATTTTAAATTTGAGGAGGAGAAGGTTCTAGAGGTTGGAAGCCTGTAGTCCTTTTGGGAGGGAAATATATAAAAATAATTATAAAATTAAGCATTTAGGTGGAAAGGGGGGTTGTGGGGTAGGTTATGAGTTTAAAGAATAAAAAATTGAAGATTATGTGGAAAGTGGGATTGTGGGGTAGATTAAAACTTTGAAGGAAAGTGGGGTATTTCATGGAATTAATTAATTAATTAAAAAAAGGATAATTTTAATATGAAATTAAGTGGTGAGATTAAGAGTAATGCCGATAAGGAGAATTAGGTGCATATATTTTGACCCTCTTTGAGAGGGCATCATGAATGGAGTGAAGTGGAAGAAGTAATGGTCTTTCAAAGAAAAACCAATTCATGGATGGATGTTAGTAGATGATGTTATAGGACATGATACCCATTCGAGGGAACATGCGAGGAAGAATGAGATGGATGGCCACTCGAAAGAAGAAATGATAGGTGGGATGAGATGGATAGATGAAGGGATGAGATGCTAGATGTGAGATAGATGATGAAGAAGAGGATAAACCCGAGCAGTGAGCTACAAATTGATAATGATGCCCATGACAAAGACACATGCATAGGGAATAGAGATAATGTGTGTCATGGTTGTAGACACGTCCCAAGGGGGAATCAATCATAATAAGAGGATGAGAGGATAAAAGGACCATAAGATTTAGATGTATCCCAAACAAGGATGCATGCAAGGGAGAGCTATTAGACAAGATAAGACTGATGATAGGATTAATGTTAAGGATGGGTGTATCTCAAAGCTAAATTGATCAAAATGATGTAAGTGATGATAGAAAATAATTGATATTATTGAGTGACTAAAGGATTGTGGGATGAGGATAGATGATAGAGATAATGGCTGAGCTATCCTTGGACATTGAAACATGGCCAAGTGTTGCCTACATAGTCTAAAAAGACCTCAGGCCGATGTAGTTCTGACTAGGAGGGATACAAGGTAGGACCATAGAAGGATAATGGATGGGGATATCAGTGAGGCCATCAAAGTGTGGACAAAAGGTGGTGAAGGCCAATAATTAAAGAAGTCGACATGTATATTAATCCCATATGTAATGGAATTAATAAGTGGATAGGTAAAAAAGTGAATAAATAAGAAGAGAATAATGAGATGGAGTTTATGACAATAGAGTTGAAATAAAAGAGGTGGTTTTGACAGAAGAGATGGAAAATGATGTTAAACTGCCCCTATGAGGGAGCATAATGGTGTAATAAGTGGAATGGCAGTGGGTATCGCTATGAGCCAAGTTTTAAAAGGGGGTGTTGTGGTAGGGGCTTTAGAGACTTTTTGGCAAAAGGCCATCATCTCTATGAGCCAAGTTTTATTGGTTGGAGTGAAGGTGAAACCTATGCTAGTGCCTTGCACCAATAGCCACCCTTGCTATGAGCCAAGGCTGAGAATCAATATGAGTGGTAGGATGTGAAGAGCATGTACAAGCTCTTTATCGGTGGGTATATTCATCATTTGTCCACATACTTTTGGATTAGGAATTTGTTTTAGGTACCAAGGAGGCTATCATCAATTTGGAGCTTAGTGGCTTGAGGGAGGAAGGTGTTGGCATTGATAGAGAAGGCAACAGAGGCTCAACTACCACTTAAGGTGTGCCAAAGATGATTAAAATAGATCAAAAGAGGTTAAAAGGCATAAATGCCATGGGAAGAAAAGAGAAAAGGTTGAGTTAGTATAACATGTTGAGAGAGGGAGGTCATGATAGAGGTCAATGGTAGCAGATCAAAGCATGTGAAATGGTGAGGAAGTATGGTAGGAGGATCAACCTTGAAGTGAAGGTAAAAGTTAGGTATGAGCTGTATTATTGGGTCTATTTATTTATGTTATATGTATGGGTGTAGGAATAAATTTCCATCAAACAAGGGTTGGAGTGTTTCAATAGGGAAATTAGAGGTTGTGCAACTAAGTGAAGGATGGAGGTAGGTGAGGAAAGGAGGTGTGGCTATGTCGTAGGGAAAACATATTGGTGGCTTGAAGGGAGTTGTAGGAGGAAAAGGAGCCATGAGTAGGGGTAGAAGAGGAAAAGAGGCCACAGGCGAGGGTTGGGGGAGGATAAGGAGCCACACTAGAGGGTTGTGGCATGTGTAAGGTGGTAGTAGAAAGGGTTGAAATTAGGTGAGAGGGGAAGAATCTGTGTCAGGAAACATGAGAGGCAAACAAGTGAATTTTGTTGTGAGGGTTTTATGATGTGTGGATTTTGATTATGTGAAGTGAGGATGTCATTTAATGGTGATGTGTGTGTGTCTTGCAAGTGGATCGAGCACATGAGAGGATAATAATGTCAATAGGTTTATCAAGATGGTTACAAAGATGGTGACATGGTCACTAGGTAAGGAACATATACCAGTCATAGAGGCATGGGAGGAGAAATGGAAAAAATAGGGGTATTAGGCATCGATTAGTAGTTGCATGAAGGGAGTGACTAGAGTTACAATACCAAGTCACACATTTGTAAGGTTAGATTGTGTATAGGGATATGCAAATAAAAGAGGCACTAACTTGAGTGACCTCATTATTAGAGCAAGTGAATCATCAGGAGGCATAGATTGGGGCATTTAAATAACAAATAGAGCAAATATGGGTAGACTAGATGTAATTACAAAAATGATTGGAACATCAAGAGGTGGAGGCATGAGTCATAGGGATAGAGCAGAATATGGACTGGATACTATTGGAGGCTCTGGGGTTTAGAGATGTGACTATCAAAGTAAAAATATGGCATAGTAGGCACAGTACTAGAGAGATTTATATGAGCATGTAGTGCCAACAGGGAATAGGGATCCATCATACAGGGTGATTAGCTGGTCAGAGAGAGAGAGAACATGAGGTTCTAGGTCATCAGGCCAATCTGTACATCCATCATCGAGGGCACTACCACCACAAGGTGGAATGTAGGGTAAGATACATTCATGATGTAGAGTTGTGGCTCAATTAAAACATATGCAATTATTAGAAGGAAGTGATGTAAATATGATGTACTATGTAATGTGATATTAATAATAATAAAAGGACATGTTTATTGCATTATGTCATGGAATGATTTGATGTGCAATGATAATGATAAGTAGTAGGAAAATGATATAAATGAATATGACATGTATGTGGGGTTATGAGGTATAAAAAGAAAATGATGTGATGACACTTGATGAGTGGGAGAACTATTGGATGGGGGTGATGATCTATATTAGGATTTGATTAGTCGGTAAGTGTAGGAAAGCAATGTTGATGATTATGGGTAGTCATGTGTTATATAAAACATGGGGAGGTAAGGCATTCTCATCACTTATTCAATCATTTGCATATGAAGTAAAGGTGAAAGTAGGTGAGGACTCTAAGGATGTTATAGGGTAGATCAATACCACCATCAGAGCTGATTTGCAAGGTAAATGTGCATGTGTTCTAGATGATACACTGGGTGATGGATATGCTGGAGGTGATATTACAATAGCAACAACTAGAGGAACTGAGACTCCAACCTCTGTGTAGAGTGTGGTAATTTTGCTACATAAGATGTTAGGTAAGGAGATGCACCTAGAGCATAGTAGAACTGGGAGACATCCCATTGTGCTAAAAGAGAGACGTGCAAGGGAATTGAGAGGGAACTGATCACACATGAAGGCCATAATATGAGGTGATCAATGGAATGAGGGAGGTGGTTCATGAATTTTACCCATCTACCATGTGCGGTTATAGTAGATAAGTTGGCCATTCAAGTCACTATTGTCCTCAGAGGGAGACGGTAGATGCTAGTGGTATGGAGACTTGGTAGGGTGGTTGATTTGTGAGAGGCTCAAGATTGAATGGAGTACCTTCACAACCATGATAAGGGTAGGCATAAGCTTGATTTGACTATGTACTGGTTGTTACAAAACAACTGGAGATTTATAATGTGAGTGTTGTGATGTTGTTAGAGGTGTTTAAAATGATGTGTGGTTGTGTGATTAGAATAACTTAAGAAAGGTGTCTAGTTTGTGATGATATGCTCTAATGTATCCTACTGCCTGAGGGGCAGTGTTAGTAGTAATGGAGGGAAGTTGTTTTGAGCCATATAACATTTGTAATCCATATTTGTTTTTGCATTTTTGGGTATGTGTGTATCAATGACATGATAAGATTTAAGGATACATTGAATTCACATTGCATGGGAACTTCTTTGAAAGGTGGCTTTATCTGAGAAAACATGTAGAAGTCATTGATACCATCCTCATTCCCAAGAACATATCTAATATTTAACTAGAATTATTAAATAAAGAAAGTAATGTAATATATACAAAATCAAACAAAATACACACAGACAAACAAACACACAATCACATAAGACAATCATGCAATGGTATAAATTGATAATAAGGATATTATCAAAATAGGATGATAAATAAATGATGTGATGATAAGGAGGTTATAGACAATATGCCTAGATGAAGGGATATGTACACGGGATGTAGAGTGCCCAATACTATCATACCTCAAGACACAATTCTAACCAAGTCCAAAATAATCACATATGGGGTTCGTGTGACCTCTCAAGAGTCAGGTTCATGATGCATGCAAAACCCCCAAATTAGAAGACCAATGTTTGACCCTTCCATAATGACAATGTTAGTGGGAAGGTGTGAACCATAGTCTTATAGATAACTACAGGCAAGTGGGGAAGGAAATCGATCTCGAGGTTAAAGGGAGATATGCCTATCAAAGAGGACATGATGGGGTGATAGGACTATGTTTGGTCAAGATAAAATAATAGGACTTAAGGATAGTTAGGCGATAGCTGTGGATGAGATATTCCAAAGGATTTACACAACAAACAACCCTATTATTCAACAAGCAATGACTCCTGTGATTTAAAAATCCTATTTCTTGTTGTAAAAATACCTATGATAGATTCCCAGTATTAATAACAGGGTCAGGGTTATTTTACCATGATGATGGGAACTATTTTTCATCATGGTACTTGCCCAAGGTGCTGGAAGACTAGTTTTCACTATTAGATGGATTTTTTTTGGACTGATGAGGAGGGGTGATGAATGGATGGAGTGGATGTGGGGTGTCCTATAGATGGAGGATGATGATATTTAGATTAGGTATAGAAGTGATTGAGGTACATAATATTCATGAGATCATCCAAATCTTCTCCCTCAAATGTGGCCAATTTATACGTGCCTGATCCAAACTTGGCAATAATGACATAGGGACCTAACTAGTTGGCTTCAAACTTCCCTTTCTTTTCATGGTCTGCATTGGTATTTTTATAATTCTATTTTAAGAATAAATCCCCAAACTTTAACTCCCTAGCCTAAATATTTTTGTGATATTGGCCCTTCAATTTGTTTAGGTATACTTAGAGGTGATCTAGGGCCTTCTATCACTTTTCATCAAGGAGTTCTAGTTCCTATAGCGAGTCTTGTCTGAGATTGTGATCTATAATGAAGCCTCTTAGTGAGATTTAGAGAGAGAAGATTTCTAATTTGATTGGAAATATGGATTCTATCCCATAGACCAATGCATACGGAGTTGCCTCGATACATGTATGAACACTTATTCGATAAGACCATAGGTTTGATATAATTTTAGGTGCTAGGCCAGTTTGATTAACAGTCCTTTTCAGAATATTGATGAATCTTATTAGTCACTTTTGCTCATCCATTATGTTGGGGATAATATGGATAGGATAAATGTTGAGTGATATGATGTTTCTGACATAAGGCCTCTACTTCTTGGTTCTTGAATGATTTTCCATTGTCTAACATTATTATAGCAGGTATACCAAAATGATAAATAATCTAATTGAGAATGAACTTGGAAATTTGAAGGCTTGTTGTATAGATGAGTGGCATTGATTCAACCCATTTATTAATATAATTTGTAGCTGTGATGATAAATTTATGTCCATCTGACGAAGTGGGCTTTATCTTACCGATTAAATCTAGGCCCCATATGGAAAAAGGCCACATACTCATATTTAACTCTTGCATAAAAGCATGGATGAGGTTTTCATGCTACTGATAGGCTACACATTTACACACATATTGACAAGAATCATGGTCTATTGTCAGCCAATAGTAACCAATTTAGAGGAGCTTTTTAGCTAGGGCCATTCCACTGATGTGCCTACTACAAATACCATCATGGACTTCTTTGATTGCCTTGGCTGCCTCCTCTAATATTAGACACCTCAACAAGGTAACATAGTAGCCATGTCAATAGAGGGTGCTATTAAGGATTGTGTAACAGTGGTACAATGGATGAAAGATTTGCGCTGATGGTGGGTAAGGTTAGGGGGAAGGATATTGTCATGAAGGTACTTATAAATATCATGGTACCAAGGTACACTGGGATTGTTGATAGCACATATTTGAAATGGAGCCAATGACTAATAGGTCAAGATGATTAGATGCTCAATCAAAAAATTACCTTATAAGACATCCATTGGGAGATCAATCAGTGAACCAATAGTGGCCATAGAATCAACTACTTTATTACTTCCTTATGGAACCTATTTAAAGGTGATGGATTGAAAGTTGGTCTTTAATTGGTCTACTAATTATTTGTAAAGAAGTAACTTTTTGTCCTTCATTTGGAAGTCACCATTGACCTATTTAATAATTAACTGTTAGTCCCCAAATACTTGTAACTGCTAGATATTCCATTGAATAACAAGGTGGATTCCTGCTATTAGAGATTCATATATAAAATATTATTTTTACATGGGAAGGTGAGACAGAATGCTTTAGGAATAAGATCACCTTGAGGGGTGACCAAGAGGATGTCAGTGCCAGCTCTGTGTGTAGTGAATGAGCCATCAACATATAACTTTTAGCCTTCTATTTGTGAAGTATTCATGATGGACTCATCCAAGAATGTAGTGAAAATTAGCTCAATTTATTCTAATGGTGCTTCCTCTAGTTGACTGGCTATGACTTGCCCTTTAATGGTTTTTTTATTAATATATTCTATATCAAATTTGTTGAGTAACATGATCCAAGTTGCTACTCACCCAGTTAGTGCTGATTTAGATAGTAGGTACTTTAAAGGGTCAACTTTAGTGATCAGTTGAACTTGGTTGCTGAGCATATAATGGTAGAGTTTTTGTGATGCAAAGACCATGGCTAGACATGCTTTCTTGACAGGTTCATAGTTTAGTTCATATGATATTAGTGTTTGACTGAGGTAATAAATGGCCTTCTCCTTTCCTTGATCATTATGTTGGGCTAAGAGATCACCAATAACACATGATGTAGCTGAAATATATAGGAGTAAAGGCTTTCCCATAACTAGTGGATAAAAAATAGGTGGATTTACCAAGTATTGTTTTAGACTTTCGAAAGCTTGTTAGCATTCTTCCTTCTAATAGAAGGTATCCCCTTTCTTTAGCAAGTGAGTAAAGGGGTGGCATTTTTTTTCCAACTGAGAGATAAATCACCTGATGGCCTAAAGTTTGCCATGGGGACTACGGAGTTGCTTGAGATTATGAGGGGGAGACATTTCAGTTATCGCTTTGACTTTAGTAGGATATACTTCAATACCCCTTCTTGAAATAATGAACCGTAGAATTTTTTTTGATGTTACACCAAAGACACACTTTTTAGGGTTCAACCTTACTTTGTATTCTTGTAATCTTTCAAAGATTCTCTTGAGAATCACATGGTGCTCTAACCTTATATGAGACTTCCCTAGAATATCATCAACATAATCTTCTACAATGTCATGCATTATATCATGAAAGATAATAGTCATTGCCCTTTGATAAGTGGCTCCTACATTCTTGAGGCCAAATGGCATGACTTGATATCAAAACATCCCCCATGAAGTGATAAATGTTGTTTTATGTTGATCTTTAGTGGATATTTTGATTTGATTATATCCTAAGAAGCCATCCATGAGGGAAAGCATCTCATACCTAGTTGTTGAATCTACAATCATATCGATGTTAGGGAGAGGGAAGTCATCCTTAGGACATGCCTTATTTATATCCTAAACTTTGGTATAGATACAGATTTTGCCTTGTGGTTTTGTCATGTGGATAATATTAGAGATCCAATCTGAATCATTGATGGGGTAGATGAATCCAACTTCTAAGAATTTTTGTAATTCCTCCTTGACTAGTAACACCACCTTCAGATGCATCTTTCATAATTTTTGTTTGACATGCTTTGCATTTGGATGTACTACTAGGTGGTGTACCACTAAAGAGGGGTCTAATCTTAGCATGTTAGAGTAGCTCTATGCAAACACATGAATAAATTCCTTTATTAGATTAATAAGGACTTCATGTTCTTCTATCATAAGATATGCCCCCAATTTCACTATCTTGGGATGTTTGTCATCTCTGATATTAACTTCTATCACCTCCTCAATAAGAGAGGGTGACTAACCATGTAAACAAGGGGGTAATGAGATTTTTGGATCATCAAAAGTGAATCAACTTGGAAGTTTAGTATCAATTTCAAAATAATCTTCTGGTGTGGAGGAGCTATATGGAAGTTCATCTAGTTCTTTGGAAGGCTCTCCTTCTTCTTCAGAATATTCATCCTTGCTTTGACCATGGGATGTTTGTTGTTCTCCAAAATATGTTGATTGATAAAGATTGATGGAAAATCCCTTTTTATGATCTTCGAATGACATGAAGTCTTTGGCTCCCATGAATTTTAAAATGGCCTCATCATTATGAAAGGTATCAAACGTGGGCTCATACTTTGATTCCCAATCTATGTGGGAAGGATAACAAAGGGAGACATTGATAGTGGAAATAGTGGTATTAAGGAAAAGGTTGGTGCTAGCAAGCTCCTTGAAGTGACTATAGATATATCCTATTTTAATGTCTTCATCAAGGAGAAACAACTCATTGGTCAAAAGAGAATCCATAATGATGTTAGTCGGGTCAACATCATATAGTTTCTACCCTAAGCCAAAATTTTGTGGATGCTCTTGAACAATGATAGGTTCCAATTGGCCTTGCTCTTCTTTACCCAATCCCTTTCCTTTGTATTGCATATTATCCATCATTATTTGGACTCTAGGATAATTTTGTTTGGGATATATGAAGACTTTATCATCATGAATGAGCGAATAATCATCACCATCATCAATGTACCAAAAATATATCACTTGAAAAAATAGTTGGTCCAAACTGATACTTAATAGGATTACTCTTCGTCATAGCTAGGGACTTGTAACTTTGTGGAGAGAGGGGTAGGTTGCCAATGCAGAATGTTTTGTACTTATACTCTTCACACCTTGTGCATGTGATCTTTAGTTGTGTGACATGCTTTGATGGGGATGTGGATTCTAATTAATTTGGAGAGATGTACTTTACAATTATGGGACTTAGTATGGTGTTGTCAGCACCAAGGTAAGGTGATGGAGACCGATCCATTTGATAGATATGGAGATGATCTATAACTCTAGGAATGGTGACCTCCATTCCTAAATGGGGAAATTTTAAGAACTAATGTATAGTGGATGGCATAACTTGCATTTTGTGAATCCACAGTCTGTCGAGCAAAATGTTATATGGTAAGTCTACATCCATGACATGAACCAAAGTTTGATGGACTATCAATCCCATGATAATATGAATATAGATAGTGCTAATTGATGGCCTCTCATTATCATCATAAGCTTTGATCATTATTACAGTAGGTCCAAGTGATGTCTCTAAGTATCTAATTTCTTTAGAAAGTCTAGATTACACAAATTAAGTGCAGATCCTCTATCTATGAGGACATGGGAAACTCGATGATGGGATATGGTAACTTCAATATACAATGGATAATTATGATATGGGCCAACAAGGGGTAGATCCTTGGTACTAAAAGTGACTTGTTGCAATGGGGATAAATGTGCCACTAGTTCCTTAAATCGATAGGTATCTAGGTTACTAGGTACTTTCAAATCATTCAAAACTTGATTTAATATCTCTTTATGTAAATTAGATGTTTTAGAAGATCCATTAAATATATCTAAGCGAGAGTCTTCTCTAATTACTAAATGATGTCATAGGATTTATTTGAACTGCTTGATGCTTTCTTAGAAATGTCCCCTTTTTGGGAAATAGATGAAGTGGAATGATCCTAAGGGGGTGTCATGGGAATTAAAATCTTATTACGTCAAGTGGTGACAAAGCAATTGACTATGGCCCTATTAATTTTTAGGATGGGAGATGGAGGTGGAGTGAGTTCTTGGGTTTTATGAATTTTGATGGTATTAATGTAATGGTAGGGAACATTATGATAATTAATGTGATTAGAAGATGATGCTTGACCCTAGTCTCATTGGGGTCTTTGGTGCCTTGGTCATGCTTTGGGAGAGAATATTTATAAATGCCAAGGTGTTTATTTGTTGATTGATTCGATAACACTTATCCTTCAATCATGTTATCACCTCTTTCTATTAGGTTTTGGATATAGTGCTTTAATTGCATACACTACTCAGTAGCATGTCCTTTTACTTGGTGATATTTTTAAAACTCATCTTCATGGTACCGATCAAGTTTAGGCTAATGATTATCCACTGGTTGAATCTCAGGTACAGTAATTGTAGAGTAAAATACTCTACATTTTGTTTTGAGTTTTAGTTGTGCGCTCTAGTTTTGTCCCTGTGCATTTTAGTTTTGCCAGTGAAGGTTTTGACACAGAGCGTGGGCGCAAGTTTTCATTTTACCTAAGTTTTTATAAGTCTCAAAGTCATGTGGAACATGCCAAGTGTCATCAACTAGGACATATTATAATTTCTCTAAGTAACGCGGATGGAGCCACGTGTCTTGTTATATACTCGTGGAGCACGACAAGTGTTAGCATCTGCATTTCAGTTTCTTATAAGTTTAAAAAGATTCTTTCAATAAGCTTCTCTCAGTGCACATGAAAGGTGCCAAGTGGAAACTATGGAAGGTTTTAATATGTTTCTCTAAGTTACGCAAAAAGCACCGCATGTCCCTTGTAATATCTGTGAAGACCGCCAACTGTCGACATCTGTAGTTTCTTCCTTTTATTTCATTATTGAGAAAGGACTATGGTGGGCCCTAGGTGAGTTACTAAAGTAAGCAGAGTGTGCCAAGTGTCATTGTCTGTGTGAATCTAAATGAGTTCCAAATGTTTCTATAGTGTTTCTAAATCTCAACAAAAGCTGCCATGTGTGATCTTTTGTAGGACTCTCAAAAGGAATCTAAAGCTTATATAGACAAGCGAAAGTTGCCACATGTCACTTGTTAAGACTAGTAGATGCTGCCAAGTGTCCTCACCTATTTCACAATGGGAAATACCACGCGTATCTATTTCAGTCAATAAACTTGTAGAGAGGCTAACCGTTTCATATCTGAAAGATATCTTTTGTCAGACACTTCCAGTTAAGTTCTAGTTCGATTAGACCATTGGGATTTGATTGTGTAGGTAATCTTGAGCCAGTCCTATGCTATAAATATGGGTTCAAATTCTAGGTTAAAAAAAGGGAGAGAATTTTCTGCATATAGATTGTTATTAGAGATTTACAAAAAGTTTTTAAGACTTTCTTGCTGTGGCCAGTAATATCATTTGCCTTTGTTCTATTTTCTTAATTCAGAAAGTTTGTATAACTGTGCATGTATCAATGCCTTTTATGTGACTAGAAAATTAATAAGACTGAGTTCTGTGCCTTTGCTGATATTTTCTGTGTTATTGCAAAATCATCTAAGTTGTGATCCTTTGATTCTATTTGTTTTCATCTTTTACATTGATCATGCATTGTTTGCTCTTTAATGTAATTGAATCCTAAAGATAGCTTCACTATGCTTAGTATTAAGGAATGAATCATACTCAGACGCATCACCATAGTTAAATTTTCTTTCATTGCATTGGTGATTCCATTTAATTTTTATCCCTTTTTCCCACAATACATTTGAGATAAAGAAGAGCCAACTTCTTTAAAATTTGGAGGTCATTTCATGTCGCAAGTCCCACATTCCTAAAACTTTCCATGTTGGTGTTGGAAATAGTGAAATTTTAAGCATCAATAGTTTTGGCATGCCAGTTGGGACAATCTCTTGAAGTTTCTTTTAAGACTGTATGAACCAGAGAGCTACAAGGAGTCGGAGCTATGGACCAGTAACAAGAGCTCAATCTATTGTGAACCCAGGTATTCTTTTACCGCCATTGATAACTAATTCAAGAAGAAGGATCAATCAGTTTATAGCAACACCAAGAGCAAACATGGGAGCACCTATAGCCCCAAGGAATTATGTAAATTGGAACACTGGCAGTGCTCTGATTCTCCCAGTACCACTAGCACTTGGGATCTTATTCCAGTAAATGCCCTGAAAGCTTTGCCCAAATTCAGTGGGGAAGATTTCCCAACACCTGAAGAACATCTATAGTATGTGTTTGATGTCTGTGCAATACATGTGATCACACAACAAAATGTGGCTATAAAATTGTTAGTAGCTTCTTTTAAGGGGAAGGCTCTGGACTGGTATAGATCTTTGACCCCAAATAAAATATCTACATGGGATTAGCTTGGAGATGCTTTCTTTGCAAGATTTGAAGAAAAGGCTAATAAATCTTTTTTGTTGCAACAATTGATTACTATCAAAAAGGCACCACAAGAAGCAATGACTGATTTCAATTCAAGATTTCAAAAGACTTGGGAAAGAATTCTTGTTACAACAAGACCATTACAAGGTATGGCTATAGTATTTTATCTTAAAGCCTTAAATTCAGATATATCAGTAATGATTCAGTCACTTGGAAGTCAGACTTTGCCAGAAGCCTATGACTATGTAGTTAGAGCTGAAAATAACTTAATAGATGCTAGAAAGTTTCCCCCAAAGCCTCCCATGCCCATGTTTCCAGAGATTACCTTACCTTTGCCTCAAAAAGCCCCTAATCCCATAGCCCCACTTGTGTCTATGTATACATTTCCTCAACAACCTGCTAAAGTAGCTATCCTTGTCCAGTCATCTGAGATGGATGATATCAAAAACATCTTAAGGACATTTTCTAATGAGATAATTAACCTAAAAAGACAACATAATCCTTATCTTAGACCTCAATATCAAGGCTACTAAGGAAATAGACCTCCACCATAGCTGAATCAGTATTAGGGTCCTGAAAGGCAAACTAACCCTTAGCCATCGAACTAATTAATTACAGTCCCTACACCCTCATAGACTGTTCCCCCTAATCCAAATAGGGAGATTATTCTAGGGCAGAATAATTATGTAGATGGCACCAATGCCTAGTTTTTCCCTTGTAATAATGCTCATATTCCTAGAGATTGTCCCAAGGGTAATCTACAACAAAAAATAGAGAGCAAAGAAGAATGGATGGACAATTTGCAAATACTTCTGACACTCAACCCTACCAATCCCCTGGTATGCAAAATTCAGTCTTGGTGGCACAGATGCAAGGGATGTCCTTACAACAACAAGAAGAAATAGCCCCTGAGCATGCTTTGTTTTCATGGGTTGAAGATGAAGAGTCAATATTCTTAAATGAAGCTTCTACTTCTAAGAATCCATTGGTACAATTAGATTACTACACCAGAGCCAAGAGAAGGATGATGGAACGACTTGAAGTTGCAAATAATGAAATTATGGGGATTCCTCCATTTCAAGGTCATCAAAACATAGTTGCTAGACAAGAAATACCTCAGCGAGTGCATAACCAAGTAATTTTTGGACAAGTTCAAGAAAAAGTAAGGTACCCTTATTATCCAAGAACCCAAACACTAGGACTGGTGAATGTGGTATATCATCTAAAGAGGACCCCAGCACATGTGTCAATATGGGACATGTTAGCTATTCCTGAGAAAAAGACACTGTTACAAGAAGCTCTATAGGGCCAAGTAGTGCCTAAACATACTGGTACCAAAGGAGGACCTACTGATAAGGAAAATCTCAAAGACACGGTTCCTCTGTAGACAACAGCCCTTTTGAACAATGCACTAGAGGTAAGCAAATCTAAACCAGAGCCCTTCTATTTGACTTTGATAGTTGGAAAGAAACTGTTACATAATGCAATGATAGAATTAGAGGCCAATACTATAGTAATGCCTAAACAAATAACAAATGCTTTAAAAATAAAGTATGAGCCACTTACTAGAGGAGTTATGCAGGTGTATGGGAAATCAGTGCAAACAATAAGGAAAATTAAACAACTCCCATTGTAATTGTATACTTGCCCTAATATAATTGTCAATCAGGATGTGGTAGTCATAGATATACCCCCTGATTTGGCCTATGTTTATCCAGAGATTTCACATCCAAGATAGGAGGTTATATGTCACTTGATTGGTCTCACCTCATCTTAAAAACCAAATATGGTACAAAAATGAAAATACTATCTGAGTCACTATCTAAGGATCACATCACCAATGAACCAACCCCAAAATTAGAGGTAGCTCATGCTATGCTGAATAAGGAAGAAAGGGTCTTTGTTGAAGAGTTAGGTGATTGGATTGAACATGACCAAGAGGAGGAAAATAACTAGTTGTTAACTATGATGCAAAGTGACCCATATGGAAATTATGACTCTACTAGTCTGGGCACTTATGTCATATTTGATGAAGACCATGAAATCCCAAATGTTTTAAGGGAATAAATGTCAAAGACTCAAGAATCTGAAAAGGACTCAAAAATTTGGACCTTAAATTTTGATGGGGCTAGAAGTAAAAATGGTGTTGGAGTAGGAATTAGTCTTGTTGCTCTAAATGGTGAGAAATTTTTAAGAGATATCTGTTTCCAATTTTATTGTACTAATAATGATGTTGAATATGAATCCTTAGTACATGGGCTCATGTTAGCCAAGAAAAAGGGAGTAAAGAATCTGATAGTAAAAGGAGATTCAGAACTAGTGGTGAAACAAATCAGAGAAAAGGTAATAGCCAAAAATGTAAGGATGAGATCCTATAGACACAGAATTTGGGACTTAATAGATGATTTTGAAGCTTTAAATATTGAAGTAGTTCCTAGAACCCAAAACTCTGAAGTAGATAGGATGTCACAGATTGGCTCACAGTTTGACCCAGCAACTGATCTATTAGTCAATAATGAGTCAGTCAAAGTTATAGTAAGGCCAACTATCTCGAACAATGATGAAAATTAGCAAGTATTTGAAAATGATTTTCAGGTACTCTCATTTTTGCAGCAGTTAGGGGAATTTGCTGATCAATTGCAACCCAAAATTGAAGAAGCATATGGAGACCAAATTATTCAATTAAAGACCAATAAGCTTCCCAAAGGCTTGATTACTTTAGAAAACCTATTTGATCCAGAAGATGTAAGCCTAGAGAAGAAAAGGTTTCAATCAAATAAAGCAAATTATTCTAAGATACAAGTAAGTGAAGGGAGAAAACTAAAGATTGGAAATTTTGCAACTCAAGAGGAAAGGGAAAGACTAATTAACTTGTGTGAAAGATATGACAGAGTAATACCCTGGACTTATGAAGACCTTCATGGCTATAATAGAGACATTATTCAGCACACCATAGAACTAAATGAAGGATCTAAGCCAGTCAGACAGAAGTAGAGGGCAATGAATCCAAGGATTGAACCTCTAATGGTGGATGAGTTATAGAAACTCTTAGAATATAAAATAATTTTTCTAATCAAACACTCAACCTAGGTATCCAATCTAGTACCAGTCAAAAAAAAAGAATGGTGACATAAGGCTCTGTGTGGATTTTAGAGACATAAATAGAGCATCTCTAAAGGATCACACTCCCCTAACCTCTATGGAACAAATTTTACAAACTGTGGCTGGATCAGAGATATTTTCCTTACTAGATGGTTTCTCTAGATATAATCAGATTTGGTTGGTTGATGAAGACCAACACAAGACTGCATTTACTACCAAATGGGGAATGTTTGCATATGCCAAGATGCCATTTGGTCTGTCAAATGCTGGAGCCAATTTTTAAAGAGCAATGGATGTAGAATTTGGAGAACTCATAAATAAAATCATTTTGATTTATCTTGATGATCTCACTATTTTTTCTAAGAATGTTGTTGATCATTTTGATCATCTGGAATCTATTTTTAAGAAGTGTCAAGAGTTTGGAATATCCCTGAATCCCAAGAAGTGTATCTTTGCAGTACCTCAAGGCAAACTACTGGGACATATAGTATCCAAAGGAGTCTCTATAGATCCAGAGAGAGTCACAACCATAATGAACTTGTCCTTGCCAGTAAATAAGAAGGTAGTTCAGTCCTTTTTGGGAAAGATTAATTTTGTTAGTCGGTTCATATCAAACTTTGTAGGCCTAATGAGACCAGTGACACTCTTGTTGAAGAAAGACCTGGTGTTCAAGAGGAATATAGAAGGAAGGCAAGCTTTTGAGGAGGTCAAGAAAGTAATTTCAATAGCCCCAGTACTTAGTAACCCAAAATTCTCTAAGTCTTTTATAATGTATGTTTATTGAGGAGAGTTTAGTGTTGCTATTGTCCTAACACAGAAAGATGATCAACAAGAAGGAGAACACCCAATAGCCTTTTTCTCAAGGACTCTTAGGGAGTATGAAGCCAGATACAACTTTATGGAGAAACATGCATATGCTATGGTAAAAGTACTCAAGAAATTTAGTCATATGGTATTAGGAAATAAGATTCTGATATTTGTGGCTCATCCTAGTGTCAGAGAATACATTATGGAAGGTGAAATTACTAAAAAAAGAGCAAATTGGATAAAAAAGATCCTTGAGTATGATGTAGAGGTCAGACCCACTAAGCTGGCCAGAGGTAGGGGGTTGTGACAATACATGGCTCAAGATATGGAAAAGATGATAACTGAAGAAATAGAAAAGAAAAATGTATTGAGGATACAAGAAATTGATCAGAACTCCTGGGTCACAAACATAATCCATTTTATGAAACATGGGATTTTCCCAAAATAACTCTCTCAGGACAAGAGGAGATACTATAGGCAACAAGGCATCCATTTTATTTTAATTGACCAAGTTCTTTTCAAAAGAAATATTGATGGCATACTTTTAAGATGCATAGAGAAAGATGAGGCTCAAAAAATACTACATGAAATGCATGATGGAGTCTCAGGTGGAAATTTTTCTACAAGAACCATAGCTATAAAGATAAGTCAGGCAGGTTATTTTTGGCCCACTTTATTTACAGACTATTATCAACTAGTCAAAGAGTGCCAATCTTGTCGGTATTATGTGGGAAAGAGAAGGAATGCAACAATGCCCCTTAGTCCTATAATTGTTGATGAACCCTTTGCTCAATGGGGTATTGACTTCATTGGAATGATCAATTCAATGTTGAGTATGGGACACAAATGGATTCTAACTACCACATAATATTTTACCAGATGGAGTGAGGCAGTGCCACTCAAAGAAGCAAAAAAAAATGTGATCCTAGACTTTCTGGGGGATATCACTACTCGCTTTGGGCCTCTTTGTACCATAATTTTAGATAATGCTAAGGCATTTTTAGGGGTAAAAATATCTGAATTTGCACTAAAGTATGGAATCTATCTAAAAACTTCCTCAAATTATTACCCTCAGGGTAATGGTTTGGTAGAATCAACCAACAAGAACCTAATTAGACTTATTAGGAGAATACGGGCCGATCATCACAAAGTGTGGCATAAAGTGCTTAATATAACACTGTGGGCTGATAGAATTACACCTAAATAAGTGACAAAGATGTCCCCATATGAATTGGTCTATGTTAAGCCTGCTGTAATGGCCCTGAGCTTGGAGATTCCTACTCTCCAATTATTAAAACAGATTGAAATTGAGGAGAATGTCCCCATGCAGGTCAGACTTGTTGAGCTCCTAGAAGTTTAAGAAAAGAGGGATGCAGCACATGAATCATTAATGAAACATCAAAAAATAATCAAATATTTCTTCGATAAGAAGACTTCAAACCCCCATTTCAAAGTAGGCTCAGTTATTTTGAAATGGGATGTAAGAGCTGCCAAGCTGGGTCGACACAATAAATTTGAGTCATTGTGGACTGGCCCCTATAAGATTCATACATGTAAACAAAAAAATTAATTTGAGCTTAAAATTATGGAGTGTGAACCCAAATATATTCTTGTGAATGGGATCTATCTAAAACATTTCATTTAAGCAGTATCTCCCATGTATTATAGTTAGATAGTTTCCCTTTCCTTGTTGCTCTATTTTCTCATTTTTTTTCTTGCTCTTTCTTTTAGTAAGTGTTCTATGAACATGTGGCCATGGCTCAAGGTCTTTTCAAATTTTTTGAAACTCTCATATTCACTAAATCTCTCTTAAATCCCCAAAATTCCCTAAGGTACCTTTACACAGCCACTTTTATGACATGTCTGACACACTATCCCACGTATATTTAATAAGATTTACTAATGGTTTTTCAATTCTAATTCCATTTATGAGTCTTGATGTGTCATTAAATACCCTAATAACAAGAGTTAAGGATTAACTGTGTCTCATCCCTTCCTACGTCTACTAAGAAAATCTCTGTTACCTGCATTTCAATTCATAGCAAAATCTGCTTAGTAAAAGTGCTTTCCCTGTTACAAAGCTTCGATACTTGTTACATAAGTTCATTAATTCCCAATATAGACATAGATATGGAGGAGGAAAAGTCTTCACAACAGGGGTTTGGGATTTATGAATCCATTGATAAGCTTCTCACCAGCAAATCAAATGCTTTGACCCCTGCACAACCCTTAAGGACCTATCCAAGGACTAGAGTCCTCGAAGTTGGTTATGTGATCAATCCAACAAAGGTGAAGGATTTTGTAGATGGAATCGCAGGCCCAACCCTTCAAAAGTTTGGCAAAACTCTATGAGAAGGGGCACACCAAAGATGTATCTAGAAGGCCAAGGCTAGACAATCCAAAACATTTGGGATGAGGAGATGGACTTCTCAATTGGCACAATTCATTGTCCCAGGTGTACATCCGTGCCCCGACTTAGTTGAAATATGTGTAGAATTATTTCATGTGCCCTTGAACACCATAAAATAGGGTCAATTCATGGTGTAAATTATACCAAAGGCCATTAGAGACATGTTGACCCTATATCATGACAAAACAATGACATTTCCCACCATTGGCAAAATGCAGAAAATGTGGGTAAACATTAATAATCAATTGAGGTTTCTTAGATCAGAATTACAATTAGGGGACGATGATACCATTGTGCTAGTGCTGCCAATAGGAAGGGCACAATTTTCACAGGCTAGTCAAGAGGCACTATCCATGATGGCATTTATTTTTGGAATGAAGGAGGACATAACTATCTATGATTGGCAAATGGCCATTTTTTTCAAATTAAAAACTATAGACAAGCCTCAAGAGTATCGGTTGGACTTCTCAGAGCAAATTGCCTATTCAATAGTTGACCAACTCACTCACTTCAAATATAAAGAGGTTTTCAAGTATTATTTCTATCTATTTCACCTCATATTATATCAAAACTCTAGCATCTTTTCACAATATATGCATCTGAATATGTATGACCCAAGTTTCAGTCATAATAAGACCATTCCTGTGTCTGCATAGACACATATCTTATCCAAAACACCGGACCCATATAAATTTTGGGAACTTTTTGTTACCCTTGCCTTTTGTCACCTAAGTCTAGAGCCTGTTGAAAATAGATTAACTCCAAGTGTCAGAGGCCTCATGAAAAATTGCACTATTCCTTGTGACTACTTTTTTGGATCTCATTATACCATCATTAGTGTCCATGGTTTTAATGGAGAACCTGTTAGGTTGTGGAGCTAAAAGCTTCACTGATGTAAACAGGAGAGGAGGTTGCTGAGGGTTACTGAGTTGCAGAGCAACCGGTGTCGGTCTGATTAGTCGACGTCGGCAGGATACTGAAGGGAAGCAACTGACGTCGAACAGGGATCGGCCGATGTCGGTGACCTCCAGGCAGACAGGGACCGACGTCGGTCACCTGTGTGGTTCGACTGTGAGTTTATTACAGGCAGTTAACTAACGAACCAAGTGTTTGCATGATGAGTGCTAATTTTAGACTCATAGCTGCGGATCTAATTATTGTAATTAGATGTCTAATTATTGTTTGGATGAGTTCTATATAATAGACTCATGGTTGTATTGTAAATTAGTGCTAGGGAGTAAGAGAGCATAATTATAAGCTCCTTTGGTGTGTGAGGTAGAGCAATGGTGCGTTCCTCCTAGTGCCACAGTACCAGGTGTGTTGGTGCTAGATTGGAGAGTCAGCTGGATTCTTCAAGTATGTATGATCTTGGTCATCAGGTGAGCATGGCCCTTATAGGAGATCTACATGGTAAGTAAGATCATTGATTTGTAGGTGTGTGTGTGTGTGCAAGGTCAAGGTTCACAAGTGTACAGAACCGTTATTGATCTGTAGGTTGGAGATCAGATAGGACAGCAACACAACAGGGAGTAGAATCAGGTAGGATTTACTTGGAGTATGGTGTGTACTCATTGGTATGTACATGGAGTACATGGAGAGCTAAGAGGAAGGCAAGGTAGTTCCTTCCATAAGTATGGTCTGTTGAATTACAAGTCATTGCAGGTTCATGGGAGATCTACTTGAAGTACTTTGAGTACTTGTGGAGTGCGTGGAGCACTTGTGGAGTGCGTGGAGCACTTGTGGAGTGCGTGGAGCACAGGTGTAAGGTGAACACCAACTCTGTGTTTGAGTTGGGTGTTGGGACCTAGTAGAGAGAGCTTTGAGGAGAGAATTACTGTTCACTTGAGGTGTGGGAAACCTCTGAAAAGGTGGTGGAGAAGAAGTGGCATCTTCTTTATTGTATTCTTTTCTGTAAGAGTTATTAATACAAGTTGTGTATTGTCTCTCATATTCTGTGTTATTCTAAATTCTAGTTACTTGTTGAATCTGGTTAATTTCCGCATATTAAGTTGCTTGGTTTGGTAATCAACTGTGTGCTTCCGGTGTTTTGCACCCTGACAAGTGGTATCAGAGCTAAGGTTGCAGGGAGCAGGTTTTGTGTTTTGGTTACATGTCACTCTCAGGGGTTTCTGATTGAGTGGGAGCAGAGCAATGACAGATGAAAGTAAGCTAAGAATGGAGGAGTTGAAAAGCACAGATGGTCACTTAAGGTCCCATGGAAAGAAAGAGCAGGTAAAAGAATATTGTTGGTTTATGGAAGATTAGCATGAAGAAACTGAAGAAGCAGATGTCGCAGGTGATGTGGTACAGGATGCTCTGGGAGGTTTATTGGATAAAGTTGAATCTTGGATAAAAGATTCAGTTGCCTCTTTCCATGCAGCCCCAGGTAGAGGAGCTGGTGAGCCTTGCCAAAGAATTGGCAAAGGGAAAGTGAAGCTAAAATTGCAGGTGGCCAACACACAAGTGTTGATGAAGGTCATGCAGGTCCCAAGTTTGGAGATATGGCTAATTTCTTCAGAAAGATTGGGTGATGAGAGATGCACAAGAACTCTCACAACAGGTGCACTTAAATTAGCTGGTGGTAAGAAAATAGGTACTCTTTATCTACTTGTTTATATTACTGATTCTTCTTCTATTGCAGAGACATGGCTTCGTAGGCTTGGTCACATGAGCAGGAAGGAGATGCATGTTCTTAAGCAGAAGACAGATATATTTGACAGGCTTAAGAACTGGAAAGCCTTGGTGTTCTTGGAGGAGATGGTAGACAGAAACCAGTGGATGGTGTTGGATACTTCTGAGTAGGGTAGTTTGGACATGGATATTGATTCAAAGGAGCTCGCGAGTAAAAAGTCATCACTCACAGGCGAACACAGATACCGGCGTCGATCAGGAAGAACTGACGTTGAATAGACAGATGCCGATGTTGGTCATGTGCAGACCAAAGCTAGTGATGTCAGGCAGGGTAAGACCGACATCGGTCAGAAGGACCGACATCGGCAGTAGGTAAGACCGACATCGATTAGGAGGACTGACGTCGATAACATGGACACTGACGTTAGCAGGTTGGTAGTCAGGGACAGATGCATGGGAACCGACATCAGTCAGATGCAGACTGTGGAGTGACCAAGGTCGGTCACTGTAATGGATTTTGGGTGGACAGCATGCTATCAAGGAGTCTCAAACACCCATATGGTGGACTGAAGATGTAAGTAGGCCCTCAAATTTGTTGTTCCTCTTCTTTATACTTGTTGCTAATTGTAGAGCAGGAAGGATCTAGGAAACAGGTGGGAGCATGGCAGGGATATGATGCAGAACCAAACGGGAGTTTTGGTAGGGTTGCTAGCCGGTGCGAAAGCACAGAGATGAATGGATACCTTAGTTGAAGAATAGAGAGAACGGATATGTGAGACGGAAGACCAGGCATATGGTCTTGAGGAAGCTGCAGGACAGTGGTACAGGTTTTGACAGGTGGAGGATGAAGCATGGCTTTAGTCAATGTCAGGGTAACTACTGTGGTTTGACTTACCAGGGGGATGATGATTGCAACATCATTCTATTGATGTATGGGGATAGTATGCTAGCTAGCAGGGGTGTACATACAGTGTTTTGCTGAGCTAAGGGTAAGATTAGTTCGGTGGCATGTCATGAGGAGTTTGGAGCAGCAAAATTCTTTGACATGGGAGGCATGGAGATCACAGGTTGATTTTGTCTCCAGTGGGAGCTGATGTGAATCAGGTGTTGGCAAGGTTCATTACGCAGGATGCAGAGCCGCAACACACTAAGGGCTAGACAGGTACAGTGTTCAAAATCACATGAGGTCTGGTATGGACCTGAGTACTCCCATGCAGTGGGAGCTGTCAGAGAGTTAGGAGCCAATTCAGGGAAGTGGGTTCTCAGGGATTTTGAGAGGGACCAGCAGCAGGTATACATGCAGGGTTAGGACTTCACTACATGTGTTTGTAGGTTCGGATGTGGTAGGGTACTCGGATGACAGGAGGTGCACCATGGGATGTGTGGTGGTTAGTCTTCAAGTGGGAGCTTGAAGAGGGATACAAACCAGGAAACAAATTAGATGGAGTATAGGTACAGGTACAGTGCAGCTATTTATCTCCAAGTGGGAGATTGTTAGGTTGTGGAGCTAAAAGCTTCATTGATGCAAATAGGAGAGGAGGTTGCTAAGGGTTGTTGAGTTGCAGAGCAACTGGCGTCGGTCTGATCAGCCGACGTCGATAGGATATTGAAGGGAAGCAACTGACGTCGGTCAGGGATCGGCCAGCGTCGGTCACCTCTAGGCGGACAGGGACTGATGTCAGTCGCCTGTATGGTTCGACTGCGAGTTTATTATGGGCAGTTAGCTAACGAACCAAGTGTTTGCATGATGAGTGCTAATTTTAGACTCATAGCTGCGGATCTAATTATTGTAATTAGATGTCTAATTATTGTTTGGATGAGTTCTATATAATAGACTCATGGTTGTATTGTAAATTAGTGCTAGGGAGTAAGAGAGCATAATTATAAGCTCCTTCGGTGTGTGAGGTAGAGCAATGGTGCATTCCTCCTAGTGCCACAGTACCAGGTGTGTTGGTGCTGGATTGAAGAGTCAGCTAGATTCTTCAGGTATGTATGATCTTGGTCATCAGGTGAGCATGGCCCTTATAGGAGATCTACATGGTAAGTAAGATCATTGATTTGCAGGTGTGTGTGTGTGTGCAAGGTCAAGGTTCATTGGTGTACAGAACTGTTATTGATTTTTAGGTTGGAGATCAGATAGGATAGCAACACAACAGGGAGCAGAATCAGGCAGGATCTACTTGGAGTACGGTGTGTACTCATTGGTATGTACGTGGAGTACATGGAGAGCTAAGAGGAAGGCAAGGCAGTTCCTTCCATAAGTATGGTCTGTTGAATTGCAGGTCATTGCAGGTTCATGGGAGATCTACTTGAAGTACTTTGAGTACTTGTGGAGTGCGTGGAGCACTTGTGGAGTGCGTGGAGCACAGGTGTAAGGTGAACACCAACTCTGTGTTTGAGTTGGGTGTTGGGACCTAGTAAAGAGAGCTTTGAGGAGAGAATTACTGTTCACTTGAGGTGTGGGAAACATCTAAAAAGGTGGTGGAGAAGAAGTGGCATCTTCTTTATTGTATTCTTTTCTGTAAGGGTTATTAATACAAGTTGTGTATTGTCTCTCATATTCTGTGTTATTCTGAATTCTAGTTACTTGTTGAATCTGGTTAATTTCCGCATATTAAGTTGCTTTGTTTGGTAATCAACTATGTGCTTTCGGTGTTTCACACCCTGACAGAACCAGTGTTGCTACCCAAGAATTTGACTCCTAGGTTAGTATTCTTAGAGGTCGCCCGATAAGTGTCTATGGTTGATAATGACTATGGCACTGGGAAGAAGAAAAATAAAATGTATGATATTCCATGGGTAAAGAAAATCATGGCCCTAGAGGTCAGAGATGCTGAGCACTTGTTGTTGGGGAAGCTAGCTATCCTGGGTTTCTTTCTGATTGAAGATAAATGGAGATATGACCGAAGTAGTTTCATAACCTTATGGGTCAAGAATAATAAGGTCAGCATTAAAATTATGCATGAGGGCTGTCCCTTTTGGGAAGACAGAAGAAACCCTAAGGAAGATATTCCTGATTTGTATGTAGAATTGATAGATTTGCCCTTTCAAGAGGCCAGGCCATGGGAGACCTTTTATGTTTAGGAAAAAGTTTTTTACCATAAAATCAAAATGACTTCTGGTTTAAAAAGGGCATTGAAGAACAAATAATGGAAACCCAAGAAAATAGAAGCCTATTGGAAGTATAGGCAGGAGATTTTTGAGCTAACTCACTCTTTTGGTAATGTAAACTCAGATGAGAAATGGGAGGCAATTTGGGATGAATGGCATCCATCTCCTATCTCTAGCCCTGATACAATCAAACTGCAGACATAGGGTGGAGAGTCAAAGGGGGAAGCAGAATCCACTCATATAGTGCAGGCCTCAGGATAAACCTCATCTACAATCACTATAGAAAAACAAAATAATGTGGTATCCTCACCACCCAGAGTTTTTTCATCATTGTCAACCTTTGGGGTTCCCAGTTTTATGTAATCACCACTAGCAGCAGTGGTAAATGTTGAAGAGAAGGAAGCACAACAACAAGAAGAAAGGCCAAGGAAACTTAAGAAGCTGAAACTTCAGCTTGATTTAGATGAGGAGGTAGAGCCCTCACAGCATCAATCACTGAGTACATCTATTGCTCCTTAGGTACGTGTTATTTCTCCTTCTTCTCAGTCTTTTTCTTCTTCTATAGGGGTGGCAATCCCAACTGGACAAATATTATCCCCTACCACCTCTGTTGTGCCAATTTCCTAATTTGCCCCACCTATTACTACTCAGGACATGTCATCACAAGCCACATCATTGCCTCCTTTTTCCCCCTCTGTCCCAAAGAAAATACCTCCTCGGATTCCCCCTAGCCAACATTTGGCTATTCCTTATGGATTGCCACAGGGTTATCCTTTTGTAGACAGGTATATTGTCTCTCCCTCTACCTTCCAAGCTCAAGCAAACACTGCTAAGAAGGCTAGGGAAGCCCAGATGGATAAAAAAGGAAGAAATATACTAAATCTCTAGCTACACCACACATTAGGTCACTATTTGACCCAATCCAGTAGCAGCTAACTGTGACTCATTTGTCACCTAATGTAGTCAGGCCAAACGAGTAGATGTAGCCTCAAAATTATATAATGAGTGCAGGCTATGGATATGTCACTTTTCAGACCACAGGACAGGGTTGAGTTGCTAAATGAAACCAATTCTACTATACCTACTAATTATTTGAAAGTATCAAGGAAGCTATAGAAGATGGAGGCTGATCTGGCTCAAGAGAAAGCAAATGGTAGCAATCTGGCTATAGAAATCAAAACAAAGAATGATGAAATAGAGAGTCTCAACAAACAGTTTCAAGATACTATTTCTTATCAGATTCACTAGGCTATTCAAGCCCTAAATGCTTCTTTGAAAGAAGAGCTAATACAAGAGAAAGCTGCAGTGACAGTCCTAAGGCAGGAAAAGACAATACTATAGAAAAAATGTCAGGAAAACTTGTAATAGGTCACTTAGTTCCAACAGAAGCTGCTGAATGAGCAAAACAATACTGCGGCCATATAGGCCCAACTTCAAGTTGAGCAACAAATAACAAAATAATTGACACTTGAGTTGGCTAATAGACCAAAAAATGTAGGAGTTCTGAACCTGGTCAAAGAGCTATATGTATCAGTATGGAAAAGAATCTCTAAGGAGATTACTCAGCTCAGACCTTCTCTAACTTTCCTGTTAAATGCATAAAAATTATGCAAAAAGGTGGAGACTTTAGTCCATGCCACTCTATCCACTGTCTCTTTGAGAGTGTCTAATTCTCAAATGTTGCTAAAAAAGTTATATGACACAACTGATGAAACATTATCAGCAACAGGGATTAGTGATAGAATGATTGCTGTAAAAAGGGTGATCGAAGTTCTCAGTTGTAACTTTGCATCAATCAATTGCGAAGAGATCCTATATGTGGTAAAAGAGGGAGTAAAATACATGAAGAAGCATATTGAATATCTAGTGCAATTGGGTCTTCCCTCCCCTTTTCCTGATAGCAACACTGTGTTAATGTTGATGAGATTAAGCCTTTGTTGTTAGCCAGACAAAATGATCAGTCAATTTTCTAGGGTTTAATAGATGCTTCATCAGTGCCAGAAGTGGAAGATGTATTTATCCCCATGGCCCAACTTGATTTCCAATTGAAGACTATAGTTCATGTTTTGCAAAGTTTTTCGCACAAGGACATCATCAACCTTGATTTAGCCTTTCAGGATTTGCAAAATAAACAGGGACTATCTGATGCTGAATGGTCTATTTATCAGAGGGCCTTACAAAATTTATGATTTTTGCCACATTTTTTATATATTCTTTGGATTATTTTTTGAGTAGGCTCAAAATTCCTTAGGGTTGCCAAGAACTGTAGAGTAAAATACTCTACATGTTGTTTTGAGTTTCAGTTGTGCACTCTAGTTTTGTCCCTGCACTTTTCAATTTTGGCAGTGAAGGTTTTGACACAGAGCATGGGTGCGAGTTTTCATTTCACCTAAGTTTTGTCTAAGTCTCAGAGTCGCATGGAACATGCCAAGTGTCATCAGCTGGGACACATTATAATTTATCTAAGTAACACGGATGGAGCCACGTGTCCTGTTATATACCCGCGGAGCATGACAAGTGTCAGAATTTGCGTTTTAGTTTCTTATAAGTTTCAAAAGCTTCTTTCCATAAGATTCTCTTAGTGTGCATGGAAGGCACCAAGTGGTAACTATGGAAGGTTTTAATATGTTTCTCTAAGTTATGAAGAAAGCGTCGCATGTCCCTTGTAATATCTACGAAGACTACCAAGTGTCAACATCCGCAGTTTCTTCCTTTTGTTTCATTATTGAGAAAGGACTGTGGTGGGCCTCGGGTGAGTTGTTAAAGTAAGCAGATCGTGTCAAGTGTCATCATCTGTGTGAATCTAAATGAGTCCCAAATGTTTCTATAGTGTTTCTAAAGCTCAGCAAAAGCTGCCATGTGTCATCTTCCATAGGACTCTCAAAAGGTATATAAAGCTTCTATAGACAAGCGGAAGCCACCACGTGTCACTTGTTAAGACTAGCAGATGCTGCCAAGTGTCCTCACCTATGTCACAATGGGAAATGCCATGTGTATCTGTTTCAGTCAATGAACTTGCAGAGAGGCTAACCGTTTCAGATCTCAAAGATATCTTTTGTCAGACACTTCTAGTTAAGTTCTAGTTTGGTTAGACCATTGGGATTTGATCGTGTAGGAAATCTTGAGCCAATCCTATGCTATAAATATGGGTTCAGATCGTAGGTTAAAAAAATGGAGAGAAGAGAGGGAGAGAATTTTCTGCATATAGATTGTTATCAGAGATTTACAAGAAGTTTTTGAGACTTTCTTTCTGTGGCCAGTAATATCATTTGCCTTTGTTCTATTTTCTTAATTTAGAAAGTTTGTATAATTGTGCATGTATCAGTGCCTTTTATGTGACTAGAAAATTAATAAGAAGACTGAGTTCTATGCCTTTGCTGATATTTTTTGTGTTATTGCAAAATCATCTAAGTTGTGAGGCTTTGACTCTATTTTTTTCATCTTTTACATTGATCATACATTGTTTGCTCTTTAATGTAATTGAATCCTAAAGATAGCTTCACTGTGTTTAGTATTAAGGATCAAATCATACTCAGGCGCATTGCCATAGTTAAATTTTCTTTCATTGCATTGGTGATTCTGTTTAATTTTTATCCCTTTTTTCCATAATACATTTGAGATAAAGAAGAGCCAGCTTCTTTAAAATTTGGAGGTCATTTCAGGTCGCAAGTCCCACATTCCTGAAACTTCCCATGTTGGTGTTGGAAATAGCACAATTTTAAGCATCAACAGTAATCATGTTGGCAACAATCAATTGTTTCAATATTATTTTGAGTGAGACTCCCAAGCTTGTAAATGGCCTTTTGTCTATGCGAGACGTAGGCTTACCTTGTGAAAATTTGATAGTAGAGACATGAGGATGTTGTGTAGGACCCTTCCTTTGGATTGTTTGCACATGTGTCTTAGAATCAGTTACTCTGTCACCCACAACATTTTTATTTTTATTGAAGACCTTGGGTTTTCCTAAAAATGAATTCTCTTGATTTGAAGTGTCCTCATTTTGGGAATAAAGTTTTATGGCTCCCTTTTCTATGAGGGATTTTTCTATCTACATCCCTTTTTCTATGATTTCATTGAAGGATTTGGCACACTGTAATTTTAGCTGATATTTCAGTTCTATATTAAGGTTGTCCACAAATATTTTTTCTAATTCCTTTTCAAGAACTGTGCATCTTAATAGGCTTGCCAAGCTATGCCATATCTATAGGGAGTATACTAGGCTCTCACGACTTCGTTGCTTAGTATTGTAAAGGTCAATGATGGAGATGTCATGCTCTATATTATATGAGAAATGTCAGACAAATTACTCTATCAGTTCTCCAAAACTAGAAATTGACCCTTTTGGCAAGTGCATGAGCCATTCCAAGGCTGGCCCGATAAGACTCTTTGAAAAGAGATGCAAAAAATAGGCATCTTCACAGGCCACTTCATGACAAGCCACGTCGAATTCTTGGATGTGGTCTTTAGGATCTCTCTTTCCCCTATATTTTTCAAATTTGGGTATTTCGAAGTGTGAGGAAAAGGGAATTTTCAAAATGCTCATGTGCAATGGTGATGAGCAAAAGTCTTCATATTTATATTTGTGGGCTTGTGAATGTAGGTCTATTTGCTGGAGGGTCTCCTTCATCGCTCTCCACTCCTGCATGAATGTGGGATCCCCAAGTGGATTTATGGTTTGGTTTTCACTATTTTGGGGGATATGGGTACTATGGGTGTCATTGGCATTATTGGTATTGGTGGCATTATTTTTGGTGTTACTAATATGAGTATTGTTTGGTCTAGGGGTTGGTAGACGTTGGTTGTGAAGTAAGCGGTTAATTTGTTGCATTAATAGGTCTAAACAGTCTTTTATGATAGACTGTCTCCTATCAGCCTCAGTGCAGTTGTTACGGAGGGGTGGCGGGTGTTCTTTTGCAAATTCGTGGTCCACACCTTTCGTTTCTTGGTGCAATTGATTTGTATTGAAATTGTGATGAGGTATGTCCCCTATTTCAAGGGCATGGGCTAAGACATGATCACAATTTTTCACTATGTATTAGTTAATTAAACTCCTAACCTGGTCATTATGGAGGGGATAGAATCGTTCATCCTCCCCTCTAAGGGTATGCACATCACCATGAGTATCGTCATGCTCTTGAGTTGAGTCCACTGTATTCTCTAATGGGTCAATATCTTGGTTAGAAGCTTGTCTGATCCTATGTTGGGCAGGGGTGTGAGTTACCATGTTGGATAAGGGGAAAAGATGTGATGACGTAGGGTAGATGGTGTAGAGGTTTTGAATACCAACTTAATCTAGAGACCAAATTAGTGGTCAAAAAAAGATGATGTGATGATCAAGATGAGATGACTAAGATTTACCAAGAGATGAAGCCTTGTAAGATACCAATCTAACAAGGATGAAGAGATGTGATGGGATCAAATACCTTGCTTACTAGCAGAGAGATAATTTTGATGGGTGTTAGATAAAAAAGGTACTTGATAAAGATGAGAATAAATGATGGGTGCTAGATTAAGAACTTAGCAAGACTTTGGTTGTTGATAATATTTAGGCCAAGGATGATGATGAGGATTTATAAGGGTGGGTGACCACTAAACTAGATTCCTAGGCTAAATATAGTATTCAAAAATGATAGGAGAATATAAGATGAAACGTAGGATGGGGGATATGCGATGAATAAAAATAGAGGCTATAGGATGGACACCAAGGGGATGGAATGTATGATGGATATGGGAATAAATACTATATGGATATGGGGATGTGGTAGTAAGATGAGTAATGGGAGATGAATGACTAATATATAAATGAATAGTGTGAAAATTAAGGATGAGATATGATGATGTTAAGATGGTAGGATAGTGAGTTGTTAACCCTAAGGGATGTCTAAGGTATCACACAAAATATGGATGTGGTCGACTCGACTAGAAAGTAAAATGGGTCTCGTCACAATACACAAATAATCATGCACAAGAACAAACCTAATTAGTAAACTGTATAGGTGTGTAACCTGATGCTCACACCATCTAACAGCTACATAAGTGAGGTTATAGGCTGGTGACCCATTATGGAATCAACCGAACCCTCTTGACCTTGCTTGCACTTGATGGCTACTTCGATGTCGATACTGACGCCTACAGTGGAACACTTTTTACAATTGAAGTCCCGTACTCTAAGGTATACAAAAAGGTTTAAGGGATTCCTTGATATACGTGATGGTACTTTGGGACCTAAATTTGTGTAGGGTGTTGTTTAATACCTGGTTCAGAGAATTAACTCTTCCACTTCACAGATGACGTGTATGAGGTCAACCGCTTAGCGTAATGACATCTATCCCTGATTATTATACTTCATCAAAACATAGAGTTTGGTCAATGCACAATGATGAAATCTAGGACACTAACCCCTAATGAATAAGCCTTGTGTGAGGTGATGAAATCCATGTCACATGCTATCCTAGAGGGGGGCTTAAAAAACAAACAAACACACGATATGATTAATTGACCAATTAATTACCTACGTGTGAGGAGCATGATACGACAATTATTTATAAGTCAACACACACACACACATGCAAGCAACTATACATAAATATATACACGGAATGATTTTTTAGAATAAGATGATATATACAAGACAAAATAGATAATCAAAATTTGATTTTTAAAGTGCCAAATGGATTCTTTAATAGATGGCTTGCAAGCACACGATTAGTAGTTTTGATTTGGCAATCTTAAATAGACAACCTACAAAACGAGAATTAGTTTTGATAATTTTTATCTTTGACGATCGTATTCCTATAAGTTAGATGATGTTACCCTTTATTTATATGATTTTTTATATTATAAGAAAAAGAAAAGAAAATCTAATATTTACAAACTAAAATGACAAATTCATTTAGAATCATGATATTAAAAGGCTAAAAAACTTTAATATAAAAAAATGATTTTATTTTATTTAATATATATTATTTATTATTTTAAAAAAAAAAAAAAAAAAACTCAAACTGTAATTTCTAACTAAACTCTAAAACAACCTTTTTAACATATCATATTAAATAAGATTAGTCTCCAAATAAAATTTAAAAAATTAATATGTTTCACACGATAAGATTAAAAATGTTTTGACAAAATAGATTTAAAACTTTTTATATAACTGAAAAGCAAAATTGTAATTTACCTCCACATGAGTTGTCACAGCTATTCACAGTCCGCTATCCCAGATATGGGGTCTCTAAAACAAATTATTAATAGTGAGAGAACATTTTTGACAAGAGAAGACCAGATAACCATGGTATTGTCATGTTGTCCTCCCTCAGAATTTTCTATCATTGCCAGAAAATTAGTATCTGGTGAACCTGCATTAAATTAAAACCTACAGCGTTAAAATATAAAATAGCTGTCCAAATGAAACTATTTTGGGAGTTTGAGCAAAAAGCACTGCCAAAAGGTCAATTTTATTTATTCTAGTTGTTATGTTTCCTTAAATGCCATTATCATTTGTTAGATACGTATCTAGGCGTGATGCAGATCCTTTGTAAAGCATGATTTCCTTTCTTTTCTTTATTCGATGCCTTCACCATACACAAATTGTTGATAAAATATGCAACCCCTGTGCAAAATGGGTTTCTTAAAATGTAATTATCAGTTACAAGGCCAAACGTAGCGACCAAATTGGGTATGAATACACAGTAGAAGTAAAGGGAGGGTCGTAAACCATCCGAGAAAATATGCCCTACGAGGTGTTGGCACTGTTTTACCAAATGTAAGCAATAGGTGTCTGATCAGTTTGCCTTTGCCAGCGGGTTCCCAACCTATGCCAAAATAAGAGATTTTGAACGGAGACGTCTAAGGCTCCGAGACAAATAACATGGAAATTGCCAAAATAAGAGAGAATCAGATGTAATGATTACAGTATATACATGGAAATTGCATATTGATAGCAACAATAACAAAAATAAAAACAATAATTGGAAATTGGAGATCGATAGTATATAATTGAATTTCACTGTGTTTTTTTTTAATAAAAATAAAATAAAACCATGTACAAAACAGCAGTATTCAGAGGGTTATAACTTCAGAAATATTCGATGAAATAACAAACTGTAAAATGCATTAGAAAGTTGAAAGGGTGATGCTCATAACCCAGAAAATGTTTTGTGAGATTCACGATGAGTAAAGAGCAGCTCAGTAAAACATAACGCATTTTCCGTAAAATCACTAAAAATTGGAAGCCATAAATTCTCCAACTTGACCTACAGACTTGAGCAAACACACTCAAAGCAAAAATGTCAGTGTAACTTGCTTTGGATGTTCTAACAGACTATCAAGTGTAACTTGCTTTGGATGTTTGGATTGCTTGCTTAATGGCTCAAAGAAGGGTAGTTCAATGGATGGTGATAATGGATGCAAGATGGCTATGAAGGCTATGGGAATAGCGTGAGTTTGAGTCTCTTGTTCTGATTCTTGGGGCATGCCTCTATTTTTAAAGAGGTTTTTGGAAGGGGCTAGAAGGGATTTGAGAGCGAAATTTTCCCTCTCAAATTTTAAATTTGAAGAGGAGAAGGTTTTAGAGGCGGGAAGCCTCTAGTCCTTCTTTTGGGAGGGAAATACATAAAAATAATTATAAAATTAAGCATTTAGGTGGAAAGTGGCGCTGTGGGGTAGGTTATGATTTTAAAGAATAAAAAATTGAAGATTATGTGGAAAGTGGGATTGTGGGGTAGATTAAGATTTTGAAGGAAAGTGGGGTATTTCATGGGATTAATTAATTAATTAAAAATAATAATAATGTTAATACAGAATTAAGTGGCGAGATTAAAACTAATGCCGATGAAGAGAATTAAGTGCATACAACAAACATCATCAAACAAACCATAAGCAAAACCATTAATCACATCTCCATGAACATATCCATGCACTACGACATCATCCATTCGGTATCAACCCAAACATCACCTAAAATATACACATATTCAAATATTCATCATAAGATTAAAAAAAAACTCATCACAATCATGTTTTAATTTCATCGTAACATCATCATATAAAAAAATAAAATCATCCATGATCATCAATATCACATCCATCAATGCACAACATCACATGCCTAAAACTACGAGTTTGCATATTAACTCATTGAGCATGGGGCATAAGCAACCTATTATTTCAATACATACAACATAAATATTCATACACATTATCACATACCTAAATCAATGAACCATAAATTTCATAAGCATCATCCATAAATATCTCAAAACATCAAATAAACATAACAACCATAAAAACCCATCAACATCAATAAATATCCATAATCCTCATAAAACCACGTAATCATATACATCATAATAAAAGTAATACATGGAATAATGTATCAACTCTCTCTCTCTCTCTCTCTCTCTCTCTCTCTCTCTCTCTCTCTCTCTCTCTCTCTCTCATATACATCTCACGCCATCAGCTCACAATTCGGTATCAAAATGCTATACAACTGTAACAATACATATCAAGCCCTTGGGACACCACTCCCATTGGCTCCATCTACACTTGCACCTACAATTGCACTACCATCTGGGGGTGGTCCCCCTAATATCCCTACCTAACCCACTGTCAAAGCCCACTATCCTGGAGTTACTATAGATGGACAACTTGCTAAACTGGGCTTGTACTCTCTGTACCTCATCTCTAATGGCAACTGGACCAACACTATCACCTCATTATATCTTAACTCCTCAATGATGGCTAAGCACTATGTCCTTAAAACTGTATCAGGTGGTCTTCTTACTGCTACTATAGCCACTCTTGCCCTTTATCTCAAGGAATCTCTCTCTTTAGTCACTAACCCAAAAGAGATCCTTCCCTGATCTCAATCTCTAGTTAGCATTGTCACTTGGCCCTATAAAGTGGCCATCTATCCCTATAAGCTGGTAATTTGGGCTTGTAGCACTGCCAATGCCACTGTCGCTTGTCAATCCTCTGTCGATGCCCTAGTAAGATCCACATCCATAGGTTGTTGTCCCCTGTCATCCCATCCAAAATTGACCACTGCATATTGGGCCTGGTACCACATTGCATAACCATCCGTAATCCCTACATCATCTATCATGACTCTCGACAATAGCTCCTTGTGGTCCAAAACAACATCCTATGGCTGTGGCTCTAGGAACAAGAACTCGGCATCCTCCCTCCTACATCATGGAAATTCTGGTGGGATCCCCTGCATGAGGCCAAACTGCCTTCGAACTCGATCAAATAGGATAAGCTCAGTCTCGCTATCCCATCTCCCATATATCCAGTGCCAATGCTATAGTGATAGTGTGTGAAAATTATACCCTACCCACCTTGGTCAACCCACATATGGCCTCCACACTATGTCACCCACCACCAAACCCTCGAAAGCATCTTTGAACCAATTTATGTCTTTGACACCACAACTAGCCCCTGTCAGCACATAATATCCTCTCCATCTAATGAAACCTAATCTACAGTCTATTAGAGCATAACCATCCTAGGGTAGCCCCAAAGGTCTCAAAACTTGTATGTGCTCATATGCCTAGTAATGGAGCACAAACCCAATGCTGATCTCGTACTGCCTGTGTGTTTAAAAGGCCCAGAGCTCCCTATAGATTTTCACTAGTAACATAAGGGCCCACCCAAACATAATCTTCCTCAACAACATTTCCACCAACACCCGTAATAATAGGGATGGAAATTGAGCACTACTCGAAACTAGTA
Organism: Torreya grandis; assembly: GCA_037957365.1. Taxonomy (NCBI): domain Eukaryota; kingdom Viridiplantae; phylum Streptophyta; class Pinopsida; order Cupressales; family Taxaceae; genus Torreya; species Torreya grandis. The sequence goes on along the minus strand of JARHVA010000256.1, from coordinate 4,931,239 downwards.
GCATGAAGCTGGAAATAGCCATCATCATCATCATCAACAAACATTTGTCCCTTGGAGCCCTCTAGTATAGTGGCCCATAACAAATCCCACTTGTATGATACTTAGCGTGGATCCAATCCACTCCATATATCAAATCCATGTGGTAGTCCCTCTCTGTGCTCTCTATGTGATAAATCAACTCCCCCTAAATGGGTAGCGTAGCCATGTAATCCTGGTCACATCCTCTAGTAGGATGTTCATCTCACCAGAGGGTAACAAAAATATGTTCATGATCGGGTCCCATATCTCGATGAGGGCCAAAACTATAGCCACATCCCATGGCAAGTGTTGATAATGTCTCATGGCACATAGACCAACCTCCTCCATGTGTCTCCACTTGTCATCCGTCATCCCATTGTGGACCTTGAAAAGTATCTTAGAAACTCGGTCCCTCATCTGAATATGCTCACAGACTTGCAAAACCATAATATTAGCATGCATGCTTAGACCTAAATATCAACCTACACCTACCCTTCTTCTAATCTATTCCAACTGATCCCATTACATCTATTGTATTTACTTCTTGCATTCAAACAAACCTATCCCTCTATCCAACACCACTCCTAGCACATCACTTTAAATACTTAGATGTTTCTATTTAGCTAAACTCTACCCACTAACCCTTCATCCCATCTAAACCTTTTTCACTGCTACTATAAAACATATTTTCAAGCATTTACCCACTTTAATGCCTTTTACAAACTTTCAACACTTCTTTCAACTTACCCTTCATCCCACTTTACAACACTTTAGAACCTTAAACCAATTTAACACTTTTCGAAACAACCTTCGTAATATTCACATTTTCTACTTTACACACTTTCCAAAACTTTACCAAACCATCTAACCCATTTCCAAACATTTTAACAACATTTCCATACTTAACACATACATTTACACACACATTTCAAACATTTTTTACTTTACCAACTAAAAGGCTTTCAAATACTTTCGAATCGTAACCACCTTCTCATACTTTCCACAATTCTTAAAAACTTTAAAACAAACCAACTTTAACAATTTCCACAAAATCACAACCTTAAACAAATTCATCAATTTTACCCTTTTATAATCATTTACAAATAAAAACTTTAAACACACTTTAACTTTTACAACACTTTAAGTATCAAACCTATCACGACTTTCAAACAACTTAAATTTTTTTGCCCACACACTACCCAAACCCTTTGATTGTTGATGGCTCATTGAACCATTGAGGATCCCTTAGGCCCCTTTTTCCCCTAGGGTTCGATTATCGATGAGTGGGTAGAACCATTGATGGTCACTATGTGTGACCACCGGTGACGCAAACCCTCAAACCCATGACCCCCCAAAACCTCCATAAAACACTCCAATTTTAACATTAACCTACCTAGACCTATTTTAGACCCTAATTTAAACCCAACACACCCTTCACCTATAATTTTCCCTATTAATTTGCCCAAATTCAATAAACACTACAACTAGAGCATCATTTCCCCTAAACCCTACCTATAACCATTACCAAACCCTATCCCTATCAAATTCAACTTCAAAATAAACTACATTACACTACCTATCAAATTGAACACACACCCTACTTTGTTCTACGATCACTGACATGGTCGAAGACCTTGTCTCATTGCTCAACCGCACCCTCATCCACCCTCTATTGAGTCAACTCTCAGTCAACATTGAACACGCGATCAACCACTCCCAACACTCCACCTTAGAAAGCTCCAACACACAATGACAAAATGCACAAAACCACAAGAGCATAAATTGCCAAATGTCAAAAGATAAGAATGATTTTTGTTTTTACTTTTTATCTCAAATTTTTAGGGTTTTTCCTGATTGTCGATATTCAACTTGGGGAAACCCCTGATCGTTAACGGTTAACATCCCCCAACCTTTTATAAATCACCCCACCTAGGTGTTAAACTTTTGGGAGATCACCTAATCCCTACCTCAACCATACCTAGCACTTTTAGAGTGTACCCTTCTCTGACAACCCATTTGACCACGTCCACCTCAATGTTGATCATTTTGACTTGAATTATTTGCATGTTTTGGGACGACCTTGCATTGGTCATTTTGACCACACTGACCAACCTTGTTATGTTAAACTTTTGAAATTTACACCACCTCATGCGCAACCTAAGCATTTGTGTTTTTCAAGGGAGCTCTTCCTACCCTGGATACCTACAATAAACATCAACCCTATTTAGATGGCTTGATAGGAACACCTTGATCAACCGTGAGCAACACTATGGACTGGTTACCCCTATCATGTGTTTTTCTAGAATTGACCTTATTTTTATCAATATTAGAAATTTTAGTCTTTACACGATCTTTAATATCGTACTTAGTTGCATTTTGTGTACGTATTTGCATTTTAAATGACCAACCCTTTTGTGTCACCTACCTCATGATTCACCATTTACCATTTATCAAACCCTGACCCAATTTTATTTTCACTATATCAACTCCCAGTTTGAGGGGGAACACCTCCTCCCATACTTGGGGTAATCATACCATGACCATAAATCTATTCATTTTTACTTTTCCTCTTTTTAATTCAAAGTTGCATAACAAAAATGGGCAAAATATAGACATTCAAAAACTACACACCATAGTTTTAGATGTTAAAATGCCTTGGACCCCTACTCAACCTTGAAGCTAGTTAACCACCTAGTTGACTTATCCCATTTATTAATTTACTAACTTAACTTTTTAATCCACATCCTTTTAATTTACTTTCACCCATTTTACTCTAGATCATCGACTATCGACGGTCAGCCTAACCATCGACAGTTAGCCTGACCGTCAACGGTTAGGTCATCAAACCTTCTTTAAAGCCAATTCTATCTATGCACAAGATAAGCAAGGCACAATTTAACAACTCCCCTTTTGCGATGCCAACAAGATTTAAAGCATCGTAAATGACAACTTTATCCTCCTATCTAATTAGCAACTTCCTCATACATAATTAGTAACTTCATCCTATCAAAGGAGAGAAGTAGGAAGTGAAAAGGATCTAGAAATCCACAAATCCACATCTAGGCTATCAAATCTTATTGTATAGGTATCTAGCATCCCTTCAACAAGTAAGCAGTAGCAACGAAGACTCAAACCTCTATCCAAATCACTTTTGAAGGCTAAAGTAATGTCACTCTGGCTAAATTGCTTTCGATATCTAGTAAGTTGCAAGTAATGTAGTACTAGTTTCTTCATTTCATTTCATTTCCAAATGCCCTGACCTAATAAAACTCATTTTCCAACCTTTTTTTCCTAACCAAACCCATGCCAAAACCCTTACTTGATCATTTACCTAATCTATAATTCCCTTTTTGAACATTTCCAAAATACATAGGCAATCGTCAATGATTCACCCAACCGTTGACTGTCACTATGACATAAAATAATAGCAAGTTATTTTCACCCCCTTAACCCCAATCAAATCTTACTTTTTTTGTTCCTGCCTATTCATAGAACCTCCCTAGATTTTTTGAACCTGATCCCAACTATCTTAGCATGAGTATTGACCCACTTTACTATATATAGTCATTTTATTTGAATGAGCATTTACCTTATTCTTATTTCATGAATTTACTTCCATGTTATTGAATGTGAGTATTCATTCTTTTTATCTTCATCAACTTAATTGTTATAAATAGTGGATTGATAGCCTTCTAGCAAGCATACGCTTCTTGGATCTAGTTCACACTAGGAAATCCACTCAACTATATTGCTAACAACCCCTTTTCTAGTGTCTTTCGTATCTAGAAGTTATTGCTTCCAAGCCAAAAAGGATTTCTCATCATCATCTGAATCACGTGCACACTTTTATCAGGTATCCCTTTACACACCCTATTAACTAGTTTTATTACTTGCTTCTAAATTAATAAATGAGTAGAAATTAAGAGAAACAATTGGAACCAAAGTGATCCAATAATAGTTTGAAAAAATCACCCAAAGTGGGTTCTATATGGGATTCATGATATCATTGGTACCATTGGACAATTTCATTATCTAAGTTAAATGAAGAAATTGGTACGTTTTCTACACCCAATATATTATGCAAGCTGAAATATTATTTAGCTCGGTAAATCTAATTGGTTGGTTCTACATCATAAAATTTTGTAATGTCTAATTTGGGGACACATGGTGTGGTTTGGGCTCGACATAAATTATCAAAATGCATTTCATTAATTTTTTTGGAGAGCATAGTATTTTGTGTATTGATACCTTATAGGTGCTCATTCACCTCCATGAATCGGGAGTCAAACCCAGCTCGAAGTTCCTCAATATTTTGTGCCATGGCTTGGCTTCCAACATAGGTGAAAACCATTAACTACAAGGGTTTGAGGGTGCCAACAAAATTTGACTAAAGTTATATGTTACAATGACCAGCTCGATGAGACAATCATAATGGTATAATTTTCATAATAACTATTTTTTTCAAAGTTGTAGGTGAAAAAATAATTTTGTATGGGAATATTTTTATAAATTTTTTAAATACCCATTAAAATGATCATTTCAATAATAAAATCACAATGGTGTATTACCATTTTGGGTAAAAAAAATTACACTTTTTTATTTTCTATTTTTTGATGACTGGTTACTACAACAAGTTCAACAATTATTCTGAAACATTCTGATCCTTCTAGATGATGTAATGAGTTTTGGTAATTGTTTTAAAACACAATAATCATTCTAATAGATGCAATTATAATATGTTACTATCAACTAAAAGAATTTAATATTTTCTGTTATTGCAAGTTTTAAGGAATCAGAATCAGATCTATGATTTTAAGAATTCCAAGATTATGTGGAGGATACTACATGGTGTGTTTGGGTATGTGAGCTTTCAAAGATACTAATCTCATTTGTAAAATAGTGTTATCCTAAAATATTTAATATTACTTAATATTAATAATAACCATTTTTCATCCCATTATCCCATCTTTGAGGTATGGTGCAAGTAACTTCCTGGGGTTAACTAATTATTGGTGCATCACAGATACAAACAGTCAAATGCATCCTATTTCTAGGATATAAAAAAGAAATATGTGGTATTCATATATAATCAAAGGTATGTTGAAGCAAAAATCCATACATAACATTGTTTAGTTAATTGTGTATTAGGGCATAACCCTTCACTCTACAAATCTAGGGAAAAACTAAAATCCACTTAGATTGAAATGATATTTTTTTGTTAGTTTTAAAATGGCTATAACACAATTTATAACCTAAAGAAAGAAAAGAGAAGAGAGAAAAAAATTGTGAAGAATCTTAGTTCCACCACCTTGTTACCACTTTCAGATCACTAAGATCTTGAATGGATCAAGTGTGAGCATATAATGGACAAAGTTGGAGAACCCTAAACCAATATAAATTGCTAATGAAAAATGTACTTGGAAAAAGCTCTAATATCATATTTGAAGAAATTTCTTGCATAAAATTTAATATAACAACTTAATATAACCAATATGTATGGGATAGAAAGAGAATAATAATATTGTATTAAAAATGATAGAATCTCACTACATAATTATCACGGGCCTATTCGAGGGGACAACCTTCTTTGAACACAACTCAATAAAAGATATTCAATAGATGTCCTTTCCTATTACACAAGCCCTCTATATAAGTTATTCTACTCAAAATAGCTACTATCTACCATACATATGGAATAATTAAAAATAGAAAATGGGTTCAGTTACAAAGCAGATATGTCCAAGATTTTATTAATAATGCTTAATAATGTAAACTAGAGTGGTTAGGATGAAGGGGTCCTAATAATTTTATTTTGATTTAAAAATTATTAAATTTAATGTTATATAATAGACAATGATCATGTACACATTGACCTAGATGCGATAAAAATAATCAAAGAATGGCCAACACTAACAAAAATTACATAACTCAGAAGCTTCTTGAGGTTAGTGATTTTTTTACCATTGATTCATTCTTATATTCTCTTATCTTGCATGACACTTGAATGAAGAAAAAATGGGGGTGAGGGGTGTTCAAGGTGGGGTCTAGTTTTGTGTGGACGATTTCAAAGGGGGGGGGTGTAGGGGGTCATTTTTATGTGGAGCACTTCAAAAAAATTAAATTTGGGCAGTTAAAATGGAAAATTTTCTCAACAACAGTCCTTGCCTTACCATATCTTCAACAACCATTTTTTTTATTGAATATGGTGGATTGGAATATGTAATTGATCTAGTTCTCACCAAGCACAGTCACCTAATTTCCTTCCATAGTGAACCATTCATATATATGGTATTTTGGTATACTACATATGACAAGAAGTTTGATGCCATTGTGTAATCATGCTCATAATGGAAGAAAGAAATTTTGGGAGTGGATAATATCATCAACATTAATCATAAAAATATGTGATTCATGAAAACCCACCTAGGAAAGTTATAAAATGATCGCCATTAGAAGTGGTCTACCTAAATGAAACTCTTTCACCTTAATATCAAACACAAAAAATGGAGTTCCAATAAGTTTAATTATACTACTTAAGATACCGTCTAACTACAACACTAACATCACTCATGGATTCACTTGGCCATAAGGCTTATAAATGGCCCATATTTTATGGTAGTGATCCTGAGTTTTCTACCATATATCAACCACTAAATATGGTACCAAAATTTATATACTAAAGTCTATAGGAATGGATTTTATGTCACTTGGGAGAAACATGTTCAAAAAGTAAAATGAATAAGATGATTTCGGATGTGCACTAGAGTCTAAGTTACAATATAGTTTGGGGTAGAAAATACAATATAAGTGCTCCAAAAATGTTTCTATTATTCAAAACTTTGTCATGATGTGATTTTGTAAATAAATTCATACACATCATGTGCATTATAAAAACCAACAACAAAAGTATGGGTTCTACACATCTCTACCAATTCTTGATGGACCTTTGAAGTTAGTCTCAATTTTTTTCATGTTAAGGTTTCTAACAATTAGGCATGATCATCTTTGTGTCTATTTTGTGGTTGATAGGTTTTATAAGATAAAATTATGGTTTACCTGTACAAATGGGATCAAATTTAAATACACTCTAAGGTTATACTTTTAGTATATATGGGTCCACTTTAACTTATCACAAACCATTTTGTTAGACAAGGACAACAATTTTATTAGCACTTTTTGGCCTACATTATTGTCCATGATGGACACCAAGCTAAACAAGTTCACCTCTTTTCATCCACAAATAGATGGAAAAACATAAGTAGTTAATTGTATTATGGTGCATCTAATTTTAATGTATAACACAAAACATCCATAAACATGGGATGACAATTTTTTATATTTATAACATAGTTATAATTGATCCCTCCACAGATCTAAAAGCCATATCCATTTTTGTTTTTATCTTAGGTTTTAATCATTAGCCATCGTTAATGTGGAATTACCTATTTTAATGGAGGAAGTATCTCCTTATGCATAGAAAAAGTATAATAAATCCATATTAAACACATCTATAAAATTCAAAAACACAAGGATTCATCATCATCATCATCATCAACATCATCATCATCATCATCATCGTCATCGTCATCATCATCGTCATCGTCATCGTCATCGTCATCGTCATCGCCATCGCCATCACCATCGCCATCGCCATCACCATCGCCATCACCATCGTCATCGTCATCGTCATCGTCATCGTCATCGTCATCGTCATCGTCATCGTCATCGTCATCGTCATCGTCATCGTCATCATCGCCGCCGCCACCGCCACTGCCGCCGCCGCCACCACCACCACCACCACTTCCAAGTTAATAATAAGGTATAGCTAAATTTACAAAATAACATTTAAAAGGTCCAAATAAGAAACTCATACCTTTCTAATGTTGGTCTTACAAAATCATTAAGCAAACACTAATGCCTAAGTTGAAATTTCTACCCTAACTTTGATTGCAACTAGTGTTGAATGTGAAATTAATCTAACCATATTATGCACCCATGTTAGACACTTCACATAGTGTTGAATAGTTTGTTGACTATTAAAATTCCATTTAGTATTAACTTGGTAAAAGATACTAGGAATACAAAAAATATACTTATATTGATTGATCAAAGTATGAAAATTGGGTAAAAGTATGTTAGTAGGTTACAATTTTTTTTATAAATAGAATTTATGTTAAAATCAGAAATTATAAATAAAATAATATTTTAAAAATATTAAATTAATAAAATAAAATTATAAAAAATCATTAAGCACTATATAAATACATCTTTTTTAATCTTTAAAAAATAAAATTATATTTTTATATGTTTAAATCCATCTTAAGGTGTACATAACAAAATATATATGTTTGATGATATATATTAAATAAAAATTATGAATAAATAAAATATGTATAAAAAAATATTAAAAAAAGGTTAAGCACTAAACTTATTAATGTAAAACACGTGTAATGTTATATTATACAATATTATTATTTTCATATATTTAAATTATGTACAATATCATTATTCATATACTTTTAGGAAAACCTTACAAACTTTATGTAAAAATAGAACATAAATATATAAATATTTATTTAAAAAATAGTGTAGCAAGATATTTATAATATGTTATTAGTTTATACAATAACCTCATTTTAAATGGAATTATTTTATTTTTATTCTATTTTTAAATTCTATAACTTTATTTACAAAAAATACATTAAAGGTGTAATCTATCAACATGTTTTCACCTAATTTTATTACTAAGAAAAGTGGTTAACTAAAATTTAGGTGAAATGATACCCTGTTGAAGATTGAGAGTCATGATGCACCATCATAGAGTTGGCCCTTGTTTTTTTTAACCCTGCTTGTCTACATATTGTGGCTCTTGTTAGGTTGCCTGTGGGAATATCATTTATTATTTTTTAGGGTTTCTCACCTTTGAGCGAGGCCAACTTATTTAATGACTTTTCCTCATTCTCTCGTCACTGTTTCAGCTATGGAAGAGAATGATAAAGCATCGAGCAATGACCCCCTGCAAGTGCTTGAGGAAGTTCATACAGAAAATATACCATGAGGTAACTCTTCAAAACTTGATGTTATTTTACGAGTTCTAAAATTTAACTCTGCTTGTCAATGGATATAATAGCTCTATTTGATAGGTTATTTTGTGGGTCGAATACCTTCTGAAAGTATGTTTAGATCTTGGGTTCAAACACACTAGGCTACTCATGGCATAAAGCTTGAAAGTGTTTAGAATATGATAAAGGTTTTTTTTTTTTTTTTTTTGCTGATCCTTCCCATGTAGGATTTATTCTTCATAAGTTAGCCACATGATATGTTATGAACTCGCTCATGGTTCCCTCCCCTTGGACACAAGACTTTGTGGTCTCTAATCACATTACCCTTAAGGTCCCAGTTTGGGTAGAATTTGTAGGTCTATCGCTCCCCTATAGGCATTTTATTCACCATATTGATTCATTCATAGGTTGGGTTGTTTGTCATGAGCAAAATAGGTTTTACTTTGCTAGGCCATAGAAATGGGTTTGTGTGTAGGTAGACCTTTCCCGAGACCTTAAAGAGTTTGTGAAGATTTAAGTTGGTGATGTGAAACACTCCCAATGGGTTCTGTTTATCAATTTGACCAATACTTGCTTTTGCTGCAAGGCCATTGATCATAAAATTTAGGACTATCCACTTTAGCTAGCCTATGACAATGTTACCAATCACTCAACCTCTCCTCCTAATCTCTTTGCATATGCTATAAAAAAACTAGCTGAGGATGGATGGACTATGGTAGGGAAGATGAATAACCGTAATAAATCCATGAGCTCAAATGCAGGACATTCCAAAGGAGGTAATCCATCAACAAGTAATGGCCCATAGGATTAGGTTCCTTTTGAGAAAGAGCCTTCTCAATCAGAGGCTGAAGCTATGAAGGTGATAGAAAAACCTAGGGTCTACAACACCCCTCTTGTAGCCATTATTCTATCTCATGGTCTAAGGGCTTCTTATCCCAGTTCTTTCAATTTTTTAGACTAGAAGCCAACCTCTCTACGAATTCTTGCTTGATGGGATGCACCCAAATTATCTCACAACCCTCCTAGGAGGTGTGAAGAGTTAGAAGAAGGAGAGTTTTAGGTTGAATATGTATTAAGGAAACAACCAGAAATGAATGTTTTTTAAATACCAATAGTGGGCATTTTTTATAGAATCACTTTGATGCCTTAGAAGGCTTAGATTATGATGATATATCTCTCAACACTCATGATTTATTAATTGATTTCCATGGAATTTTTAGGGTCTTATAGACCCTAAATGCAAGTTTGTTGTGTGTGATTTTGTAAGGAAGTTTCTTAAGATGGACATTATTTGTCTATTATAAGTGAAGGTGGTGGATTTTTATTGAAAATGGTTAGTAACTCTATCTGGCATGATAGTATAATTCTACATAGTAATCATGAGGTAAGACATGATGGTGTGATCATGTTTATTTCTCCAAGGTGGTGGCTGTACTTAGTGCAATCTAGAATGGACCCCACCAATGGATTAATTTGGGCCCTTTTCAACATTGAAAGCCATTCCTTTGGATTTATTAATATTTATGCCTCAAATGATGCCCTTAAGCATACTCATTTATGGATATGGATTGCAAAGGATATCCCCGATGCTCATTATGTCATATGTGGTGATTTTAATATTGTCACATCTCCTGAAGACAAAGCAGGCCACTTACCAATGCACTGGACAGTTGGTGAAAGGGAGGCATGGTATTATATGTTTACTAAATTGGGATTTTATGACCTAAACTTGATCCACTATCCTCTAGACAAATTTTGGTACACCTAGAGTAATCTTAGGGTCAACCCTGGTTAGATTCTAAAACACCTCAATCAAGCAATGATGTCTACTTAATTGTACTTTTCCTTTGATAATGTGTTTTCTCCTTTGGTGTATACACTACCAAATTTTGGGATTTTTGATCACTTCGCTATTTAATTTTGATTGACATGGTAGTTCACAAAACCTAAGGTTCATAAATCCCAATTCTTCCTCAATACCTCCTTACTTAAGTATGGGCCCACTATGGCTCACATTCATAGATTTTAGAATCTAGATCCTTGTCCAACCCAAGATTATGGTTGGATTATCAAGTGGAATAATGCCATCAGAAGAACTTGTTGCTTCTTCAAAATTTATGAATGCCAACGTGTTAAAAATCAATGACACTCTTACTCTATTACCTCATTAGAGCTTAGCTGTGTGGCTTCAACCCTAAAAAAAGATCCCTTCAATGAGATCTTGCATGGCAAAGTCTCTTTTTAATGGCATTGCATTCAGATTATAGATAACTAAAATGCTCAAAAAGCACAAATCAAAACTAGATTTCACTAGCTCAAGATAGGGGACAAAGTCTCAAAAGAATTCTTTCAAATGCTTAGAGGTAAAAACTCAAAGCAACAAAATTTTGGCTATCTCTGATGTTGGTAAGAGATTATTAGAGATGCCACAGATTATTCAATATTTTGTTTACCATTATCAATAGGTGTTAGAAGCTCAAACATCCTTTGAAGAGCATGACATAGCTGTTCAATAGTGTCTCGAAGTGGTGCCATGCAAACTCACTCATGCTTAGCAAGTTGTGTGTGACAGGCTTCTCACTATGGATGATTTGTAGGAGGTAGTGGCTCATATGGTGAATGATAAAGCTCCAGGCATTGATGGCTTCCCTTGTGAATTTTATAAACCTCTCTATGACCTTATGGGTTCTGAATTACACCATGTATATGAATAAGCCTTTTGCAAACATTATCTAGGGAAGAATTTAAATAAAAAAATATTAAATTCATACCTAAACAAGGGGATCCTGAGTTGATTTGTAATTGGCAGCTGATCACCCTTCTGAATGTTTCTTACAAAATCATTACTAAAGCTTTGGCATTCTGATTGCATAATGTGTTATCATACATTATTTGCCCTAAGCAAATAGGTTTCATCAAAATTAGGTATATATTAAAAAATATTATTGTGGTTTGGGAAGGAATGCACTAGGCTAGGAGATATAATAAAAAAGCTATGTTCATAAAAAATTAATTTAAAAAAAATTATGACCATATTGAGTGGCCTTTCATCTTGGCCATGTTTAAAGCCTTGGGATTTGGTCCAAACTTCATTCAAACCATTCAAATGCTTTTTTTATATGCTTCAACCATCCTCTCTATTAATGGAGTTACATTGGAATAATTTGGATTATTTTGGTCTATTCGCCAAGGATGCCCCTTGGCACCTGCCCTATATGTGCTTACATTAAAGGGTTCTAGATATCTTCTTAGAAATGCCCAAGCTAGGGGCCTTGTCAAAGGAATCAATCTCCCTCTAGAGATAGCAAACCCTCAGGAATATATGCAATTACTGAATAGCCACTTTGCTGATAATTCTTTCCTTGTTATTGAAGAAGAGGATAATGTGGAAAATGCCTTATAGTGTCTCAATACCTTCTAACTTTCCTTTATCTCAAGCATCCATGGAAAAACTATATGCTACAGGAAGTCATGCCTCCACCCGCTGATGTGGGCTAGCAAGTATGGGTGGGCCTAGATTCAACATGATGAAATTTTCAAGTTTTTTGGCATTATTTTTACTTTTGAGGCCTCTCCACCCATGTTGTGGCAATATGTTATTGATAGAGTGGCAAATAAGTTAGAGTATTGGGTTACTAAGCCCTTATCGTTAGCAAGAAAATTTCAAATCTGCTCAAAAGTGCTTGCAACTACCCATGTCTACTACTCTTCATGCTCGATGCCTTTCAAAAATTCTTACCAAAAACTTGAAAAGCTTCTTAGGGACATTATTAGGGCCAATTATTCCTATGGCCATGGCTTCCATAGAGTTTCTTGGGAATTCTACTACCTCTCATGGGATATTGGAGGTATGGGTCTCATTGACATTGCTCATCAAGGAGTTACCTTATGTGTCAAATGGATTGTGTAGGCCATTGAAGGCAAGGAAGCTTGGAAGGTGTTGTTTTGACATTGCATTTATTCAAGCTTTCCCAGAGGTAAAAAATCCTAGAAAGGACCTAGCTTCTCCAATCTACTCATCATCAAAACCCCTATTCAAATTATAGGGTCCTTTATTGCTAAAATTACCTAAAAAGCATGGGAAAAAGTCAAACCTTGTGATCTCTAGAATGGCTCAGAGTTCTGAGATGGGTTGTCTATGAACTCACATTCTCTATGGTGGTAACATGTTATCAATTTTAATGAATTCCCTATGGCCGAGGTTCCTTGGATCAATGCTCTCAAGTTATTTCATAGAGGCATTCATATTGTCCAAGACATATTTTGTAAGCAATCTCAATCTTGGATATCCTAGGAAGAGGTGAAAACCAAATTTTAGTAATCCAACTCTGATAAAGAGTCTTATGAATAAATCTATAATGTTGTTCCACCTTCATTTCTATACAAAATCTATGTTATTTCTACTCATCCTTGGTGGAAGGATTGGAAATGGTATGTGGAAACTCCATTTCGTAATTACACTCCCTGAATTGGCTACGGTGGCTTACTGCCCACATGCCTATGGTGGACAAGTTTAATTCTCATTGGGGTATTCATTCTTCAGTTTAAACTTGGTGCTTTTGCTTTCAAACTATTTGGGAGGCTTTCTTGGAGCTTAAGTTAGCTCACTTCAGTTGGTGTGTGCTATATTAGGGCTTGCCTATAGGGAGAAGGATTATGCATTTAAAAATTTCCCTTCCTAAATGTCCTTTTTATGGCCATGTGGAAATGCTCCCTCATTTATTTTGGCATTGCTCCAAAGCACAATGAGTCTGAATGTGAATTCATGACCTTTTTAGGACTTTCTAGCCCAAGTTTTTTCAATGGCAACATATCCTTCTTGGAGATAAACCCGCCTTGCCTTTTAAATACACCCAAGTTTGGCATACTTTCAAAGTGGAGATTCTATTTTGGTTATGGAAAGAAAGAAATAATGTAGTGTTTAGCAATATTTATTCATATTTTAATTTTTCTAATTTTATTAAATCTTCTATTATTTCTATTGTGCTTTTATAGATTCAAGTATAGGCTAATAAAGTAGCCATGGAGCTTAGCCATCTTCAGGACCTTCTCACTCATTGGGGAGATTCTCTTTGTGTTGTAGTACATATTCCTCATTCCCTGCCCAAGGATAATAGAGCTACTAGAAGAAATGCTAGTCCTCATCCTAGAGGTGGTCACTGACCTAGACGGCAGCAAGGGCGATAGACCCCACCTCCTTCCCCTATTGGGAAAGATGATTGGGATGCTCTTCCTCCTCCTATGCATCCAGATGCTTGGGGGGCACAACCTAGAGGTTGAACAAACATGTTAAGTTCCCCAAGCTCTCTCTCTTGATATTTCTCCTACTCATCAATAGGAAGATGATAAGGACATTACTCAGGCTTCTAGTTGGGAGCCAATTCTAGATGGCAATGACTTGCCTAGCTTGGGGGGCTTTGGCTGATGTGGATCCTCTACCTTCTAACCTTGCACTAACAGCTTAATTATATTTCTTTTTATTTATGATGTTGTTATAACTCATTCACGATATTTTTGTTTTCTATTGTGACTAGTTCCTAGGTTTGGCCTAGTTTGGCTAGTTTCTAGGTTTGGCCTAGTTTAGCTCAAGGTGTGCTTCCATACCACCTTTTTTTGTGAGTTATATATATATATATATATATATATATATATATATATATATATATATATATATATATATATTTCATAAAAAACAAAATTAGGTGCAACAATTTTTTTTATATTTGGTTAAAGACCTAAATGTAATGGGGTCCATTGTTTCTTAAGGGTACATGAATGCTCAATGATGAGGCTTTTAGATCATTTTATGGAGTTGTAAGAGCCTCTCCACTGACTTTTGGCTATATGAATGTGCTTTTGATAAGGTGAGATTTTTGGAAAGGTTAGTAACAGAAAATCAAATATTACTTTGCACGGGTTAGTGCAATATGACTAACTATTATTAAAATTCTTATTTATAAAATTCATTTTATTCATACATTTATGCATGTTGAAGGGTTATTATTAATTTCATATATCTTTAAATAAAATTTCTATTCACATACGTATACATGATGAGTAGATGTTAAGTTAAATTTATTTAAACTTTAAAATATTAAGATTCATTTTATTTATACATTTATGCATGTTGAAGGGTTATTATTAATTTCATATATCTTTAAATAAAATTTCTATTCACATACCTATACATGATGAAGATAATTTATTTAAATTTTAAAATATTATTATTAATAATTTTCATTAGTTTTAACACAATGTTAATTGAAAACGATCCACTTAAATCTCATATGTTATATATAAATTATTTTATTTTTATTATAATAAATCTTTGTTTAGTATTCCTATAAATCTATGTCAATTTAATATAAAATAATTAGTTTTATTATAACATATTAATCTACTATAGTGATTTTTCCATTATTTATATTGTTAACAAAGATTTAAATGTACTATTTACATTTAAGTATAGACATAATTGAATAAAAACTTATATTTTTAAAAGAATTATTAAAAATATCATTTAATTTCAGAAATTATTATATTTTATAATTTATATTATAAATTACTTTATTTTTAATATATTTTTATTTTTAAAATAATTATAAAACTTACTGATTGGTTATCAATTAATTATACAATCAAATTAAAAGATAATAATGAAAAATATTCTTTCATGCTAAAACATATCCATGAGTGCTCCAAATTTTTATATTTATGTATCTACTTTATCATTATTTTTATAATTATATATTTACTTTATCCTTATAATCTTTATTTAAATACATTATAATATGTGAATATGTCTTATATATGCAATATACTCATTAAACGTTAAATGAGATTCTTCCCCCCTCAGTCGAATTAAAGATTAATAATAATTAATTTAAAAAATAAATTAACATAATGAAAATATATACAATAATTTTATATAAATATTTTTATTCAGTAAAACTTGAGTTAGTATAATTTTTCTATCACTTTCGTTTTAAGCCACTAAACAACACATTTACTACGAAAAATTAGACATGAAGAAATTATTAATATTTGCTTTGTTACATCTGAAAGGAAACTTTTATTGAAAATATAGAACGAGTAAAAAAAAACATAAACAAAACAAAAAATATATATATTAGAAATATAGAATTATAAAGTTTTTTGAAAATTTATTTTATAATAAATTGAAACAAAATCAACGTAAAAAATTTAAAGAATGATTATAATTACCTTAGCAATCTGAGTTGGGTGTAATTGGGATGGAAAAGGTTAATTTTATAATATTTTAGAAGACGTTCAACATTAGTCCAGTTGATATGAATTTTTTTGCCTTATTGCTCAATAGAACTTTTTCCCTAGAGACTATTGAATTCAGCTGTTTAATTTCATTGTTGCTCAATACATTGACATGCATCTTATCGAGCTTTTTGTTGCTCAATACATTGACATGCATCTTATCGAGCTTTTTAAATAATTTAAACATAGCAACAAATCAACAGTTAAAATATTCAAGGTATTGCCCAAAATAGAAAAATATAAAATCCCAACAATACTATTACAACAAACAACATTACTATAGCCATGTTGAAATGAAAATTCTATATGGAATGAAATGAAATCCTTCTAAAATTTATAATAAGAAGAATGCTAACAATTTAAAAGGATATTTTATTTTTAAATCTATTTACAAGAGTTTTATATAAATATTTTCATGCAATATAATTAGAATAGATTGATACTTTACTGATATTAACTTGAACTTTCTATCATTTTTTTATTTTTTATTATTTTTATAAATAAAAATATTATTCTTTTATATCATTCAATAAAACTTAAGAGAATATTAAAAAATTGTTATTTTTATTTTAATTTAAAATAATAATATAATACTATTAAATAAAATGAAACTTATTAATATCATCATCATGCAACTCATAAATATCATCCAATTCCTTATCTATCAATGATATAATTATAAGTGATATCAAAATGATCATTTTATTCACGTTAACTAAAATTTGAAGTAAAATATCAATCAGATAACTTCCTCAAGGAATATAGAAGGCATATACTTATCACCTCATATAATATTATGTGATTTGTTTTTTTTAAAGTTAAAAGTTAGTCAAAGATTTTTTAAAAGTATTTAAACAATATTTAAACATATTTTGAATGATTATTTTTTTCCCTATATAATAAATATGATAACATTTAAATATCTAACACTTTAAATGTGAAATTATGATTTTTTTTTTTTTTTAAATATTATAATTTAAGTGAAAAAGCAGGTTTGTCGACCAAATATTATCCATGTATAGTGGTGAAAAGCTCTATGATGTGGTTTTACATGCTGATAAAGAAATATTTTATGCTGAAATGACTACAAAGTGTGTTATCATTTTATGGATATATATTTAGTTGTATGTTATAAGACCTTAAAGTTAATGAATCTAGATTTTCATAATATTAATTTAATTTGTTATAATTTTAATTTTTATATAATTTTAGTTTTAATAAATTATTATTATTATTATTATTATTATTATTATTGTCATCTTTTTTTAAGTGTTTATTTTAGTGTTAGTTTTTTTTGGAACTGCGTTTAGATTAAATATGGCTTCAAATTTTGAAGTTCAAAATTTTTCAATTATATATGGCTACAAAACTAATTTATTCACTAACAAAGTTTCTACAAGCCTTATTTGAGCTAGGAATGACTTATCCACAATTAACATTTACCTAAAAAGACAGTTCACACTTCACCCACTTTCAAGTCCAAGCATTGAGCGAAGCATGTTGAATTCCAAAACTAGAATTAGTAAGAAATCAGTTGTTTGAACAGGATTCTTCAACCTATAGTAAGTACCTCATATCTTAAATTAAGAAAACAATGAACCTCTTTCAGCGGTGGAAATAATGTTTAACACATTTGATACAATAAACCCTTACTCTATTAAATTAGAGAACAATTTGAACTAAATAACATAAAAAGTCATCTCCTACAGGTTGAGAGAGATCCAACAGACACATAATCATCCCCTATGTATTCATTGCTAAAGATATAGCTAGTCATGGATTTGCATAAACCAAATGGTCCTCAAGTCTATTGTTTGATGATGTTGATGTTGAGATGCAAACACTAATGCATAGTTATTAATATAGATGGCAAGAGGAGGGAGGGTGGTGTAATTAAGGGGAAACATTGTTTGATGATGGCCCTCAACCACTTCTTATAGATGATATTTTGTGATTATGTATCACCTCAGTCTTGTACACTTGGAAAACTCATGACCATGGCTATTCTTCTTAGTCCTACACATGCCTTGCTTCTGTAAGCCTCACATCTTCTCTATCTTATCTCCCTTGGCCTATCTCTTAGTCTGACCAGCCCTATATTGATGACATAAACATCCCATCTTGCCCAAAATGTTTAAAATGTACTTATCTTACATCTCTACAAGTTTTAAGCCTATGCCTGCTCTCCTTCTCCCTGGACACTAACATCTAGGTTAAATAGTAGTATTGACATTATTGCCTTGACTTGATGTAAGTGTCTAGTGCCCTAAAGTCATCCAGTTTACAAATGAAATGTATCATAATGGTTGACCTAAGTGATTTTATGTGATTTATCTCCCAATAAGATTGGTATAAATATAATATCAACCCTCTTCCATTCCTCACCTAGTAATTAGACCAAAAGAGCACTCAATAAGCACCCAAGTTAAACCCACCCATCCCCCTATTAGAGAAGATGATGGTTGGCAAGTGATGGGTTATTGAAACAATCAAGACCCATGCAATAATAAGACAATTATAGTTGTTTCTAATCCAACCACAACTGATGTAGTATCACAACCAAAACCAATTTTCCAACCTACAAATATCTAATCTCCTCAAGAAAATTGTAGCTCTATTATGACAAGTACTCCAAAAACCAATAGTGGGGTTTTCAAGTTCTAAGGGTCTTTAACTCCCATTCTCTCTTACTTTCAACCATGTGACTCTTTGTTATAGAAGGCCCCCACTGTGGCTTCCAATCATAGGGAAAATCTCCTCTCCCCGTGTTTCTTGGCCACGTGTCACTTGAGGATCCATTTTCCTAGCAGATATGAGAATGATTTTATGTAGAATGAGCAATGATTTTTTATGCTTGTAGACATTCTTGCCAATGGTCAAGAGGATAAACCCTTAAATAATATATTTTTGGTGCTAGAAGGCCAATAGGTTAAAACCATGAATCTTGATTGTTTAAAATTAATATATATTCATGAAATCTCTAAGGATTAATTGAACTGACATAAAAGTACATATTCTAGGCCAACTATCATATTTTTGTAGATTTGAATATTATCTACCTCTAGGAGGTGAATATTAATAGTTTTACTCTCTAAATGGAAGCTAAGGTCATCAGGTCTAATGTTACATGTCACATATCCACTTTTCACATAATTTGTAATAAGTTTTGGAGTGGATCCATCTAAACTTATTCTTCCAATGATGTTTTAATTTTATGGACAAAACCTAGGGATTTTCAATCTCTATGTCTCTAATAGGACTATAGAGTGAGTAACACTATGGTAGTGGCTTTTGGATCAACTCCCTACCACCCACTAGTTAATCTTTGGGGATTTAAACATTGTTGAAACTGCATAAGATAAAGAAGAAATATGTCCATGAGATGGTGTGTTGTTGAAAAGGAGGCATGGTTATACATGCAAAATAACCCTGGGTCACCGAAAATAATCTCATCTCACCCTTTGGTTTACATGGTCCAAATTTCACCGAATAAACTCCATAATGTAGTGACAAGTATGGCTTAGGACAAGGACCTAGGCATTGATGGTTTTCCTTGTGAATTTTATCAAACCTTATGGAACTGTACGGGGACCTAATTTTCATAAGGTATTTTTGGAAGCCATGTCTAATGGCTCTTTGGGAAAACTCATTAATAAATGCAACATCAAATTTATTGATAAGGTTGGGGACCCTAAGTTAAGCACTAATTGGAGGCGAATAACTCAATGTTTCCTATAAAACTATTGCCAAAGCCTTGACACTTAGAGTAAGATATATGTTACTTCTAGTGGTAAGGCCTAAATAAATAGGTTTCATTAAGAATATAATAGTATTGATTGGCCACTTATTTTGGTAATGATCTAATCCCTTGGGTTTGGTCCCAACTTTATTCACTTTGTTAAGTCTCTCTTTATAGATACATCTTCCTGTCTCACTATCAATGACCATTAGTCTGATAATTGTGGGTTATTCTATTCCATTAGGTAAGTTTTACCTCTACCCCTTTGGCTATTTTTTGCAAACTAGACCTTTATAGGGCTCTTAAAGGAAATTTATCTTGCCCACATATCTCCAAATCAGCTTCTAAATGGACATTTTGTAGATGATTCCTTCCTCATGCTATTTGAAGAAAATATATAAATCACATTGCCATGGACAATATTTTTATTTTTTACCTATCTTCAAGTTATAATATTAAATGGGATAAAACTCAATACTACAAGCAATCACATAGTCTCATGCCTACTTGTCTAGGGACCTATCAATGGGAATGGATTACCCATAGGGAAATGTTTAAATTATTAGGCATTACATTCACCTTGAGAGCTATTTAGGTTGAGTTATGTAATTGTGTTGTATAGAGAGTAGAAAATAAGCTTGCATTTTGGATAAATAAGCCCCTATCTCTTGCAAGTAAATTTAAAATTTGATTTAAATTCCTAGATATAAGTTAGGTTGATTACTCCTCTTATTGGGCCCCTTCTAATTCATCCTACAATAAACTTGAAAATTTTTCAAGATACTTCCTTTGGGATAACTCATAAAGCCACAAGCGCTTCCGAAGAGTCATATGGTACATTTGTTGCAAAGCTAGAGAAGTTGTGGGGCTTGGGCTCTTTGATATTGTTAAATAAGGAACTACCCTTTGTGCCAAATGTATCACCAAGGCATTGAAGGGAAGGAAGCTTAGAAAATTATTCTTATAAATTATATCTCCTCTATTAGACTTTATGGCCATGGTGCTTGGAAGAATTTAGGCTTCCATAGATTGTGTATTACTCCAACCCATTTTAAAATTATTATTATATTTATGGTTAAGATTATTTTGAAAGTTTTGTAATCCATCTAGCCATGGTTGATTTAGAAAGGGGATGGATTTAGGTCTGGCCTCTCTATCAACTCTCACTCTTTATGATGGTCCCTATGTATTACCATTTTTGGAAAAGCCTTGGTAAAAGTTCCAAAAATGAAAGATTTAAGGCTCTTTCGAAGAGGTATCAAGGTCATAGGGGATGTCTTTGATAAGAGATCTCAATCCTAGCCAAATTGGCCAATTTCAAAATCAAAATTCAGGCTCAACAAACAAGACTTTGTATCTGTTACAAAAATTTAAATGATGGTACCTGAATATGCCCTCCAAAAAAATTTAGTTTCAATCTCTCCCATATGGTGGAAAGTTTGGAATTAGAACATGTCCACTCCCATGCTTATTTATAAACATTGTCTTGGTTATCAATAACTCTCTCTTAATATTTTTCCCTTTAAGATGCTCAAAATAATGGAATCTAAAAAACTCTTCCAGTCTCTAGAAAAATTCAATCTAAGCCATTCGATTTATGGTAATGAAACCAAAAAATGATACTTTTTCTTGGTGCATCCTTTATGAAGGTCTTCTAGTAGGGTACAAAGTAGTGCATGTTGGATTCCAATTTTGTCAAAGTATTAGAATGTGCACTTGTGAAGTATATCATAGTGTAAGCTATGCACACATTTTAAATATAGTGTAGGATAAGTGGACCAACAGTGCTAAAATGGCACACAAGGATTAGGATGTGTAGGTATACATAAATACCTAGGAATACTCAATAGGAAATTGACCAAGTATTGGGGCATGGATATGATATTTTATTAGTCACCATGCGATGAGGAGTGCCAAGATTGAGGAGGAGGTTGTGTAGACTGTAATGCATGAAAGAAGGAATAAAAATTTAAGCTACTAGAGCTATTCCATCCATGGAAAATGTTAAGACTTAAGTCTTTAGAGTGAATATAGCATAGTTGCACAGATATAGGGATTTGTTAGAACTGAAACATTTAATGTAAGAAATTACAACTTATAAATATAGAAAGTAGTTTGCAAAATTAAGGTGCACATTTATGTAATATAATTGTAGGGTGGTGTTTGGACCCTATAAAATCCCCCCTAACATCAAACGAGATATATAGATAATATAATGTTATTGTTATGCTATTAAAATTAAGTGATTTTTACTTAATAAATATTGCATGAGTTTATGTATAACTCTAAGGGTTTTAATGAAGAAATATAATGTTTTCTCTTGGGTATTTACTTGTTTTTAATGTAATTGTTCCCATATTATATTAGAAATGGATAGTGATGACTTTCATGTGTAGTAGTGATAAGTCATAATTATGTATGATTTATAGTATAGACATGTACCAAGTAATGGTTTGCGCTCATTATTTATTAAGAGAGGTTATGAGTTGTATATTCACATGAAACTAACTCAAATGTGACTCAAATATCTCTCTGCATGCCTTAGGTTCACATTCTAACCTTTAGCATGATATTCCAGTGTCATGGAGTAACTAAATTTTGAGTAAGCACTAGTGGCATAAAACTTATGAGGTGTGCAAGTTTTGCCACAAAATTATGGTTCCATTTTTTAAACATAGTTGAACAAGTTGTTGAGATATTTAATTTAATATGATTTATATCATCTCGTTAGATAATATTAAACATTGGTTTGAATATTTATAATAAAAATATGCATTATAACATTATAGCCTTGGAAATTGGTACCCCAAAGAGTGGATGGAGGAGAATTGGCACGATCCTCTCTACAAGATATTATTTTATGATTTTTTTAGACATCTAGATACATGGTTAGATATATATTTATTAGGAAAGAGTAAAATCTATGGCTTCAAGTAACCTTTGACACATAACATGTTGATTAGTTATAGTGAGCTAACACCATGTGGACTAGAGAAATTGATGTTTGGTGGTGAGGTACATTAAACAATTAGATATAGGAGTTTGTAGTATCCGCTTACTCCTATCTATAAGAAGCTACGTCTAAATTTATGTGTGAACTAAGGGGTTCATACATAGCCAAATTTCCATTATAAATCAAGATAATGATGATAGAATCCATGATTGACAACCTCCCTATGGTTGGCTAAGTTATTTCATGCATGGGCTATGTGGATGGTAGATAGTGAAGAGTGGCCATGATTTATTTTATTTTAAATGGAGAATGACTTTAGCATGAACAACCTAAATGAACAAAAAACTAGGTGATACAAATATGAGGAGGCTAAAAAAAAGTGGTTATTGCCAAGGACCTAAGGGAGAGGGAAGATCCAAGTTTAAGAGATATCATGAGAACCTATGCACAAAATAGGGATAACTCTTACATAGAGATGTGTTGTGTTGAAGGTGATTTACACCAACGAGCAAGCAAACATCTGGGAAAGAGAAGTTTCATAAGTTTGGACCCCAAGAGCATGAAAAACAGTGTGAAGGAAGAAGCACCCACCTAAGTCCTACATGAAGCACAAGCCCATGCATCTCTTGATCAAACAATAATGAGTGGAGATTGTTTTGGTTTGATTCAGGTTGGATAATTTACAAGGAAATAAAAATATAAGAGTGTGTTAAAACATTTAGTGTCATATAAACCATTAGGATTAATTATATTAGAGCTAATGAAGTCAAATAATTTGGTAATGTATGTGATGCCACAAACAATGAGTGAAAATCCACCTGCATTCATGGGTAATATTTTGGTGACAACAACAATGATGAATGCACCAAAACATACACAAAAAACACAAGGTGTCAATCTTGCCATCGTGGAACATACTTCAGGGACTGGTAGTGCTACACCCTAGACCAAGTGTAATTCAAGTAAACCAAGTGGAAACCCTAGAGGAAGCCAAAGCTTGAGCACAAAAGCAATATCGAGCACACCAATCATAACTATACTGGTCATGCTGATACTGGTGTTGAAAAAATTCTTATATGATATTTCATTAATTTTTACCTAAGTATAGAGGTGTGGATAATTCACCTAAACACATCCACAAGTGTGAATTCATCTGGTGTGCCAAGGGTGTCACTGCACAATACTGAAAGACTAGTCAATGACCATGTTGTTAAATCACATGCATATTTAGTATCACAAGTATGACCCAATCAAGCCATTGTGGATTATGATAAACTAAAACAATATTTATTGAAGTAAATTTACATTAAAAATTTTGAACATAGTATCTCTACCTTGAAGGAGATAAAAAAAGAGTTGACAAAGAGCATTCACCAATACGATGAAAAATTCAAAACCTTGATCTCAAAGCTATCATATGAAATAAATATAGTATAGCATGCACAATGGATGTTTGGTAGGTTTATCACACCTTTTTGACTTGAAATATCTATGAATAACTTTATGGATGAGGGAAACACTTGAGTCAATGTGACAGGTAGAGGCAGTCGGGAGCATTGATACAGAGTAATCCCATTATGAAAGCATGTATTACTTCAATGGCCTTGCAGTTACAAAAAATCACTACCATAAACACAAATTTTTTTTAAAATGGCCTTTGGTAAAATGATTGTGAAAGGGCATAATAATAAAAATTTCTATATGTGCAATGATCAATCACTATTTGCATCTTATGAGGTTTTCCACAAAATACATGATATGCACAATTTTTCCCTATTGCAATGATAAACCCAAATAAAATTATCCATGTGATGTAAAATATGTGAGGCTTCCACTCATAATACTAAATATTTTAGGGTGATAGATGAGATTCATGAACCATGTGAACACATCGTGCATAAAAAAAAATGCCAGTCTAGCCAACTAAAACCAAGGCTAATACTAGTTCTCCTCTTGGGGAAGAGGTGGTGGATGAGGAGGTAGATGGTTCCCACCATGTACCTAGATGAGATTCATGAGCCATGCATACGTACCGTGCATAAAAAAAATGCTAGTCTAGCCAACCAAAACCAAGGCTAGTACTAGTTCCCCTCTTAGGGAAGAGGTGGTGGATGATGAGGTAGATGGTTCTCACCATGTACCTAGATGAGATTCATGAGCCATGCAAACACACCGTGCATCAAAAAAATGCTAGTCTGGCCAACCAAAACCAAGGCTAATACTGGTTCCCCTCTTGGGGAAGAGGTGGTGGATGAGGAGGTAGATGGTTCCCACCATGTACCTATTATAAGTGGTTTTCCAAAACATTACCAAATATATTTCCAAAAAATTTCCACCGATAGGTACTATTTTAGAGTGTTATGCCAAGTTGACCCAAAAGGATAAATTAGAGAAAGGAGTAGGAATGATAAATATTATGCACCCATCAAGAAAATGGATGCCAAAGGAAGAAATTCAAAAAACACAAAGACCAGAGATATTTATCATGATGCATAGTGGCACCACCACCTGCCTCAGGTTGCACCATATAATAAGGTTTGAACAATATATGAACCATGAAAAGAAGAAAAGGTCAAAAATGTAGAGCCCACCACTGACTATCCCAATGGATTGTGCTAGAAGGATATCTTTCAAGAAGCAAAGGAAATGATACAAAACTTACAAGGTGAGCTCTAGTTTGTTCACAACCAAGAGGTTAGGATAAAGGAAGAAATTCAACAGAAGATTTTAAAATAACCTATGGAGAATAATATAGAATATATCTTAGCCTCAAGGGTTAATTAAAGTGGCTAGGATCAATGACTTTAGTTGTCTAGGTCTTAAGTTCAATTCCTGTCGAGCACCCTGTGATGCGTCGAGGTTTAAGGGAAGATGTGAAGCCCGAGGAACTAGGAGAAAGTTGCCCTTCATTAATGGAGGGTCTTCTTCAAATCCTCGATATCAAAAAAAAAAAAAAAAAAGAATATATCTTAGCTATGTTTCACATAGAAGGGATGATAGCTATGATAAAAAATAGTTGATGTGTCATGCTTGTGAGAGAAGGTGATATCAAGATTATACAAAATGCATGTTATGATCAAGAGATGATCATTGATGTGACAATAAATGGATTGCGAATATGTGATATCCTAATCAACATATGGTTGTAGTCAACATTCTTACAGAAGAAGCTTGGTTCAAGATGGGTAGTCTTACTTTGAAACCTTCACCTCATGTTTATTTATTTCCAAAATAAATCATGTACAACCCTTGGGAGTCCTAAAGAATGTTTATGTTGATGTTATGGGGGTGAAATTTCATGTAGAATCTGAGGTTATTGAGTTGGTTGAGTCTAATAACTACCTAATATTACTTAGTAGACCTTGGTCTTACAACAATAATGCATATATGAGCTTTAAGAAGTGGTTCACGAACTTCAACAATGAACAACATGTCATCGTCCCCTTGATCCTACCCATGGCCTAACCTATGTTGAAATTATATAATGGATGAATAAGTTAAACCACATTGACAACATTAATACATAGGGTGATGAACATTTGGATGCATACAACAAAGACATTTTAGGGTGGGAAGATGCAAATTCTATTTCAAATACCACAAATATTACTTGTGACTGATGGGTGCAAGAGTCTTATGAGGTAATTAGGTGTATATTTCACAAAGTGAATTCGTAGTTGAGATCACCTACATCACATGAAAACATGAGAGGCCCCAAAGGTTTGTACATCACCTGCACCACATGAAAACATGAGAGGCCCCAAAGGTTTGTGAATTCAAAGTTGAGATCACCTACACCACATGAAAACATGAGAGGCCCCAAAAGGAGAACTAGTTTGGTTCAAAGAAAAAAGATTTGGGTTTTGCGCATAGTGTCCAAAAGTATAATACCTTATTAAGAGTAAGGTTTTTTATTAACCATGGTATGAAGGATCCAAGGATGTAATTTCATTTGTGAAAAATATATAAGCATGTTCCCCTAAGGAGGAAGAATGATTGAAAGATCTAATCTACACCTTAAGGAGTACTTGATGGGATAAAATATATTTGTGAAAATAGATGTTCATTGACAGACAAGTTTGTATGTCTTATGCTAATTATGCCATGTTGTGTATTTACTGTTCAGTCTATCTTTTAAAAAAAGGAAAGAAATTGCATAAAATATATTTTTGAAAAAGGGAAAAATTGGGATAAAATATATTTGTGAAAATAGATGTTCGTGATATTTTCATTGACAAACGTTTATGGTAAAGTTTGTTGGTAAAACAAGTTTGTATGTCTTAATATTAATTATATCATGTTGTGTATTTGCTGCTCAATTTATCTACTTAAAAAAAGGTAGAAAAGCTCCACATTATATGTTAATTTGGTTATCTCAGCAGTCATTAAAAAAATGGTAGAAAAGCTCCACATTATATGTTAATTTGGTTGTCTCAGCATGACTGCTTAGATGAAACAAACCTTTTAATTTTCATTTTTGAGTGATTTAATGAACATATTCTGATGCCTTTATCTTAAAAGTTATCCCTTTTCCATAAAAATTTAAAATACAATTTTATTATTATTATGATATATAAACTATATCAGCCATCCACTTTTTGATTATGCTATGAATTTTAGGCTCCAATCTAGTTGACAGAGGAAAAAATTAAAGATTAATAATACATTAATTATATATATTAAATTAATTAAATATAATTATAATTATATTCTATATTATATTTTTGGATTAAGGAGAAGCTCAGGAATTCAGTCTGAAATGCACTGTAACATTGTGATAGCTGTGCCTTGGCAATACTGTTGGCTACGAAACATTTACAGTGACTTAAGTGAAAAAAACATTATAGTGAAATTGCAATCATTTTGTATGGACAGGCGGCATGGTATTGTAAAAACAAATAGAAAAATATTATTTGTTTGTGAATTTAATGCGAATTCGAATAATTATATGATTTGGAATTCTCTATTAAAAAATATATTACAGATCTAATTAATGAAAATTTATCCATTGCACAGCATACAGATATAAAATATAAATTTGGACACAGAACTGTTAAAAAAATAAAAAATAAAAGTATTATTCATTTTTATATATTGGTTTATACACCACCATCATTTATTGTTATTGATTAGGTAAATTTCTCTTAATCCATAATTATTCTTTTTCCAAGCATCTGGAAACTTTATTCTTCTGCGCTCATACAATCCAAGCATCTTTATTCTCTGGAAACTTTATTCTTCTGTGCTCATACAAACAATTAAGAGATGCTGCAACCACCCAAAAAAAAAAAAAAAATCATCAACACAACTCTCTCTTTCTCTATATATATATTAGAAATTTAGAGTTACAAAGGTTTTTTTTTTTTGGAATTTATTTTATTTTTTTTATAATAAATTGAAACAAATTAATTTAAAAAAATTAAAGAATGATTATATTTACCTTGAGCAATTTGAATTGGGTGCAACAGGGACGGGAATGTTAACGTTACAAAACGTTGGAAGACGTGCAGCATTAGTCCAGTTGATACGGAAAGCTTTGCCTTGTTGCTCAATACATTGACATGCATCTTGTCGAGCTTTTTTCCCAGAGATTGCAGAATTCAACTGTTTAATTTCATTGCAACAAGCAGTACTTGGATTTCCACCTGAACTTCTTAAATAATTTAAACATGGCAACAATTCAACAGTTAAAGTACTGCAAGGTATTGCTGAAAATGGGGAAATATAAAATCCCAACAATGCTATTAAAACAAATAACATTGCTTTAGCCATGTTGAAATGGAAATACGCTGGAACGAAGTGAAATCCTTTTAAAATTTATGATAGGAAGAATGCTAACAATTCAGAAGTATATGTTGTTTTTAAAATTATTTACGAGAGCTTTATATAAATATTTTCATGCAATATAGTTACAATAGACATGCAATATAGTTACAATAGACTAACACTTCACTGATTTTAACTTGAACTTTCTATCATTTAAATATTTTTTATTTATAAATAATAAATATTGTTTCTCTCTTTTTGACATTATTAAAATCAGATTTTATTTTTAATATTTACATTAATTTGTTTTCAGTTAATAAAGTTTAAGTCAACATAAAACAATTATTACTTTTATTTTAAAAACAATATTTTTTAAATATTAATTAAACTAAAGTGAAACTTATTATCATCATCATCATGCAACTTATAAATATAATACAATTTCTTATCTATTAGTGATACAATCAAAGTTAAGATCAACTAATATAACTATAAGTGATGTCTATTAGTGATACAATCAAGATAAAAACAACTAATATAACTATAAGTGATGTCTATTAATGATACAATCAAAGTAAAAACAACTAATATAAGTGATGTCTATTAGTGATATACTCAAGATAACAACAATTAATATAACTATAAGTAATGTCAAAAGGATCATTTTATTCACATTAATTAAGATATGAAGTAAAGTATCAATCAAATAACTTCCTCAAAGAATATAGAAAGTATATATTTATTACTTCAAATAAAAATAGTGTGTGATTTTTTTTTTTTTTTAAAATTAATCAATTTTTTTAAAGGTATATAAATAATATTTAAATATATTTTAAACTATTGAAAAAAATATTATAATTACACATTATTTTTTCTTCCCTATAATAAAATTTAAATATCTAACAATTTAAACTATGAAATTATAATTTTTTTATTATTATTATAATTTAAATGGAAAAACATGTCTGTCAACCAAATATTATCCATGTAGAGTGGTGAAAAGCACTATGATGTTTTTTACATGCTAAGAAAGAAATATTTTATGGTGAGATGACTATAAACTTATCATTTCATTGAGATATATTTAGTTACATATTACAATAGTTAAAAGTTAGTGAATCTAGATTTTCATAATATTAATTTAATTTGTTATAATTTTAAATTCTATTTACTACTTCATCATCATCATCATTATTATTATTATTATTATTATTATTATTATTATTATTATTATTATTATTATTATTATTATTATTATTATTATTATTAATAATTTTAGTGTTATCTTTCCTTGGAACTTAGTTTAGATAAAAAATGGCTCCGTATTTTGAAGCATAGTCACCTAATTTCCTTCCATAAGGAACCATTCATTGAAATAATATTATGGTATACTACATATGACAGAGTTTGACACCATTGTGTAATCATGTTGATAATGGAAGAATTAAATTTTTGAAATGGAGTCTCTCATCAACATTAATCATAAAAATATGCGATTAATGCAAACCCACTTAAAGTCACAAAATGATCACCATCAGTAGTCTATTTAATTGTAATTCTTTCACTTTAATAGTAGGCACAACAAATGGAGTTTCAATAAGGTCAAGTAGACTACTTAAGACACCTTATTATTGTAGCACTAATGTCATTCATGGATTCATTTGGCTGTGAGGATTATAAATGTCCCATGTTGTATGGGAGTGATCATGATTTTTCTACCATATATATCAAGCACTATATATGGGGCCAAATATTATAGAGTACCACTTATAGGAAAGGCATTTATGTTACTTGGGACCCTTATGTGTTCAAAATATAAAATGAGTAAGATGATTTTAGAGTGCACTATAGTCAAGTCACAAGATAGTTTGGAGTAGACAATACAATAGAGGTGCTCCAAAAAAGCTTATATTAGTAAAAGATTTGTTATGATGTGAGTTATTATGTAAGGTCATACTGATCATGTGCATTATAAAAACTAGAAAAAAAAAGTAGGAACTTTACATACTCCTACCAATTCTCAATCGACATTTGGAGTTAGTGTCAATTTATTTCATATCAAGGTTTCTAACGACTAGGGATGATCATTTTTATTACTTTTTTATGATTGATAGGTTTTTTAAGATGACATTATGGTTTCCCTATACAAAGGGGATCAAATCTAAATATGTTGCAAGTTGCTACTTTTAATGTATGTGGGCCCACTTTAATTTGCCAAAAACTCTTTTATTAGATAAGGACAAAAAGTTTCCTATGACTTCTTGGCCTCTATTAAATTCCATGATGGACACCAAGATAAGCAATTCCATCTCTTTTCATCCACAAATAGATGGAAAAATATAGGTAGTTAACCATAATATGGTGCATCTAATTTTACTGTATGACTTGAAACACTTACAGCCATGGGATGACAGTTTGTTATACATCCAAAAAAATTATAATTGATCCCTCCCTAGTTCTAAAAGCCACATCCATTTTCATTTTTGTCTTGAGTTTTAACCACTAGCCACCATTACTATGGAATTACCTATTTTAGTGGAGGAAGCATCTCCCCAAACACAAAGAGAATTTTGTTAGATTGTGGAGCTAAAAGCTTCACTGATGTAAACATTGAAGGAGGGTGCTGAGTGTCACAGTCGCCGGCATTGGTCAGGCCAACCGACATCGGTCATGTGGAGACAGGAAGCTGTCGACGACGGTCACCCCCAAGCAGACAGGGACTAACGTCGATCGCCTGTGCAGTTCCAAACTGCGAGTTCCACAGATAGTTCGTTAACAAATCAGTTGTTTGCATGAAGAAGGCTAATTTTAGTCTTGAGCTACGGATCTAATTATTGTAATTAGGTGTCTAATTATTTTTTGCATGGGATCTATATAATAGACTCATGGGCTGTATTGTAATTTGTGCTAGAGAATAAGAGAGCAAATATTAGCTCCTTCAGAGTGAAGAGAGCAAGGTGTGTTCCTCCTAGTGCCACAGTGCCAAGTATGGGTGCTGGTTTGAAGAATCAGAAAGATTCTTCATGTATGTAAGATCTTGGTCAGCAGGTGTGCAAGGCCACGTTAGGAGATCTACATGTGATAAGTAAGATCGGTTGATCTACAAGTGTATGTGTGTGTGAGATCTAGGTTTACAGGTGTACAAAACCAGATTGATTTACAGGGGTGCAAGATTAGGGAGGACAACAACACAACAGGTAGCAAGATCAGGAGAGATCTACTTGGAGTACGGTGTGTACTCAGTTGGAGAGCAAAGAGGAAGGCAAGGTAGATCCTTCCAAAGTAAGATCATTTGAGTTGCAGGTTGTTGCAAGTTTATGGGAGATCTACTTGGATTGTGTTGTGTACTCGGTTGAGTATGTTTGTATACTCAGTGTACTAGTAGTAGTGGATACTGACTGGTTGGAGGTGAACACCAACTCTGTGTTTGAGTTGTGTGTTGGGACCATAAGAGAGAGAGTAAGCTCTTGGAGAGATTTACTGTTTATGCTCTAGATGTGTGTGAGCTCTAGAGATGTAAGGAAGAAGACTGTGGCATCTTCTTTGTTGCATTTCCTTCTGGAAGAGTATTAATACAATTGGGTATTGTCTCTCATATTTTGTGTTATTTTTGAATTCCAGTTACTTGTTACTTTTGGTTTAATTTTGCATGTTAAGTTGTTTGGTAATCAATGGTGCTTCCAGGTCCTAACAGTTGGTATCAGAGCTAAGGTTGCAGGAAGCAGGTTTGTGTTTGATTACAAGTCACTCTCAGGGGTTTCTGATTGAGAAGGAGTATAACAACGGCAGAAGAAAGTACACTAAGAATGGAGGAATTCAAAGGCATGAATGATCAATTATGGTGTTATGGAAAGAAAGAGTAGGTAAAGAAAGATTGTTGGTTGGTAGCAGATCAGCATGAAGGAACTGAAGAAGCAGATGTTACAGGTGTTGTTGCACAAGATGCTCTGGGATGTTTCTTGGATAAAGTAGAATCTTGTTCTATAGATTCTATTGCCTCTTTCCATGCAGCCCCAATTAGAGGGGTTGGTGAGCCTTGTCAAAGTATTGGCAAAAGGGAAGTGAAGCTGAAATTGTAGGCAACCAACACATGGGTGTTGAAGGAGGTCATGCAGGTCTCGATCTTGAAGATGTGGCTAATTTCTTCAAGAAATTTGGGTGATGAGAGATGCACAGAAACTCTCACAGTGG
This sequence comes from Torreya grandis, assembly GCA_037957365.1. Taxonomy (NCBI): domain Eukaryota; kingdom Viridiplantae; phylum Streptophyta; class Pinopsida; order Cupressales; family Taxaceae; genus Torreya; species Torreya grandis. The sequence continues at coordinate 4,898,220 of JARHVA010000256.1, read as the reverse complement.
ATGCACTTGAATTAGCATGTGGTAAGAAAGCATGTACTCTTTATCTACTTGCTTGTATTACTAATTCTTCTTCTGTTGTGAAGACGTGGCTTTGTAGGCTTGGTCACATGAGCAAGAAGGAGATGCATGTTCTTAAGAGGAAGTTAGATGTCTTTGACAAACTTAAGAACTAGAAAGCCTTGGTGTTCTTGGAGGAGATGATGGATAGAGATCAGCATATGGGGTTGGATACTTCTGAGCAGGGCAGTTTAGACAAGGAAATGATTCAAATAAAGCTCACGGGTAAAAATTCATCACTCACAGGTGAACACAGTTACTGGCGTCGATCAAGGGGAATTGGCGTCGAACAGAAAGGTGCCGATGTCGATCATGTGCAGACCAGAGCCGGTGGTGTCAGGCAGGGTGGCTACCAATGTCGATCAGGGAACCAATGTCGGTGACTAGGTAAGACTGATGTCAATCAGGAAACTGGCATTGATAGAAAGGACAGTCGCATGGGAACTGACATCGGTCATATGCAGATTGTGTGGTGATCGAGGTCGGTCACTAGAACAGATTTTGGGTGGACAACAAGCTGTCAAGGAGTCTCAGATGCCCATGTGGAGGACTAAAAGGGTAAGTAAGCCTCAAATTCATTGTTCCTCTTCTTTATACTCATTGCTCACTATAGAGTAGGAAGGATCCAGGAAATAGTGGGAGCATGGCATGAATAGGATGCAGAACCAAATGGGAGATTTGGTAGGGTTGCCAGCTGAAAGAAAGCACTAAAAGATGAATGGATACCTTAGTTAAAGAATAGAGAGAATGGACACGTGAGACAGAAGGCCAGGTCATATGGTCTTGAGCAAGCTACAGGACAGTGGTATAGGGCTGACAGGTGGTACTAGGTGGATGACAAAGCAGGGCTTTAGTCAATGTCAGTATAACCATTGTGTTTGTCTTACCAGGTGGATGATGGTCGTAACATTATCCTATTAATGTATGTGGATGGTATGCTTGGTGCAGGTTTAGACATACAAGGTTTTACTGAGCTAAGGGTAAGGTTAGTTTAGTGGCATGTCATAAAGAATTTGGAGCAGCAAAATTCTTTGGCATGAGAGACATGGAAGATCACAGGTTGATTTTGTCTCTAGTGGGAGCTGATGTGAAATAGGTGTTAGCGAGGTTTAATACGTAGGATGCAAAACCAGAGTACACCAAGGGCTGGATAGTTCAGTGTCTGAAATCACATGAGGTCTAGTATAGACCTGAGTTTTTCCCAGTAGTGGGAGCTATCAGAGGGTTAGGAGCCAATTTAGGAAAGTGGGTTCTCAGGTATTTGAGAGGGACCAACAGTAGGTATACATGCTATGTAGGGTTAGGACTTCACTACATGGGTTTGTAGGTTTGAATGTGGCAGGTTACTTGGATGACAGGTGGTGCACCACAGGTTGTGTGGTGGGTGGTCTTCAAGATTGAGCTTGAAGAGGGATACAAGCTAGGAAATAGATTAGACGGTGTACAGGTATAGGTACAGTGCAGCTGTTTATCTCCAAGTGGGAGATTGTTAGGTTGTGGAGCTAAAAGCTTCACTGATGCAAACATTGGAGGAGGGTGCTGAGTGTCACAGTCGCTGGCGTCAGTCAGGCCAGCCAACGTTGGTCATGTGGAGACAGGAAGCTGTTGATGACAGTCAAGTATCGATCGATATTGGTCACCCCCAGGTAGATAGGGACCGACATCGGTCGCCTGTGAGGTTCTAAACTGTGAGTTCCACAGATAGTTCATTAACAAACCAGTTGTTTGCATGAAGAAGGCTAATTTTAGTCTTGAGCTGCAGATCTAATTATCGTAATTAGGTGTCTAATTATTGTTTGCATGAGATCTATATAATAGACTCATGGGCTATATTGTAATTTGTGCTAGAGAGTAAGAGAGCAAATATTAGCTCCTTCAGAGTGAAGAGAGCAAGGTGTGTTCCTCCTAGTGCCACAGTGCCAAGTATGGGTGCTGGTTTGGAGAATCAAAAGGATTCTTCATGTATGTAGGATCTTGGTCAGTAGGTGTGCAAGGCCACGTTAGGAGATCTACATGTGATAAGTAAGATCGGTTGATCTGTAGGTGTATGTGTGTACGAGATCTAGGTTTGCAGGTGTGCAGAACCAGATTGATTTACAGGGGTGCAAGATCAGGGAGGATAGCAACACAACAGGTAGCAAGATCGAGAGAGATCTACTTGGAGTACGGTGTGTACTCAGTTGGAGAGCAAAGAGGAAGGCAAGGTAGATCCTTCCAAAGTAAGATCATTTGAGTTGCAGGTTGTTGCAAGTTCATGGGAGATCTACTTGGAGTGCGTTGTGTACTCGATTGAGTATGTTTGTATACTCGGTGTACTGGCAGTAGTGGATACTGACTGGTTGGAGGTGAACACTAAATCTGTGTTTGAGTTGTGTGTTGGGACCGTAAGAGAGAGAGTGAGCTCTTGGAGAGATTTACTGTTTATGCTCTAGATGTGTGTGAGCTCTAGAGATGTAAGGAAGAAGACTGTGGCATCTTCTTTGTTGTATTTCCTTCTGGAAGAGTATTAATACAATTGGGTATTGTCTCTCATATTCTATGTTATTTCTAAATTCTAGTTACTTGTTACTTCTGGTTTAATTCCACATGTTAAGTTTCTTGGTAATCAATGGTGCTTCTGGGTCCTAACAAATTTGATAAAGCCACTCAACTTAGTGAGCATATTTAGAAAATCTAAAAGTGAGGGAATGAAATATTTAAAAAAAAGTGAGTGGTTTGAACAACATCAAGTACATCAAAAACTCCAAGTTAGTAATAAGGTGTCTACTTTTGCATAAATAACATTTGAAAGGTCTAAACAAAAAAACTCGTACATCTCTAATATGCACCTTACACAATCATTAAGCAAATAAGCACTAGTCCTTTTGAGCTAAACTACTTTAGCCATATTTTACACCCATGATGCACACTTCACATAGTGGTGAAAATAAAAGATAGAAGGAATACAAAAAATCTCCTATATTGATTTATTAAAGCATGAAAATTAGGCAAAAACATGTTACTAGGTTATACATTTTTGTAAATAGAATTCAAGTTTTATAAAAACTATAAATAAAATAATATTTAATAAATTAAAAAAAAATTAAAAAATTATTATAATAATATATAAATACATTTTTTTTAAATTTAAAAAAATTATATTTTTATATCCATCTTAAAGTGTGCTTAACAAAATGTATATATTATAATATATATTGAAAAATAATTATTAATAAGTAAAATATGTATGAAAAAAATTAAAAACTGACTAGGCATTAGACTTCTTAATCTAAAACATAAACATACATGCAAAATTATAATAAATAATATTAATATTTTTCATATATTTAAATTATGTATATTATTCATATATTTTAAGAAAACCTTAAAAAAAATTAAAATAAAACATAAATATAGAAATATTTACTTAAAAAATATTATTAATTTAAAATATACAATATATTTAAAATATATTATTAATTTATATAATAACTTTATTTGAAATGGATTTTTTCATTCTACCATTCTTAAATTTGACAAACTTGTTTGCCAAAATCAGGGTTAAAATGTAACCCCTCAATTTGCTTGGACTTATTTTTTTTATTAAAAAAAATTGTTAACTAATATTTAGTTGAAATAAAAGTTTCTACATTTGATTAAAGATATAGATGTAATGGGACTCAAATAATGACCTAGGACCACTCTTATAAATGATCGTTTTAAAATATTTTATATCATTTTTCTAAAGAATAGATCTAAAAATGTTAGCCTTCACATAGTGGTGCAATCCAATCAACTATTATTAGTATTTCATCTTCTAATAAAACTTTTATTCATAAAAGTCATCTTATTCACATGCTTATACATGTTGAAGGGTTACTATTAATTTCACTATCTTTAAATAAAACTACCATTCACATGCCTATGTATAAATATGTTTAAACTTTAAAATATTATTATTATTATTATTATTATTATTATTAATTTTATTTAAATTTAAGATAATAGAAATTTAAAGTGAATTATTGAAATCTTTTTACATAAAATATTTTATTTTTAGAAATTTTCTTATTATATTATAATAAAGTTTTGTTTGATGTTTCTATAAATCCATATCAAATTTAGTTTAAAATAGTTATTTTTATTATAATACATTAGTAGGATGAATTATTTTAGGGATTTCTCTATTATTTATAAATATATATTTTTTGAACTCACTAAATATAAACATATGGTTATAAAAATGTTGTTAAAAATATTATTTAAATTCAATAATTATTATATTCTATAATTTATAATATAAATTTATCATTCAAGTAATTTATTTTTAATATGTTTTAATTATTAAAATGATTATGATAGTTACATGATGAGGCCAGGATATGCCCGATTAATGTATAATAAATGACATCATCTTACTCTTTCTTTTTATTAAGTTTGATTACATTTTGTAACTTTTATTTTGATCTGAGATGAGTTAGGATGTAATTACCCATCTTTTGTTGATTGTGATTCTAAAATTTAAAAAACCCTGTAATTTCTAACAAGTGTGTTGGAAAATTCAAGTTTTGCAATAAAACAGGTCATCATCAGGCTAAAGAATAAATATGAAGTGGATTGCATGTTTTTGGAAGCATTGAAATGAATTCAGCTTAGTTATGAAACTCCACCATACTATTTCAAGTTGTCACATTTTCAGACTTAGCTCTGGAACTCTATATTTAGCTCTAGAATTATTTGAATTAGCTCTGGTACTCCTGCAGATAAGCTCTGGAACTTTTGCTGCTAGATATGGAATTGATAAGGATCCATTCCAAATAGCCAGTGATCTTTCAGGTCAATGATCCCATTAAATCAGAAGCAAATCCCTGATTTTTGTACTTGTAGATCCAAGACATTTATCACATAGCTAGACATCTAGCCACACCTTGATTCAACATCTATTCTAGGCATGATTCAGTTCCATCATATCTATGCAATAGTTATAGCTATCAAAGCATCTATATATACAGACCTGGGATTTAATAGAAAAAGGAAATCATAAAAGAATAGAGAGATAAGGATAGATTAATACATTTTGTAATATAGAACATTTTATCAATGAAATAGCCATTTCTGTTTTGAAAGCAAATTAAATTGTTCAATCCTATTCCTAGGCGGAGCAAGGCCCCACTCCTCCAAAGAACCTGGATCTTCATTTTGGTTGGTATTTATATTTTATTCAATCAAATAGGTAACTCTATCAAATTTATAAATACTTCTAACTTCTTAAATTTAAAATTTGTTGTAAATTTGTTCCTGTAGGCATTTTAGATTAAATTCTCATTTCTTTGCAATCATTTTCCAGCAATCTATTGTTTTCTGCAAAAGTGTGTTTATTTCTAGCATTATATTTCACTCTACAAACGTGTGTTTACTTCCAGCAAATTCATTTTTGCAAACGTGTGTTTACTTCCAGCAAATTCATTTTTGCAAACATGTGTTTACTTCTAGAAAATTCATTTCTGCAAACGTGTGTTTACTTTCAACAATTTTCATCATTTGATTCCAATAAGGTTTTGACCAAGAAATCCTTAAGACATTGAAAATACCCCAAAAACAAAAAAAAAACAAAAAAATATAAATACCTATAATCAATTACTAAATCACTATGATTCCTCTTGTTGCATATAGCTTTAGACACAACCCTGGTTAAATATGGCATCAACAAAAAGTTGATTAAATGTAGGGAATAATGACACATAACATTTTTGGCACTGTTGTCGGGGACTCACTAGTTGGAATTTTTTAATTAGGTGTCAACAAGAGAAACAATCATTCATTTAGTAATTAAATAAAATTTCCTTAATTTATGAGTAAACCACGAGACTCCAAGGGTAGATTTCTCCCCAAAATATCTGAACAAGAATTTCCATCATCCTCTATTTTAAGTAAGGATGTTGAGCAAGAATTGGAGGCACCATTATCTCCTACAAGACAAGAAGCAAAATTGTCATTTTTAGAATTTTTGGATCAATCACCAAAACCAAGTAGAACCTTAGGGAGGAGGATTATTTCTCAAGATCCATTGAGGGAAAGTTTTGATTCTCAATTGAGTAGTCAACCTCCTACTCCTGACTTTTCACCATCCCCAAAATAGACCACATACCACATTGATTGGGAGAAGGGACTAGAAAATACTAGATAGATGACACGAGAAGTTGGAAGAGAACCTGAGAGAACCTTTACCTATCCCATTCAGATCGAGGATGATGTAACCACTATGAAAAACATTTCACCTGAAATGTGGAATGTCATCTGAGGATCCTAACCAATTTCTATTTGAGTTTAAAGTACTATGTCAGACTTATGATTACAAGACAGATAATCAAAAACTCAAGTTGTTTCCATCTACTCTGAAGGATGCATCAATGAGGTGGTTTATATTATATTACCAATTGGGAACAAATGGAAACTCTCTTCCTAGACAAATATCAAGATTATTGTAGAGGAAGAAATTGAAAGGAAGAATTTTTTAAAATCAAACATGAAGAAGATGAAAATATGGAAGATTATTTGGACAGATTCCTCTTTGTGAGTAAAAGATGTGGATTTGTACTTGAAGAAGATTTAAGTAAAATCATTTTTCTCAAAGGTCTGGATGATGAATCTAGGGAAACCCTTGATTTAATTGGTAGAGGAAACATTGCTCAATTAAGAATGGACAAAATCATAGAAATTTGTAGAAACAATTCAAGGACAAAATTTAGACCTAGAAAAGGGAAAACGGTTAAAAATTCGAATCCAGATATGAACAAATTGATGGTTGAATTGGAAAACTTTAAAATAGACATATTAGTTTAATTAACCTCCACCATGGATGGATTGCAAGCTAAAACAAATGCTCAACTTGAACCATTAGCCATGTATTGTCCTAGATGCAAGAAACAACATGCAATAAGGGAATGTCCTTTGGATAAAAAAGAAGTATGTCTTGTTTGTGAATCTAAATAACATGATACTCATGCTTGTTCTCTTCTTCTACTCATAAAAAATCATCTCAAACAAACCAATATATCATCCACCATAGAAGAATTGAATTTTGTTTAGAGACAACCTAGCCAAGGACAATTTATGCCAAAACTAGCTCCTAATCCTTGGATGATGCCATGGGCAGCTCAAATAGTACCATAAAGTTGGGGACAACCACCTTGGGCCCCTCAACCCACATGGCATCCTTAGGATTGGGCAAGTGAATCTTGGTATACTCAAGGACATTAGCAACATTGGGCTGGTCAAGGAAATCCTTATGCTTGGCTACAACCTAGATGAGGCCCTAGTAATTATGTGTAAGGGAAAACATATCCAAATCAGAACCAACAAGCCATAATGGGACCTCCAGCACAAAATACATAGGTTGAAAACATAGTTCAAACACAAATGCCAACACAACCAGTAGTAAACCCAAGAAACAAACAAACAACTCCTGTATACAAAATAGAACCAAAAAAATTAGTTGATTTAAATACAATGGATTGTAAAAACATTCAAACCAGATTTGGCAATATAATCAGTAGTCCACCTATTATAATCACTGAAATGACAGAAGAAGCTAAAACCCCTAGCATAGTTACACCTAAGGAAGATTATAAAGAAAAAGATAAGGAACTAGAAAGAAATTCTACTAAGATTTCATTTCCAGAAAGACTTTAAGAAACTATAGAACTTACAAAATCTGAATTGATGTAGGAACTAAGAAGATTGAATATTGAAATACCATTGTTATAAGAAATTAAGGATATTCCAAAGTTGAACAAGTTAATCAAACTATTATGTTTTAAAAAACTTGGAAGAAAGAAGCAGTACCCCAGGACTATTCTAGTAGACGGGAAACTTGCTAATTTATTAGTAGGAAAACTCCTACTACCCAAATATGGAGATCCTAGAAGCCCTATTATTTCTATTTCTATAGGGAATAAGGATATACATGATGTTTTGATTGATTTGGGTGCAGCTATCAATGTAATGATAGTGGACACTTTGAAAAGATTACCATTACTAGGCATACAACCTACTAATACCATATTGTAGATGGCAGATCAGTCTGTAGTAAAACTAGAAGGAGTTATTGAAGATGTGGTAGTAATAGTGGAATCATGGGAATATCTAGTTGACTTCCTTATCTTACATCCAAAAGGTAAAACACTTGGTTATCCCATTATTTTGGGGAGACCCTAGTTAGCTACAGTTGTTGCCTTAATTAATTGTAGGTTAGGTGATATGACTATTTCCAATGGTAAGAATTCTAAGAAAATTTCATTATATCCCTTTGCATGACCTTTTATTGATAATTAAGAAAAATTATGGCTTGATAATCCTAATATTAATGAGCAAAATCTATCTTCTTTGGCTATGATAACATTGCAGGATCATGTACGGGAAATAGAAGAGATGGTTGATCCTTCATTGAATGAACATCAATCATCATTAGAGCAAATGGGATTAGTTATTGAACCTATAGAATCTATTCCAGAAGCATCACAGTTAGTTCTGAAACTACACCAATTCTCTACAAATAGAGATAATTTCACTCTAGAAGAACGTGATTTATCTCAGAGAGAGGAAGGATTTGTAGCTTCAACTTTACAGATATCAGGAGATGATGAAGAATTTTTGGACAATAGCAATAACAAAGAATTCGACCTACAACAAGATAAGTATAATAACTCTTCTTGTTGTCCTTTGTCCATCATTTTGTCTCAAGGAACTTTCAGAGATGTTGCTACATATCATATGTTGTTACCACATGCATGTCCACTAAACACTTTAATGGAACCCCTTCAACAAATCAGTTCATCATATCCTAGAACCAAACATGTTGAGATTTAACTAGGAAATTTTTTGAATATTAATAGCTGGTTAACAAATGATTAAGAAGCCAAAATTTTTGATGTTCTAAAGGATCATACTAAAGCTTTTTCTTGGGACTATAGAGATATGAAGGGAATTCATCCAAGTATCTACACCCATCACATTTATACTGAAAACATTAGACTAGTTAGGAAACCTTAGAGAAAGATTAATCCATCCTTAAGGGATATAGTCAAACAAGAAATTGAAAAACTATTACAAGTAGGTTTTATCTACCCTATCTTAGATAGCTAGTGGGTGTCTCCTCTTGTAATTGTCCCTAAAAAGAATAGAAATTATTTTCCCTTACCATTCATAGATCAAGTCTTAGAAAACTTTTCAGGGAAATAGTACTTTTCCTTTTTTGTTGGATTTAGTGGATACAATCAAATCAGAGTTACCGCTGAGGATCAGGACAAAACTACATTTACTTGTCCATGGGGTACCTTTGCTTACAGGGTATTGCCATTTGGACTATGTAATGCTCCAACAACCTTTCAAAGAGCTATATTAGCAATTTTTGTAGACCTAACAAATGACTATGTAGAAGTTATATGGATGACTTTACTGTGCATAGAGATACATTTGATGATGCCTTAAAAAATTTGGACAGAGTATTAACAAGATGTGAACAACATCACTTGTCTCTTAGTCATGAAAAATGTTTGATGATGGTTGATGAAAGGATTGTATTAGGACACCATATTTCAAAAAGAGGAATTCATGTTGACCAAAACAAAATCAAGATTATTTCAAATTTTCCTATTCCTCAAACCCCCATAGATATCAAGTCATTTTTAGGGCATGTTGGATACTATAGGCGCTTTATTAAGGATTTTAGTAAAATCACTGCCCCCATGTTTAAGTTGCTTACCAAAGACTGTGAATTTATTTGAGATGAACAGTGTCAACATGCTTTTGAAGAAATTAAAGAGAAATTAATAATTGCTCTAGTATTGTAAGGACCTAATTGGGAGAAACCTTTTCACATCCAAACTGATGCCTCAAATACCTCAATTGGTGCAGTTTTGGGACAGAAAGATGAAGAAGGAAGAATGCATGCTATTTACTACCTAAGTAAAAATCTTACTCCCACTAAAATAAATTACACTACCACTGAAAAATAATTTTTGGCTGTGATCTATGTAATAAATAAATTTAGACATTACATTATAGGGTACAAAATATTTGTACATACAGATCACTCAGCAATTAAATATTTAATGAACAAACTAGTGGTTGGAGGTAGAATAATCAGATGGTTATTACTTCTACAAGAATTTGATATTACCATTGTGGATAATCCAGGCAAATCTAATGTGGTAGCTGATTTCTTGTCAAGATTGACCACTACAAGGGAGCATGATTTAGTTAAGGATAACTTTCTAGATGAACAATTGTTTGTTATTTCAGCTAATACACCATGGTTTGCTGACATGGAAAATTATCTTACAACAGGGAAGTTTCCTCTTTCTTTCACTAAAAAACAAATAAAGAAGTTAATCAAAATCAGTGCACAGTTCAAATGGTTAAATGGAATGCTATTTAAATATGGTCCTGATTTGGTTTTATGCAGGTGTGTGAGAGAAGATGAAATGTTTGACATCCTCTGTACATGTCATGATGAACCAAGTGGAGGACACTATTCAATGAAAAAAATAGCTCACAAGATACTTGGCATTGGTTACTATTGGCCATCTATGTACAAAGATGTGAAGAGATATATCAGGCGATGTGATCCTTGTCAAAGGATGGGATAACCAACCATTACCAATGAAATGCCTCTACAACCACAAGTAGTGATTGAACCATTTGAGAGATGGAGATTATATTTCGTTGGACCCTTTAATCTTCACAAGGAAAAGAGTACATTATTGTGTGTACTGATTGTGTAACAAAATGAGCAGAAGTGCAGGCTTTAACAAATGCCACTAAAGAAGCAATTGCTGATTTCCTTTGGCATAGAATTATGGTAACGTTTGGAGCACCAAGAAGCTTAGTTTCAGACCAGGGACCACAATTTATGTCCAACATGATCCAGGCCTTCACAATGTACTATTAGATCAATCATAGGAAGTCATCTCGCTATCATCCATAGTCAAATGGACAAGTTGAAGTAATAAATAGAGAATTAGAAAACATCTTCACTAAAATAGTTGAAGCTAAAAGAAGAGATTGGGTAAAAAGACTACCTAAACTTTTCTGGGCTTACAATACAACTTAGAAAACCACAACAGGGTTTTCACCATATGAGTTAGTCTATGGGAAAAATCCTTTGTTGCCTATTGAGTTCGAACTACAGACATTGAGGACAACAACTAAGGTGGGAATTGGATTGGATGTAGCTCAAAAGGAGTGAACCCTTCAACTCAATGAATTGGATGAATTTAGAATGGAAGCACTTCACCAGATAGAGATAATCTAAGAACAAAGGAGGTAATGACATGATTCATATATCAAGGAAAGACAATTCAAAGTAGGAGACTGGGCATTGCTATTTGATTCTAAGTACCAACAATTCAAAGGGAAATTAAGAACGAGATGGTTGGGACTTTATTAGATCAAGTAGATATTTGACAATAGTTTTATCCAGTTACTTCTTATTGATGGCAATAGAAGAATACTCTTGATCAATAGACATAGGCTAGAAATTTATAGGAGGCCTCCTAATAAGGATGAATTCTTGAAGCAGATTGAAGTAAACAAAGAATTTGATCATATGGAAGAACCCAGTTCTTCCAAAATGATCAAATAATTAGATGAAAAGATACAGAATAAAGGGAAGAGGATGAAAACCAGTAAATGGTGTTCACTTCTCCAAAAAAAAAAAAAAAAAAGATCAATTGAAAACCAGTGATGGTGATTGATCTTCTCAAATAATTGGCTAATTCAAATAAAACTTTTTTATAACTATTTTCTAACTACTTTTTAGGAATGATTAGTTATCATGATGGAGGGATTACATCATCAAGGATGGTAATTATGTTTTTAACTTATTAAAGGTTAGATTGAAAGTTTGCATGTGTGATTAGACTTGATTTAGAAAGATTAGTATGATGAGTCACTTATTATACATCATGGTTAAATGTGCAAAATCATGAGAATGATATTGATGATGGAATGAGTTGGTAGATAGTCATAAAGAATCATTCTTGAACCACCAAAGTAAAATCTAGCTACAAAAAAATTTCAAAAGAGATACAACAAATTACCTCCATTAGTTTCGCAGCTAAGTACAGTAGTTTTGCAATTGAAATCGCTAAATTTTGTATCTAAGTACAATAATTTCGCTACTAAATTCGCTAAATCAGCAACCAAATCTGCTAGTTCTGTAGTCAAAATTAACAGTTCCACTGATAAGAGAAGCAATCTTCAACTAACCTATGTAAGATTCAATAAGAATGAATCATGGGAATCAAAAAGAAGTTAGAACCAAAAAATGATACCCAACTCCTTATAGATGAGGAAGTAGCAACCATCTTTCAACATGCATGTTGGCTGAAGTTTCTAAAAAAAATTCCCAAGTATAATGATGAACTGGTAAGAGAATTTATTATCAATTTAGAACAATCAAGGACAAAAATTAGAAAGATTTTTATTTATTTTTTTGTGAATGTAATAAATGAAATGTCTGGAATATAAATAGTGCATGTCCCAAACCCTGTCAAGGGGACATTTAAAGACTTGGCTAAAACCCTGTTGAAAGAAGGGGAAGCTGAACCTCAGTATATTTATAATACAAAGAAAATCATTAAAGGAGTCAAAAGGACCAACCTGCCCAAACCCTTTGACAGAGTAGCATTTTGGATAGTTAAGTATTTAACTTGTGATGGACAATTTGGGACAGTAGGAAAAGAAGTCTTAAAAATCCTTATACACCTTAGATATGGAGCTGAAAAACTAGAATATATAGTAAAACTTCCAGAGTTTCTTTTTGACTCCATCCATACAATGGCCTAGAGGTATTCTTGAGGTGTAGGAATAATCAGACATCATGGGTTAGTGCATTTAGTATGCCAGCACCATTTCCCTTCAAATAAAAATGGGGAAGAAATGTGAGACAAATTTCTTGGCAAATTTGGGCAAAATCTTGGTATTTCCAGAAGAACAATAACAACTCCTACTATCCCTTCAGTTCATTTGAAAACTGATACCATTGCTGAATAAAAGAAAAGATTAGGGGAAGAGGAAATACCATAAATGAAAAAATTTGAAAGAATAGTTAAAATTATAGACCCTACTATGCCTTCTTAGGACATTTCTTCTTCTGCAGAAGCTACAGAAGAACTGATACATGTCTCTAACAGTGACAGTTCACCTAGGCCTGAGCAAAAGGTGAACATCAAAAGAAGTTCTAAAAGGAGACCTATGTCTACATATTTTGAGGCTCCTCAAGAAAGAAGACATCATAAAAGGTCTAAATAAAGTCTAGAGGAGATGGAAGAACAAGAAAGGCTAGAAACTGAAGCTGCTAATATTTTGGGTAGCATGGGCATGACTCCTCCTGGACCAAGCCAAAAAGAAAAGGAACAAGGGGATGAAAGATTTGAAGAACAACCTTTCCAAGAAATGGGTGAGACAACAGCACCATCATATGCAGAAGATGAATAGGCATCTTGGAGAAGGAAAGGGAAATCCCCTATGGTGGAAGAGGAATGTTTAATTCTCCAAGAAATTTTAGAGAAAGAATAAAACCAACAGATTAAACTAGCTCTATTTTTGTCTAGAGTAGAAATCATTATCAAGGAAAAGGATGAGGAACTGAACTTCCTAAAACTTAAATTAGAATAGAAAGAAATGCTCCTTGAATAATTCACAAACCAGTTCATAGCCAAGAATGAATAATTAGCAGAGATTAAAAGGCAACTGATGGAAAATGAGGGAAAATGTATAATACAGACCTCTGTGTCAATAGTCTCTGCACAGATTGAATTGAATTATCTACCACTCAAGCAGTTTTGGGATGATACATGCAAAGAACTCAGTGTAATCAAGGCATCCAATACAAGCTTGAAAGGCAAACTGGTGGAAGAAGAGAAAGCAAGGAAGGAATGGGAAGACAAATTTTACAAGGAGTTAAATGATAAGTATAAATGTCTTGTGAAAATACAAATAGTTTGTATGTTGACTGAGAAACTGCTTGCGTGCAGAAGACCTCCTATTTATAGCATGTTTTTAGAAGAGCAATTCATTCGCTAGCAGATGGCAAGGATAGCATATGGCCTTCAACATGAAATAAAAGATGAAGTTGATTTCTTGGCCACCTACTCCTTAGCCAATACATAACAGAAAAATCTTCTTTGTGAATTTTATCTCTGCAATTTTATGCTAGAAAGAAATACAGGTTTTATGATCAATTTGTATGTAGGAGAAAGCCAGCTTAACGCATTTGTCTTTGTTCTTCAAAATCAGATTGCATGGAAAGAAAGGGAGTTAGAGCATTGGTCAAAGGCTAGTTTATCTGGTCTATGTATGAGAATTCATTATGGTAACCCACTCGTCTTTGCTACACATTTCCAATCCCATGCATTTAATGACAAGTTCAGTAGACCTTATCTTTTCAATTTACATCAAAGCATGGATGTCTTCAACTCTTATGAGAAGGCAAATTTTGATAATATCTATGATGCATGTTTAAAAAGATGGGAATTTCTTCTGGTGGCATTGAAAATAAGGGAAGTAATATCCCCTTTAAATTTGATTAGGAGTCTAGAAAGGGCAAAATCTTTATGCACAATAATTTCTCAGATTAATGAAACTCCCCTGTGCATATGGATAGACATGTAGACAAGGCCACCTCTACTTCTCACTCCCATATCTCCTTGGCAAAACAGAGAAATTCAAAACCTCACTCAATTTGAGGAATGGAAAAGAAAAGTGGAAGCAGGTGCAAGGTATAGTACCTCTGAATCTAAACATTGGGATATTCAGTTCCAGCCATTTGATCTAAGCTATCAAATGAAATACAAAATATACAATCCTGAATTTAAAGAGTAACGTTTGTAAAGGGACTTACAAACAAATAAGTATGAAGGAAATGATGAGGCCAGGATATACCTGATTAATGTATAATAAATGACCTCATCTTACTCTTTCTTTTTATTAAGTTTGATTACATTTTGTAACTTTTATTTTGATCTGAGATGAGTTGGGATGTAATTATCCATCTTTTATTGATTGTGATTCTAACATTTAAAAAACCTTTTAATTTCTAACAAGTGTGTTGGAAAATTTAAGTTTTACAATAAAACAAGTCATCATCAAGGTAAAGAATAAATATGAAGTGGATTGCATGTTTTTGGAAGCATTGGAACTAATTCAGTGTAGTTCCAGAACTCCACCATACTATTTCAAGTTGTTGCATTTTCAGACTTAGCTCCAGAACTCTATATTTAGCTCCAAAATTATCTGAATTAGCTCTAGTACTCTTGCAGATAAACTCCAAGACTTTCATGGCTAGATATGGAACTGATAAGGATCTATTCCAAACGACCGACGATCTGTCAGATCAATGATCCCATTAAATCAGAAGTAGATCTTCAATTTTTGTACTTGCAAATCCAAGACATTTATCATACAGTTGGACATCCAGCCACACCTTGATTCAACATCTATTCTGGGCACGATTCAGTTCCATCGTATCTATGAAACAATTACAGTTATCAAAGCATCTATATATATAGACCTGTGAATTTAATAGAAAAGGGAAATTACAAAAAAATAGAGAGATAACGATAGATTAGTACATTTTGTAATATATAACATTTTATCAATGAAATAGCAATTTCTGTTTTGAAAGCAAATTAAATTGTTCAATCCTGTTTCTAGGCGGAGCAAGGGCCCACTCCTCCAAAGAACTAGGATCTTCATTTTTGGTCGATATTTATATTTTATTCAAGCAAATAGGTAACTCTGTTAAATTTATAAATTCTTCTAACTTCTTAAAGTTAAAATTTGTTGTAAATTTGTTCCTGCAGGCATTTTAGATTAAATTCTCATTTCTTTGCAATCATTTTCTAGCAATCTATTATATTCTGCAAAATTGTGTTTATTTCCAGCATTCTATTTCATTATGCAAACGTGTGTTTATTTCCAGCAAATTCATTTTTGAAAACGTGTGTTTACTTCCAGCAAATTCATTTCTACAAACGTGTGTTTACTTCCAGCAATTTTCATCGTTTGATTCCAATAAGGTTTTGACCAGGAAATCCTTAAGACATTAAAAATCCTCCAAAAATAAAAAAAATACAAATACAAATACCTACAATCAATTACTAAATCGCTACGATTCCTCTTATTGCATATAGCTTTAGACACAGCCCTGATTAAATATAAAATCAACAGAAAATTGATTAAATGTAGGGAATAACGACACCCAACATTACATATAAATTGGTTTGGAATTTATATTAATTTATTATATAATTAAATTAATAAATAATAATGAAAAGATAAGATGCATCATAAATACATCATTTATAAAATCTAATAATATTTTTATAATCAATTTTTATATATAAATATTAATTTATTACATAATCCAAATAAAAAATAATAATGAAAACATAGAACTGTTATAAACATGCCATCTATGAAATCTAATGACATTTTTTTATAATCAATTCATCTATACTTAAAAATGTCTATAAATTATTCATTTGATATATATATATATATATATATATATATATATATATATATATATATATATATATATAACTTTTTTATAACTATTTTAAAACTATGATCGATCGAAACATATTATAAATGTATGTAAATGAATTATATATAATAATTTCATCATAATTTATGTTTCTCATAATTTTATTGAGTTTTATGATATATTATTTAATTCTAAGATGTATTATATTTTATATCATAAATTTATCATATAATTAATCTATTTTTAATATAATTTTTATTTTTGAAATTATTTAATGGTTATGACATATCAATTTATTATTTTGATAAGAAGGGTTTGAAGGTGCTAACAAAATCTGACTGAAGTTAATGTTAAAATGATCGACTCAATGAAACAATCACAATGGCATACTTTTCACAATAACTATTTTATTTCAAGGTTATAAGTGAAAAAATAATTTTGTATGGAAATATTTTTAAAAAAAAATTAAATACCCATTAAAATGATCATTTCAATTATAAAATCACAATGGTGTATTACCATTATGAGTTAAAAAATTTGTACTTTTTTATTTTCTATTTTTTGATGTCTGGTTACTACAACAAGTTCAAAAATTATTCTGAAACATTTTGATCCTTTTAGATGCTATAATGAGTTTTGGTAAATATTTTAAAACATGATAATCATTCTAATAGATGCAATTATACTATGTTACTATCAATTGAAAGAATATGATATTCTCTATTATTGCAAGTTTTAAGGAATCAAAATCAAATGTATGATTTTAAAAATTCTAAGATTATATGGAAGGATACTACATGGTGTGTTTGGGTATGTGATATTTAAAATATACTAATATCATTTGTAAAATAGTGCTAGTCCAATATTTAAGATCACTTATTATGAAGAATAACCATTTTGCATCCCACTATCCCATTTCCAAGGTCTGGTGCAAGTAACTTCTTAGGGCTCATTAATTATTGTTGCATCACATATACAAATGGTCAAATTCATCCTATTATTAGGATATAAAAAATAAATAGGGGGTCTTCCTATATTACTGAAGGTATACTGAAGCTAAAAAGCATACACAACATTGTTTAGTTAATTGTGTATTTGGGCATAACCCTTCTCTCTACAAATATACGGAAAACTAAAATCCATTTAACTTGAAATGACAATTTTTTGTTAGTTTTAAAATGGCTAGAACACACTTTATAACCTAAATAAAGAAGAGAGGAGAGAAACAAATTGTGAATAATCATAGTTCTACCACCCTATTACCACATTCAGATCACTAAGACCCTGATTGGATGAAGTGTGAGCATACAATGGACAAAAGTAGAGAACCCTAAACCAATATAAATTTATAATGAAAAATGGACTTGGAAAGAGATCTAATACCATATTTGAGTAACTTTCTTGCATAAAATTTAATATAACCAATATGCATGGAATAGAAAGAGAATAATAACATTGTATTGAAAATGATAAAATCTCACTACAAAATTTTCACATGTCTCTTTGAGGGGACTACCTCCCTTGATCACAACTCAATAAAAAATATTCAATAGATGTCCTTTCCTCTTACACAAGCCCTCTATATAAGTTATTCTACTCAAGACAACTACTATCTCCCAAACATATGGGATAATTACAAATATAAAATGGGCTGAGTTATGTAAAGCATACATGCCCAATATTTTTTTAATGATACTTAATACAAACTAGAGTGGTTAGGATGAAGGGGTCCTAATAATTTTATTTTGATTTAAAAATTATTAAACATTTATATTATATCATAGAAAATGATCATGTACACCTTGACCTAGAGATGATCAAAATAATCAAAGAATGACCAACACTAACAAAAATTACATAACTCACAAGATTCTTGAGGTTAGTGATTTTTTATCATTGATTCATTCTTATATTCTCTCATCTTGCATGACACCTGAACTAATAGAAAAATAGGGGGTGGAGGTGTGCAAGGCGGGGTCTAGTTTTGTGTGGACCACTTCAAAGTGAGGTGGGGGGTGGGGAGAGGGGTCAGGGCCATTTTTATGTGGACCACTTCAAAAAAATTAAATTTGAGTAGTTAAAATGGAAATTTTTTTCAACAACAGTCCTTGCCTTACCATATATTCAAAAACCATTTACTATTAAATATGGTGGATTGGAATATTTAATTGATGTAGTTCTCACCAAGCATAGTCACCTAATTTCCTTCCATAGTGAACCATTCATAGATATGGTAGTCTGGTATACCACATATGACAAGAAGTTTTTTGCCATTGTGCAATCATGCTAACAATGGAAGAAATCAATTTTGGGAGTGGATAATATCATTAACATTGATCATAAAAATATGTGATTCATGAAAACCTACATAGGAAAGTTATAAAACGATCACCATTAGAAGTGGTATACCTAAATGAAACTCTTTCACCTTAATATTAGGCATAAAAAATGGAGTTCCAATAAAGTCAAATAGACTACTTAAGACACCCTCTAACTATAACACTAACATCACTCATGGATTGACTTGGCCACGAGGCTTATAAATGGCCCATGTTTTATGGTAGTGATCATGAGTTTTTTACCATATATCAACTAAAGTATGGAATTTATAGACTAACATCTATAAAAATGGGTTTTATGTCACTTGGACAAACATGTTCAAAAAGTAAAATGAATAAGATGATTTTGGAGGTGCACTAGAGTCTAAGTTACAATATAATTTGGGGTAGAAAATACAATATAATTGCTCCAAAAATACTTCTATTAGTCAAAACATTGTCATGATGTGATTTTGTATATATCTTCATACACATCATGTGCATTATAAAAACCAACAAAAAAAGTATGGGCTCTACACACCTCTACCGATTTCTGATGGACCTTTGAAGTTAGTCTCATTTTTTTTTGTGTTAGGGTTTTTAACGATTAGGCATGATCATATTTGTGTCTTTTTTGTGGTTGAGAGGTTTTCTAAGATAACATTATGGTTTACCTATACAAAGGGGCTCAAATATAAATACACTGTAAGGTTCTAGTTTTAGTATATGTGGGTCCTCTTTAACTTATCATAGACCATTTTTTTAGACAAGGAAAACAATTTTCTTATCACTTCTTGGCCTACATTATTGTCCATGATGGACACCAAGTTAAGCAAGTTCACCTCTTTTCATCCACAAATAGATAAGAAAACATAAGTAGTTAATTGTATAATGGTGCATCTAATTTTAATGTATAACTGAAAACACCCACAAACATGTGATGATAGTTTTTTATACTTATAACATAGTTGTAATTGATCCATCCATAGTTCTACAAGCCATATCCATTTTTGTTTTTATCTTGGGTTTTAACAATTAGCCATAGTTAATGTGGAATTAACTATTTTAATGGAGGAAGTATCTTCCCATGCATAATTGAGCACATCTATAAAATTCAAAAGTACAAGGATAAAATCTTATTATTATTAATATTGCTCTATTATTATTATTGCTATAAGTACAAGTAATGCTAGGACAAACGTCAAATGGTGCAATCCAATCAACTATTATTAGTATTTCATCTTCTAATAAAACTTTTATTCATAAAAGACATCTTTTTCACATGCTTATACATGTTGAAGGGTTATTATTAATTTCACTATCTTTTAATAAAACTACCATTCACATGCTTATGTATATGTATGTTAAGTAGATGTTAAGTTAGATTTGTTTAAACTTTAAAATATTACTATTATTAATTTTATTTAAATTTAAGATAATAGAAATTCAAAGTGAATTATTGAAATCTTTTTCACATAGATTGTTTTATTTTTAGAAATTCTCTTATTATATTATAATAAAGTTTTGTTTGATGTTCTTATAAATCCATGTCAATTCAGTTTAAAATAGTTATTTTTATTATAACTCATTAATAAGATGAAATATTTTAATGCTTTCTCTATTATTTATAAATATATATTTTTTTGAACTCATTATATATAAACTTATGATTATAAAAATGTTGTTAAAAATATTATTTAAATTCAATAATTATTATATTCTATAATTTATAATATAAACTTATCATTCAAGTAATTTATTTTTCACCCATGTTGAGACTTTACATAGTGGTGAATAGTTGTAAAAGATACTGGAATAAAAAATATACTTATATTGATTGATCAAAGTATGTAAATTGAATAAAAATATATTAATAATAGGTTATATTTTTTTATAAATAGATTTTATTTTTAATGTCTTTTTATTTTTAAAATGATTGTAAAACTTACACATATTGGTTATCAATTTATTGTACAATCAAATTAAAGGATAATAATGAAAAAATATTCTTCTTATTAAAAACACATCTACAAGTACTCCCAATCTTTATAATTATGTATTTACTTTATTATTATTTTTATAATTATACATCTACTTTATCATTATAATCTTTATTAAATTTTCATCACTGTCAATCTCACTTTATATTTTGTGAATATGTCCTATACATACAATATATCATGAGGTTCTCCTTCCCTCAGAGTTGAATTTAAGAATAATAATAATTCATTTGAAAAGTAAATTAACATAATAAAAATATTTACAATAATTTTATATAAATATTTTCATTTATTAAAACTTGAGTTAGTATATTGTTTTTTATTACTTTCGTTTTAAGCCACTGAACAACACATTTACTACAGCTATGCATGGCTACGAAAAACTAAATATGAAGAAATTATTTTTTGTCAATATATTTTTATTTTTTAAATTTGAAAAGAAATTTTTATTGAAAATAAAAAATATTAATGTTTTGCAAATTTTTAAAACCTTTCATAAATTGCTGAAATTGCAAGCATTCTGTATAGAAAAAATAGATATAGATATAGAAAAAATATTATTTGTGTGTGAATTTAATAAGAATTCAAATAATCATATTAAAAAATAATGTATATGTATATTTTTCCATTGTATAGAGATATAAAATATAAATTTAGACAGAGAGCTCTTGACATATGAGAAGTAAAAGTATTATTCATTTTTAATATATTGGTTTATACACCACCATCATTTATTGATATTGATTATCTAAAATTTCTCTGAATCCGTTCTTCTGCGCCAATGCAAACAATTAAAAGATACTGCAAAAATCACACCAACAAAACAAAACATATATATATTAGAAATTTAGAATTACAAAGTTTTTTTGAAAATTTATTTTAAATTTTTTTGATAGTAAATTGAAACATAATCAACTTAAAATTTTGAAAGAACGATTATAATTACCTTGAGCAATTTGAGTTGGGTGTAATTGGGACGGAAAGGTTAACCTTACAATATTTCAGAAGACGTTCAGCATTAGTCCAGTTGATACTGAAAGCTTTGCCTTGTTGCTCAATACATTGACATGCATCTTGTCGAGCTTTTTTTCCAGAGATTGCAGAATTCAACTGTTTAATTTCATTGCAACAAGCAGTACTTGGATTTCCACCTGAACTTCTTAAATAATTTAAACATGGCAACAAATCAACAGTTAAAGTACTGCAAGGTATTGCTGAGAATGGAGAAATATAAAATCCCAACAATACTATAAAAACAAATAACATTGCTTTAACCATGTTGAAATGAAAATACGATGGAATGAAATGAAATCCTTTTAAAATTTATAATGGAAAGAATGCTAACAATTCAAAAGGATATGTTGTTTTTAAAGTTATTTACAAGAGCTTTATATAAAGATTTTCATGCAGTACAATTATAATAGACTAATACTTCACTGATTTTAACTTGAACTTTTTATTACATATATTTTTTATTTATAAATAAAAAATATTATTTTTTAATACCAAGTAAAGTTAAATATTATTATTTTTGACATTATTAAGATTTATTATTTTTAATATTTACATTAATTTACTTTCATTTAATAAAATTTAAGTTAACATAAAAAAAATTACTTTTATTTTTAATTTAAAAATAATGATATTATATTATTAATTAAATTTAAGTGAAACTTATTATTATTATCACCATGCAACTTATAAATATCATCCAATTTTTTATCTATTAGTGATATAACCAAGATAAAAACAATTAATATAACTATAAGTGATATCAAAATATTTATCTATTAGTGATACAATCAAGATAAGAACAATTAATATAACTATAAGTAATATCAAAATGATCTTTTTGTTCATGTTAATTAAGATGTAAAATAAATATCAATTAAATAACTTTCTCAAAAAATATAAAAAATATATATTTATCACCTCAAATAAAAATATTTTATGATTTTATTTATTTTTATTTTTATTAGAGGTTAAAACTTTTTTAATATTATTTTTTCTTCTCTAAATATGAAAGAATTTACATATCTAACACTTTAATCAAAAAGCAGGATTGTCGACCAAATATTATCCATGGGGAGCGGTGCAAAGTGCTATGATATCGTTTAATGGATATATATATATATATATATATATATATATATATATATATATATATATATATATATATATATATATATATATATATATATATATTTAATTATATATTACAATAACATAGGGAATCTACATTTTCATAATATTATTTTATTTTTTTATAATTTTAATTTTTATGTGTTTTTTTTTTTTTGATTTAAATTATTATTATTAATGTTATTTTTTAATTGTTTAGTTTAGTGTTAGTTTTTTTGGAATTAAGTTTAGATCTAAAATAGTTTCGAATTTTAAAATTGAATTTTTTTAAATTAGATATAGATATAAAATTTATTTATTCATTGATAAGGTTTCTGCAAGATTTGTCTTAGCGAGGAGTGACTTACCCACAATCAACATTTATTTAAAAGGGAGTTCATAGTTCGCCTACTTTCAAGTCTAAACATTAAGCGAAGCATATCAAATTCCTAGAATTAACAAGAAATCAGTTGTTTCGACAAGATTATTCAACCTAAAGTAAGTACCTCATATCTTAAATTAAGAAAACAATGAACCTATTTCAGCCGTGGAAATAATGTTATACACATTAGATACAATAAACCCTTACTCTATTAAATTAGAGAACAATTTGAACTTAATAACATAAAAAATTATCTCCCACAAGTTGAGAGAGATCCAACAGACACATAATCATCCCCTATGTATTCATTGCTAAAGATATAGCTAGTCATGGATTTGCATAAGCCAAATGGTCCTCAAGTCTATTATTTGATGACGTTGATGTTGAGATGCAAACACTAAGGCACAAGTATTAATATAGATGACAAGAGGGGGGAGGATGGTGAAATTAAGGGGAAGCATTGTTTGATGATAGCCCTCAACCACTTCATGCGGATGATATTTTGTGATTATGTATCACCTCAGTATTGTACACTTGGAAAACTCATGACCATGACTATTCCTCTTAGTCTTATACACGCCTTACTTCCTCAAGCCTCACATTTGCTCTATCTTATCTCCCTTGGTCTATCTCTTAGTCTGACCAGCCTTATATTGATGAAACAACATCCCATCTTGCCCAGAATGCTTAAAATATACTTATCCTACATCTCTACAGGTTTTGAGCCTATGTTTTCTCTCCTTTTCCCTGGTCACTAACATCTGGGTTAGAAAGTAGCGTCAACATTACTGCCCTCGCTCGATGCAAGTGTCTAGTGCCCTAAAGTCATCCAATTTATAACTGAAATGTATCATAATGGCTGACCTAAGTTCTTTTATATGATTTATCTCCCAAATTTAAGATTGGTATAAATATAATATTAACCTTCTCTCATTCCTCACCTAGCAATCAGACCAAAAGAGCACTCAAGAAGCACTCAAGTTAAACCCACCCATCCCCCTGTTAAAGAAAATGATGGTTGACAAGTGGTGGGTTGTCGAAATAATCAAGACCTATGCAATAACAAGACAATGACAATTATTTCTAATCCAACCACAGTTGATGTGGTATCATAACCAAAACCAATTTTCCAACCTATAAATATCTAATCTCCTCAAGAAAACCCTAGATCTATTATGACAAGTACTCAAAAAACCAATAGTGGGATTTTTAAGTTCCAAGGGTCTTCAACTCTCAGTTTATCTTACTTTCAACCACATGAATATTTGTTATAGAAGCCCCCCACCATGGCTTCCAATCATAGGGAAACTCTCCTCTCCCCTTATTTCTTGTCCACGTGTCACTCAAGGATCCATTCTCCTAGTAGATATGAGAAAGATTTTATGTAGAATGAGTAATGACTTAATGTGCTTGTAGATATTCTTGCCAAAGGTCAATAGGATGAATTCTTAAATAATATATTTGTGGTGATAGAATTCCAATAGGGTGAAACAATGAATCTTGATGGTTTAAAATGAATATATACTCATGGAATATATAAGGATTAACTGAACTGACATAAAAGTACATATTCTGGGCTAACTATCATACTTTTGTAGACTTGAATATTATCTACCTATAGGAGGTGAATATTAATAGTTTTACTCTCCAAATGGTACCTAAGGCCATCAGGTATAATGTTACATGTCACATATCCAACACTGACATGGGATGTGGTGGAGTCATCACATTGATATCAACACTTTTCACATAGTTTGTAATAGGTTTTGGAGTGGATCCATCTAACCTCACTCTTCCAATGATGTTTTAATTTGATGGGAAAAACCTAAGGATTTTTAATCTTTATGACTCTAATAGGACTGTAAAGTGAGCGACACTATGCTAGTGGATTTTCGATCAACTCCCTGCCACACACTTGTTAGTCTTAGGAGGTTTTAACATTATTGAATCTGTAAAAGATAAAGAAGAACTATGTCCATGCGATGGTGTGTCATAGAAAGGGAGGCATGGTTATACATGAAAAATAATTTTGGGTCATCGAAAATAATCTCCTCCCACCCCTTAGTTTACATGATTCAACTTTCACCAAAGAAACTCCACAATGTAGTGACAAGTATGGCTTAGGACAAGGCCCTAGGCATTCATGGTTTTCTTTGTGAATTTTATCAAACCTTATGGAAATACATGGGGACCTAATTTTCATAAGGTATTTTTGGAAGCCATGTCCAATGGATCTTTGGGAAAACTCATTAATAAATGAAACATCAAATTTATTGCTAAGGTTGGGGACCCTAACTTAATCACTAATTGAAGGCACATAAATCAATATTTCCTACAAAACTATTGCCAAGACCTTGGCACTTAGAATAAGATATATATTAACTCTAGTGGTAAGGCCTAAACAAATAGGTTTAATTAAGCCTAAAATAGTATTGATTGACCATTTATTTTGGTAATACTCTAATCCTTTGGGTTTGTTCCCAACTTTATTCACTTTGTTAAGTCTCTCTTTACAGATGTATCTTCCTGTCTCACTATCAATGACCATTAGTCTGAGAATTTTGGGCTCGTATGTTCTATTAGGTAAGGTTTACCTCTACCCCCCTATATGTCTTCACTATGAAAGGTTTTGGCTATTTTTTAGGAACTAATTTCTATTAGGTAAGGTTTAACTCTACCCCCCTATATGTCTTCACTATGAAAGGTTTTGGCTATTTTTAGGAACTAAACCTTTATAGGGATTTTCAAGGTAATTTATCTTCCCCACATATCTCCAAATCAGCTTCTAAATGGACATTTTGTAGATGATTCCTTCCTCATGCTATTTGAAGAGAATATATAAATCACATTACATGGAAAATATTTATATTTTTTACCTAGCTTCAGGTTCTAATATTCAATGGGATAAAACTCAATGCTATAAGCAATTACATAGTCTCATACCTACTTATCTATAGACCTATTAATGGAAATGGATTACCCATATGGAAATGTTTAAATTATTAGGCATTCCATTCACCTTCAGATACTTGTAGGTTGATTTATGCAATTATGTTATATAGAGAGTAGAAAATAAGCTTGCATTTTGGATAACTAAGCCCCTATCTCTTGCAAGTAAATTTAAAATTTGATCTAAATTCCTAGATACAAGTCAAGTTTATTATTCCTCTTATTAGAAACCTTCTAATTCATCCTACAGTAAACTTGAAAAACTTTTAAGATACTTCCTTTGGGATAACTCATAAGGCCACAAGAGATTCCAAAGAGTCACATGGGACATTTGTTGCAAACTTAAAGAAGTTGTGGGGATTTGGATCATTGATATTTCCAAATAAAGAACTACTCTTTTTTCCAAATGGATTCCCAAGGCCATTGAAGTGAAGCAAGCTTGGAAAACTATTCCTATAAATTATATCTCCTCTATTAGCCTTTATGGCCATGGTGCTTGGAAGAATTTAGGCTTCCATAGATTACTTATTAACCCAACCCATATTAAAATTATTATTATATTTTTGGCTGAGATTATTTTGAAAGCTTTGGAATCCATTTATCCATGGTTGATTTGAAAATGGAATGGATTCAGGTTTGGCTTCTTTATCAACTCTCACTCTCTATGGTGGTCCCTATGTATTGACATTTTTGGCAAACCCTTGGTAAAAGTTCCAAAAATTATATCTTTAAGACTCTTCCAAAGAGGTATCAAGGTCATATGGGATATATTTGATAAAAGATCTCAATCCTGGGCACATTGTACAATTTTAAAATCAAAATTCAAGCTCAACAACCAAGACTTTGTATCTATTGCAAAAATTTAAATGATGCTGGCCAAATATGCCCTCCATAAAATTTTAGTTTCAAGCTCTC
Source organism: Torreya grandis (assembly GCA_037957365.1). NCBI lineage: Eukaryota > Viridiplantae > Streptophyta > Pinopsida > Cupressales > Taxaceae > Torreya > Torreya grandis. The sequence continues at coordinate 4,870,947 of JARHVA010000256.1, read as the reverse complement.
CCATATGGTAGAAAGTTTGGAAATAGAACTTGTCCACTCCCATGATTATTTACCAATATTTCCTTGGTTATCAATGGCTCTCTCTCAATATTTTTCCCTTGAAGATGCTCAAAAAATGATGGAATCTCAATAACTCTTTGAGTCTCTAGAACAAGTCAATCTAAACCATTTGGTTTGTGGTAATGAAACCAAAAAATAATACTTTTGCTTGATTCATGCTTTATGAATGTCTTCTAATAGGGTACAAAGTAGTGCATGTTGGACTCCAATTTTTTCGAAATATTAGAATGTGCACTTGTGAAATATATCATAGCATAAGCTATGCACACATTTTAAACATAATGTAGGAGAAATGGACCAATGATGCTAAAATTTCAGGCAAGGATTATGATGTGCATGCATACCTAAATACCTAGGAACACTCAATAAGAAATTGACCAAGTCTTGGGGCACTCAATTAGTCACCATGGGATGAGGAACACCAAGATTGAGGAGGAGGTTGTGTAGATTGCAACGCACAAAAGAAGGAATAAAAATTATCATACTAGAACTATTCCAACGATGGAAAACATTTACTTATGTATTTAGAGTGAATATATCATAGTGGCATAGATATATGGAGTTGTTAGAACTAAAACATTTAATGTAAGCAATGACAACTTATAAATATAGAAAGTAGTTGTGTACAATTAACACAGGGTATTGATTAGACCCTATAAAATCCCCCTAACCTCAAACTAGAGATATAGATAATATAATGTTATTGTTATGCTATTAAAATTATAAGTGATTTGTACTTAACAAATATTGCATGAGTTTATGTATTAATCTGAGGGTTTTAATGAAGAAATATATTGTTTCTTCTTGGGTATATAATTTTTTTTTAATGTAATTATTCCCATATTATCTTATAAATGGATAATTATGAATTTCATGTGTAGTAGTGATAAGTCATAATTATGTTTGATTTATAGTATACACGTACCAAGTAATGGTTTGCACTCATTATTTATTAAGAGAGGCTATGAGTTGTATCTTCACGTGCAACTAACTCAACCATGACTAAAATCTCTCTCTATGTGTCTTAGGTGCACATACTAAAATTTAACGTGATATTCCAGTGCAGTGGAGTAACTAAAGTTTGAGTAAGCACTAGTGGCATAAAACTTATGAGGTGTGCAAGTTTTTCCACAACATTATGATTCTATTTTTTGGATAAAGTTAAACGAGTTGTTGAGATATTTAGTTTAAGATGATTTATATCATCTCATTAGATAATATTAAACATTGGTTATAATATTTATAGTAAAAATATGTATTGCAACATTATACCTTTGTAAATTGGTCCCCCAAGGAGTGAATGAAGGAGAATTGGCATGATCCTCTCTATAAGATATTATTTTGTGATTTTCTAGGACATATACATTCATGTTTAGCTACTTTTTTTAAAGGAAAGAGTAAAATCTCTGGCTGCAAGAAACCTTTGATACATAAATGTGTTGAGTAGTTATCATGAGCTGACACCATGTGGACAAGAGCAATAGATGTTTGGTGGTTAGGTACATTGAACAATTACATGTATGAGTTTGTAGGATCCACTTACTCCTATTTATAAGAAGCTGAGTATCAATTTATGTGAAAACTAAGGGGTTCATACCTAGACAATTTTCCATTATAAGTCAAGATAATGATGATTAAATCCATGATTGACAACCTCCCTATGGTTGGCTAAGTTACTTCATATATGGGCTACATGGATGGTAGATAGTGAAGAGTGTCCTTGATTTGTTTTCTTTTAAATGAAGAATGACTTCAACATGAAGAACCTAGCTGAACACAAAACTAGGCGACAAAAATATGAGGAGGATCCAAAAAATTGGTTGTTGCCAAAGACCCAAGGGAGAGGGAAGATCCAAGTTTAATATATCTCATGAGAATCTATGCACAAAATAGGGATGACTTATGGATAGCTCTTACATAGAGATATGTTATGTTGAAGGTGATTTACACCAATGAGTAAGAAAACATATGGGAAGGGGAAGTTTCATAAGTTTTGACCCTAATAATATGAAAAATAGTGTGAATGAAGAAGCATCCACCCAAGGTATACATGAAGAATAAGCCCATGTATCTCTTTATTATATAGTAGTGAGTGGAGATTTTTATCATTGATTCAGGCTAGATAATTTACAAGGAAATAAATATATAAGAGTTTGTTAAAATATTTAGTGTGATATAAACCATTAGGATTAATTATACTAGAGCTAATGAATTCAAATAATCTAGTAATGTATGATATACCACAAATAATGAGTGAAAATCCACCTGCATTCATGCGTAATACTTTAGTGAGAGAAACAATGATAAGTGCACCAAAACCTAAAAAACACACAAGGTATCAATCCTACCATGGTGGAACATACTGTAAGGATTGGCAGTGCTACACCCTAAACCAAGTGTAATCCAATCAAACCAAGTGTAAACCCTAGAGGAAGCCAAAGCTGGAGTACAAAAGTAATATAGAGCACACCAACTGTAACTATACAAGTCATGTTAGTACTAGTCTTGAAAAATTCTTGTATGATATTTCATTAATTTTTACCTAAGTATAGAGGTGTGGATAATTTAATTGAACACATCCACAAGTGTGAATTCATCTGGTGTGCCAAGTGTGTCAATGCATAAGACTAGAATACTAGTCAATGACCAAGTTATTAGATAACATGCATAATTAGTATCAAAAGTATGACCCAATCAAGTCATTATGGATTATGACAAACTAAACTAATATTTATTGAAATAAATTAAAATTCCATAATTTGAACAACACAGTATCTCTATCTTGAAGGAAATCAAAAAAATAATTGATAGAGAGCATTCACCAATATGATGCAAGATTCAAAACATTGATTTCAAAGTTGTCATATGAAATAAATAAATTATAGCATGCACAATTGATTTTTGTTAGTTTTTTCACTCTTTTTTTACTTGAAATATCTATGAATACCTTTATGGATAAGGGAAATACTTGAGTCAATGTGACAGGTAGATGTAGTTGGGAGCATTCATACAAAGGTAAGCCCATTATAGAAGCATGTATTGCTTCAATGGCCTTGAAGTTAAAAAAAAATCACTACCATAAACACACAATTTTTTAAAAATGGCCTTTGTCATAATGATTGTGAATTAGAAGGGCATTATAATAAAAATTTATATATGTGCAATGATCAAGCATTTGTTGCATCTTATGAGGTTTTCCACAAAAGACATGATATGTTTAATTTTCCCTTGTTGCAATGATAAACCCAAATAAAATTATCTATGTTTTTAAAAATATGTGATTCTTACACTCACAATACTAAATATTTTAGGTGATAGATGATATTTATGAGCCATGAGAATGCATTGTGCATAAGAAAAATGCTAGTCTAGCCAACCAAAACCAATGCTAATATGGTGGTTAGTTCCCCTCTTGGGGAAGATGAGGTGGATGAGGAGGTAGATGGTTCCCATAATGTACCTATTATAAGTGGTTTGAAAAAACATTACCAAATATATTTACTAAAATTTTCCAATTGTAGGCACTATTTCTAAGTGCACCAATTCGAGGAATGCCCTACCTTGTATGCCAAGTTGATCCAAAAGTATAAGTTCTATAAAGGAGAAGGAATGATAAATATTATGCACGCATCAAGAAAATGGATTCCAAAGGAATAAATTCAACATTCACAAGTACTAGAGGTAAATATCATGATGTATAACGACACTACCACCTACCTTAGGCCGTACCATTTGATAAGGTTTGACCAGGGTATGAACCATGGAAAAAAGAAAAGGTAAAACATGTAGAATCCACCATTGACTATCCAAATGGATTTTTATATAAGGATATCTTTCAAGAATCAAAGGAATTTATCAAAACTACAAGGTGAGCTCTAGGTTGCTCAAAACCAAGAGGTTGGGAAAAAGGAATAAATTCAACATAAGATTTCAAAAATAACTATGGAGAATAATCTAGAATAGATATTAGCTATGTTTCACATAAAAGGGATGATAACTATGATAAAAAATGGTTGATGTATCACCTCATAATAAAAACTAAAGTACTTGTGTCATGACTTGTGAGAGAAGGTGATGCCAAGATTATACAACATGCATATTATGAGGAAGAGATGATCATTGATGTGACAATAGATGGATGGTCAATATGTGATATCTTAATCGAAATATGGTTTAAGTCAACATTATTACAAAATAAGCTTGGTTGAATATGGGTAGTGTTACTTTTAAACCTTCACCTCATTTTATTTATTTCCAAAAAAATCCATGTACAACCCTTGAGAGTCCTAAATAATGTTTGTGTTGATGTTATGGGGAGGAAATTTCATGCAAAATTTGAGGTTATTGAGTTGGTTGAGTCTAATAACTACCTAATTTTACTTAGTAGACCTTGGTCTTACACCAATAATACATATATAAGCTTCAAAAAGTGGTTCTTGAACTTAAAAAATGTAAAACATTTCGTCATTGTCCCCTTAATCCTACCCATGGCCTAACCTATGTCAAAATTATATAATGGATGAATAAGTTAACCACATTTATAAAAATAATACATAGGGTCATGAACATTTGGATGCATACAACAAAGACATTTTTGGGTGGGAATATGCAAATTCTATTTCAAATACCACAAGTATCACTTGTCATCGATGGGTACAAAATTCCTATGAGGTAAATAGGTGTATATTTTACAAAGTGAATTTAGATTTGAGATCCCATACACCAAATGAAAACATGAGAGGACCCAAAGGGAGAATTGACTTGGCTCAAAAAAAATATTTGGGTTTTACACACAATGTCCAAAATAATAAGAGTATAATACCTTAGTAAGAGTAAATTTTTTTGTTAACCAAGGTATGAAGGGTCCAAGGATGTGAATTAATTTTTGAAAAATATATAAGTATCTTCCCCTAAGGAGGAATAATGACTAAAAGATCTAATCTACACCTTAAGGAGTATTAATGTAACATGCATTGATGGGCTAACCATTAGCCAAACCTACTAACCTAGACTATTGTCAAAGAGGACATACACACTATGTTTGAATGAATCATCAAAAAATTTTGCTTAAAATTTTATGGTAGACACTCTTCTCTTGAAATACATCTCCAACTCTACAAAAAGACATAGACACATGGCATGCATCAATTTACCAATGTGTCAATACATAAATTTCCCAAGAGGTTATGGGTTATTATATTTCATTGAACACAAAATACATGTATGTACATGGTACATTATTTATGACGTGTCATGAAACATATGAATGGAGATAGATAAATGCCAAATTTGTGCATAATTTCTCATTTTCCTCACCCAGGCTAGAGCTATACCAACCCTTGCCTTAGATGTGTTGAGATATCTTCTACGATGAAGCTACCATGGAAGAATGTGTACACTAATTACATTGTGATAAAGGCCTTATATTTCCCAATATGTTTGAATATTATGCCATCAACAATGATTTAAGTGAAGATAATGGAGATGTTTTGATGAATCAAAATTGCCATTTAAAAAGTGGTTAGTAAAAAGTTGTATGCCAAGTGAAAGAAACATCATGAGACACTCTAAATCATTTAAGGGTAGAAACATCATATGAAGATCACATGTTGGTATATGCATAAAAATATAATCATAATTACCATCAAAAACCCCTAAAAACCATTAAAGTTAATATCAACACTAAATAAGAACCAAATATCTCCATTATTAGTGACTATTGGAAAGATGGCGAGTTGGCTCATAGCATTTAACTCTTGCACACTTATCAATACATTTTACCACACATATAAAAGGAAATGAAGATATTACACCCTTATTTGGGGAAAATTAAGATTACTCTGGGTGGATGGTGTGAATCTTATGAAAAATTGGCCATATAGTATGAACCCCAACCTATGCACTAAAGTAAAAAAAGAAATTAAAAACATGTCAAGGTTGCATGAGTTATTTATCATGTTAAATAGTATGAGTAGGTAAGTCTCAGGTGATCAAAATTAATAAATATGGGTGCATTTTGATATGTGTTCATTTTTAGTTGTTAAATGCCACATATGTCACTATCCCATTTCCAATCCCATTCATTGAGGGTATTTTGGAATGAGTGACAAGTTACAATATTTATTCATTGATTGGTTCTCTAATTATAATCAAGTGTAGATTGATGAGGAGGACAAGCCCAAAATAACATTCATGATGGAATGGGGCTCCTGTGATTATAATTTATGTTATTTAGGATAAAGAATGCACTAAAAGTATTCTCATGCATTATGGTGATGCCATTTAAGGATTGTATTCACCGCTTCTTTTAAGTATATCAATGTTTTAATGTTTTTTCTAGTTACAAATCTCTTTGAATCTAAATAAGTGTGTATTTTTGACACCATTTAAAAAATTTATCATCCATGGTATCTATAGAGAACACATTCTCATTGACCAAGACAAGGCATTTTTTATTTTTCAATAGGATCCACTAATAAATCAAAAATATATATACACATTCCTTGGACACACACTCTACTATCACAAGTTCATTAGGATCTATGCAATAATTGTTGCACCAATGGAAGAATTATTTCACAAGGATGGCCCATTCTTATGGACTAAGAAACAACAAGAGACATTAAACACACTAAAGGAGAAGCTTGTAAGCTCACCATTCCTACATTTCCTAAAATTTAATACCCTATTCCATGTCCATGTTGATACATCAGGCACAACTATCGACACCATTTTGGCCCAACCTAGGGATGATAGGATGGATCATGCTATATACTTTTGTATTCATAATATTACTATAATAGAACATAATTACACAAAAATTGAGCATGAAATTCTTGTGAAGGTATATGCACTTAAAAATTTTTGAAAGTACCTTCTGGGTATGCCTTTTATATTTTTTATACACTATGAAGTGCTAATTTATCTTATCAACAAACCATTCTTCCATGGGAGGATATGTCAATGGATTTTTCTATTCCAAGAATTATAATTCTCCTTGGTTTTCAAGTCAAATAAGAAGAATTATATCCTTGATTATTTAACTTGAATTACCACAAATAAGGATACATAAAACATAGAAGATGGCATGTTGGATTCAAAATTATACCACATACAAAGTGTTCTCTAGGACCTTTCTGACATTACCACATTCCTCACTTCTAACATTACTCCAAGTTGATTAAAAAGTGAAGAATAATAAAAAAATAACAATTCATGTGAAACCTTATTGATTCATTTTTGGAATTCTCTATAAGTTGGGAAGGGATGAGTTCTTATGGAACTATTTTTCATAACATGAATGTGTTGAGATTACATGCAAGGGACATGAATGGATTGTGGGTGGTCATTATGTTGGTGAGGCTAACACATGAAATATCATGTTTTCTAGCCTATGGTGGTTGACATTGTTTAAAGATGTGAATAACTATGCATAAATATGTGATATATGTCAACAAGATGGTAAACCCAATCATCATGATGAAATTACTAGGATTTCCATCAGTGATTAGGAGTCATTTGAGATGTAGAAGATTGATTTTTTAGGATCCATCCCCCAACCACGTGTAAAATTAGTATGCATTATATTATCACCACAAAAGACTACCTGACCAGGTAGGTGAAGGTGTTACCAACCAAAAAATATATTATAGTAATAATGGTGCATTTCATATGGGAAAATATTATAAGGTACCATAGATGTCCCTTGAGCTTAACCAGTGTTCACTACACACATATTGTGAATGAAATACTACACGTATTATTAATTAAACTCATGATTGTGTATCATAAGACTACCCTTTACCATCTTCAAGAGAATGGTTCCATTGAGGCATTCAACAAGATCCTTAGTAATAATTTAATGAATATTTTTGATGTGGGATAAAAGGATTGGGTTAATTGAATTTCTATGATATTATGGGCATATTTTACCACTTATAAGTTCCTAAACAAATATACACATTTCCAACTTATCTTTGGAATGGAAGAAATTTTGCTCATGGAATTTTTGGTATATTCTCTCTATATTAAACAGGTTGGTTGGATATAAAACAAGGAATATCTTGATGCATGCCTTGAAGAGCTCATGAATTTTGTTGAAAAGTGTGTTATAGCAAAATGGAGACAAGGAGTGGAGAAGGCTAAATAAAAGGTTTGCCATGATAAACACATCAAATGGATAATTCCTACACAAGGGCACTCATTTTATATTGTATGATTCAAAATATGATAAGAATATAGGAAATCTCCAAATTTAATAGATGAGACCTTACATAATTCATGATATTTTAGAAATAGATGCAAATTGTATATATTATACGTTGAAATGCTCTCAGAGCATTTCAATATGGGTAGACTCAAGACTTATGAGTTGTAACTTGTACTTGAGTTGCTAAAAAATCAAGTATATGCCATAATAATTTTACTTTTATGCTTTTGTAGTTTATTTTATTTTCTTAAAAATAAGTGTAAAAATTTGTTTTCATGCCTTTATATGTACTGATAAAGAAAATAACCTTATAATACTTATAAGGTGAGTCGAGTGAGGGATTTTTATTTTGAACCCTACACCATACATCTAAGTGATTTTAGGAGAGTGTTTTTGTGCCCTTTTATTTTAAATATTGTACCTCTTTAATTCAACTTCAAGGTTGTATGTTGAATTTATATATTTTCATTTTTCACTACTCTCATTGTCACATCTCATCATATTAAAACGACACCCTTGAAAATTATGTTAATAAATTAAATTTTTGTGCCCACATAACAAATGGAAGATATTTTGTAACATGCTTTAGGTCCACCATAGATGAATTATATGCACGGGAGGACCTAATATATATTTTTTGTGGGGTGGATTAGATATATTGAGAAAAGTCTCAAGTATGGCTGAAAAATTTATCAGGGGGATAAATTGATGACTTTGAATCAACAGTGTGGGAACTAAGTCTTTACGTTAGTCAAAAATGTAGGGACAAAGTCCATCTCCTATTATCAAGTGGATCTAAATTTATTGAAATCCAAAAAGGGAAAGCATGGAAAGAGTTATTCACAACTATTCATAGTAAAAATGTTTTCTACAAGAGTTTCACATTTTTAACAAGAAAGTATGAAAGGGAGTTAGAAAGGAAATGAGGTGAAATAAGGGAATGATATGAAATAGAGAAAGGAAGGAATAAAAGGAGAATATGATTATTATATCTAGTTAAACACAAAATATTCATAATTACCCCAGGAAAAATGAAGGATGATTCTAGGTGACTAAAAACAAAGATTCACTAGAATAGCCCAAGAAGGAGAAACACTATGCTCATGAAAATATCTCATTCAATGGGTGGTAAAGACATAATTACACCCTTAGGAGTGTAAAACATACACTGAGATGATTCTATGATACTCATAGCAAACCAAAGACAACCGTCCCATATTTAACCATAAAATACAATTAAAATATTACTTGAACCCTACGTAGATTTCACTTTTGTGGAAATAACAGACATATTCAAAAAGAAATTCTACTATGCAATTTCCACATTAAAACTAATTGATAAATATTATGACAAATTTTCTAAAGAAAACATTTGAATACAAATGAATCATACACATAGTCATAATGCGTGAAAAGAATCTGAACACATAGTTTACAAATATCCTTCTTTGTATTAATCTTTGTTGAGTTGTAATACAATCTCACCTTCCAAAATATGTCTTAGAATTATGTTTTCCAAACCTCCCATTAATAAAGATCCTAACACTCATATTTATGATGTGGGAAGGTGGTTACAATGTGTAACCACTTTTTTGCATTTTAGGTGGTGCAAAATTGATTTTATAAAGATACACCACTTGAACAATGGAAAAGTGCTTTGGTGTTTTTACTCCAGTTGTTGCATTGATTTATAATCTCATCTTTCTTGTGTATAAAATGCATTATAATTGCATCTTTGAAGAAAGGATCTGACTCTCAAAGTTCCCCAAGAATATTAACTTTTCAAATTATTATGTCTATGGTTTCTATTTTCTGTTTCAACAACATCCCAAATATCTACCATCTTCCTCTTCATATTCCTCTTCCTCTTCCTCTTTGTATTCATCTTCATCTTCATCTTCCTCTTCTTCATCCTCTTCCTCTTCCTCATCCTACTCATCCTCTTCCTCTTCTTCCTCTTTTTCTTCCTCTTCCTCTTCTTCAGCATCTCAATTTTTGATTCATTGTAGAATGGATCTATTACAAATATCAAACTTTGAATTTAAATAAGAACTTTCAAAATAATGGACTTCTAAGGTTTATAGCTAGGTACATCCCATATTCCAAGGAAACTTAAGCAGACCTTTCACTATTGTACACATTTGGATTAAAACACACCATTCCACATCTTATTTTAAGAAAATGTACTTGTGGTGGTACTTGAGGATAGTCTAGTGGAAGATAAATATAAAATATAAAGACTCCATTAAGCTAGGGTTAATTTTAGTGGGACATATAAAAAACCTGTGGAGGTCCAAAGGCAAATTAGATTCATAATGGTGGTGAATCAATTTGAAAGGTGTATCATTGCATAGGCAAATCATGTGATGCCATGTGGAAAATTACACAAAGCTTATCATATTTCTCTAAATATCATGCAAATGTCGATGAACACCCAAGAAATGTAGACATGCAAGCATTAGACAACATCCTATAGGCATCCAATGGAATTCAATGAGTGTGGGCATTTGATGGCCTATGGGTGCTTTACTATAGATTGCTAGTATCTAATGGTAGGCTTCTAGTAGAAGATAATAGGATATGGGCACAACAGTCTATGGGTGGGAACCAATAATATACGAATAGGTGTCAACAATCTACAAATGAGTACCAGTAGTCTATAGGTAGATGCCCACAGTCTGTAAGCATCTGATGGTATCCTATATGTGGGCATTGGTAGCTTTCCTTCATCTACCCATAGGTAGCCTACATCATCTACCTACAACCTACTATCATCTACTAGTAGCCTACCATAAGATATTAGTAGTATGCAGGCAGACCCCCATAGGCTATCATTGAATGCTCGTAGGCTATCATCAAATGCTTGTAAGCTATCATTAAATTCCCTCATTTTCAATTATCATGATGGCATATAAAGAATAGTAAATGGAAATACAGTTAAAAAATACTAAAAAATTATATTGTAAAAAATCATTTTATACCTTGCTACGAACTATTGATTCTTGAAGCCCTCTTAGGACCTGAAATACAAACCACAAAAAAAATTCCTAAAGTCTCCTGATGGTATGTGGCAAATTCCTCAAGATTTTCTTTCAAGGTGCCAACAAAATACATTTATATGAGGAAATTTATATTCAAATGTAGGCAAATCTCTCCTCAAAATTAACTTTGACCCCAAAAATTTAGGCGATCTCGCCCTGTTGGCCACTCCATAAAAATTACCAAATGTTGACTTCAAAAAATGGAATATTTGTAGATTAACAAAGATTCACCATTAAAAAAAACCCTACATTAAGCTGTGGAGTTCTTTTAGGACCCACTATCAAAGATTTTAACCCATCCTTTCTCACTAGATCTACACACACATGTATACTCAATTCTCACTCTAGAGGAAGAATTATGGTCAAGGAAGCTATTTATTTTTTAATATGTAACATCCTTTTCTTATTGTAGACTGCTATGTTATCAATACTATGTGGATTTCCCTGACTCATCAAAATACTTATTGTAGGTGTGACCTTGAGAACCTACCCCAATCAAAGGATACTCACTAAATTATAACAAATTTAAACTCTCTTTATATAATGAGACATTAATTAAATGATTTGAATTGAATTTATTATCTTCCATGTTTATAAAACCTTCATCTTTTAAAATAGATGTAATCTGGTCTGATATTGCTTCACCATATTCTGTCATTATTGAATATATCTCCTCTAACTCTCATACCAAGGAAATGTATATCTTTAATCTCTACAACTAATGTGTCATATTTCTCCTATGTTACAAAAAATCCCATAGGCACCCACTCTATATCAATTGTTTCACTCTTCCATTTCAGTTTGAAGCCACTCTTAAATTCATGGTTTATATGAAATACTTACACAACATATCAAAATGAAGACAATTCATCCTTGGCTTGTTCCCTCATGTAGAGAAGCATCTAAACAATAATATCTATACTAGAGATGCTCTCAATACACTTGATCTATTTGTATCATATAACCTTATTGGAAAGATCATATGCATCACTCTCATTAGGAGTAGACAAGGATCATCTCCATGTATAATATAACTAATGTTATACTCATCAAATAATTTATTCATAAAATTCTTGTTAATTACATATGGTGCATTAACATAACCTCATCAACCCACTTTAAACCCCTCACCATTACCATCTTGAATTGATTTTTATAAGACAAGTCTGTATTCAATGGCACCAAGGGGAAATAAGATGAAACTCAACTAGAAATAAAATTGACACACAAAAAATAAACACCAAATGAGGCTTTATAATAGATGAATTTTGTCTTGTATACTGCCATGCCTTGTGAAAGGACTCCATGAATTTTAGAAATAGTAAACAACTCCCACACAGTCCAATATCAGGTAGTATGCAGATCTAAGCAACTTTAACTTGGACAAAATTGTATTCTCCATGTGGAGGATATCCATGAAGATCCAATACATTATGAATGCCATTTTATTTGATGGTCTCGAAAACATGGTCAATTTTATTTACATGCATATTTGTACAAGTTAAATGTATCATGGATTTCAAGCAAATCATGTCCTACATCTTGTTGGCAATGTCAAGAGTGATATTTGCAATGGATCCTCCATCTCCTCATGTAATGTCATATAATGCAAGATGATGTTACACCATTATATTAATTCTCTCAAATAGACTGTTAATACCATCCTCAGTGCTTAGATGAAAAAATTCAAAGGAGAACACTACCTTTCCCTCCTTTGCATTTTGTAGCTTCTCAATCACTTTCATCTAACTATTATGTCATTTTATGGTCTTCTATTAGTAGGAAAAAAATAAAAATATTTAATTTGTTTTCCCTTTTCTTTTTTTAAAAATTTGCATGTTCCCTTTGACTATACAACTGTATGGCTTTGTCATATAGGCAAAGACAAATTTTTTATTTGATTTTTATCTTCAACCATGGTCTATGGTGTTGTATAATTTGTTATTGGTAAAAAGCACATAAAGTTATCTTTGATCTAGAGCACAGTGAGAGGAGAATAAAAATGGTGAGGGGAGAATAAATCTTGTATTCATGGTGACGGGAAGGGAATATTTCATTTGCATGGCTTGAGGAAGTATCCAAGGCAATTGAAAAATTTGAGTTTTTAAAAAGTGAATTTTCATATTTAAATTAAATTTATTAATTATTGATTTTTAATTGCACCACATGTAAAGAGGGGAATAAAAATTACACGAATTGAAAAAGTGTTAAGGCAATTGAGCACAACTTGGGGAAAAATAAAAAGCACTTGCACAACTTGAAAAAAGTTAATGAAACTTTCACATAGTTTCTGGAGAAGTTTAACAACTTTTTACATGACACGGGAACTTCAAAGAGCATTTGCATGATTTAGGGAGAAAAAATATTTGCTCATAACATTGGTTTTTTAATTAAATTAATAAATTGATAAAAATTAATTAATTAATTTCTAATTTTTAAAAATTGAAAATTTTAGGCTCAAACCAAAAAATTCATCAAAAATTACTTAAATTTTCATTAATTTTTAAATAGAAAAAAACCATGACAAAAATGGAAAACTAGAATAACTCAATGACACAAAAAAATTGATTCAAGTATTCAGATACATGAGATCTAAGGGGCATGGGAGCATAAATGAGAAAAAATACATGTTGTGCCATGAACACAAAGAAAAAGAGAAAGACATAGGTAAAGTTGAGTGGGAATCATGCATGAATGATGCCACCCATAATAAATGCAAATATATGGATTAAGTAGTAATGCCAATTTAATTATATGACATGTGTTGATAGGTAATTCAAACATTTATGAATGGTATAAATTTCCCATTGTAATTCATTTTCATCACTATCATTATCAAATATATTTGGATCCCACCAAGCATAGAGAGAATATAAAAAACTAGGGAGAGTGAATTTATATGATGTTTGGAAAAATTTGAGGTATTTAAGTGTAGTAAAAGTAATTGAAGTTAAAAACACAAGGAAAAAGAAGAGCTAAAAGAGAATAGGGTTGTTTCTTGAGAACAACCACCATTAACAAGCTACAAAGCTTGGAGCTAAAGAAATAATTTAGGGCTAAAATAGAAGAGGTATCAAATAATACAATAAAATTATGGGTTTTAGTAGGATGGATAGGTTGAGGGTGTGCCAAAAAATATTTCTAGCCATAATGCTAATAAAAAAGAAATCTAAGGGATCTGTAGGGCTAAAGGCATCAAGAAGCTGACCACATACACATTTTTTAGATCCACCCATAGGCCACTCAGTCACCATTAAATGAGTGATTAAAGAATAATTAAAAAATAAGGGTGAATAATCACCAATGAAATTCAAAAAAATTCAATTCCCATAAAATTACCTGCATGAAGAATTTTGGGAGTAAAAAGTAGTAAAGTTTAAGATCGAAGACTATAACAATAGGGGGGAAAGAATGGGATTGATTTAAAGGTTGATTGCATCATTAAGAGTATAAGGGTATCCATTTATGGGATAATGATAAATGATGCACACATCAATTTGGCACTTAAGAGGATAAGGGTCTTACAGTTGTTTGAGCTACCTTAATTTGGAAAGCATGTAAATTTAGTTTGGTTCCTATTGTTACCCATCTGTGAGGAAAAATTTTACCCCACAAGGCACTAAATTAATTTATATCCATGGATAATAATAAAATCCAAATGAATACCATATTCTGGAAATGACATAAAAATTGCATTAGATATCATCTAGGAAGCAAAGAGGGTTGAAAAAAAATCGAAATATAAAAATGAAAAAATTACTTTCCCATTTGAGAGTATTGACAACCATGCCACTAGGGAAGTTGTGTAGTTGGTGAGAATAAATATTGGAGGACCTGAAAGGTGTGAATACATCAATAAACAATTTTTATACATTGTGCATTAGATAGGCATAAAAGGCACATAATCCAACATTCTAAAATTCATTTATCATTCAATCATTAGCAGTGCAAAGAAGACCCATAGTATAAGATAAACCTTTAAATGGGCATAATTTTTATTTTATTGGTGATATATGAGATGTGTATCTATGATGGATATGGTGGAAGGACTAAGTTCTACTAAATGTGGGACAAGTTTCCTTGAAAAAAAATATAGTGACAATGTTTGCACCAATGCTTTTAAAAAAATACAATTTTAAAAAGGAAAAATAGTTTAATAACATTTTCAACCTTTATAAATTAATGGTGTATACTAAAGGAATTGCCAAAGGCATATAAGGGCTAATTAGAGTTTACAGTAATGAAAAATAATTTGTTTTCCAAGATACACCTTCTAGATGATAATATGTCTTCATTGCTCAAATTTCCATATAAATTTCCATTGTAGTGATTTTTAGATTCAATTAAAAGGATTCTGAATGTGAAAAAGATAAGAGTGACTACTGTGAAAATTGATGAAGATATGTTGCTCTTTAGATCCATATATGTGTACCCAAGTAAGATGACACTTGATGATGAAAGTGAGTTCATTGATGACTCCAAAACAATAAATCCCTAGGTATTAAAAATTATAATAGGGTTTTTGTGTAAAATATATCATTCCTCGAAGCTAAAGAAGAGTAAAAATAAGTGCTAGGATGATATAATGGTTGAGAAAGAGGGTGGGGATATCAAAATAAACCCACAAGTGGAGTTGGTGGTAGATATAAGGATGAATGTGGAAGTCTCTATGGCTACAAATAAGTATAAAGTTACACATCCAATGCAATAACTTATAACTTCATCAATAAAAGTATCAAGTGATAAATGAGAGGAAATAGTAGTGTATTAAAATGATATTTAAGTGGTTATGGATGACTCTAAGAACACTAGTTCATGGGATAATAAATATGGCATGCACCTAGATAAAAATAAACTAGTGTATACATAGAAGCCACCCTATAATAAACATGCACTAGTTTCATGCTTCCAACTACTGTGCCCATCACCTATATTTCCACCACCAAATTAGCCTATGCCACCTTCACTACCTCTATTTTTTCCACCAAAACAACCTCTTGTAATCTAAGGGTAGCCACATTCTCATATTCAAATTAGATGACATTTTAGGAATATGATAACATTACACTTCCTATAGAAACAAAATTGGATCAAACATCAGCATGTAATACATTAGAAGCTATCACAGAACCATACAATGAAGCATCTAGATTAGATGAGTAGGATAAGGAAGATATCATGCCTAAATTTGACCCCAAATATGTATCCAAGAATGTAAATGTTGTAGATGATGCATTAAATTCTAAGTAGGGGGATGGAGTGAAATAAAGATGAAGAAAAGATAAGGAAGATTATGGCAATAGGATTGTTAAGGAAAATGAATAAATGGAGGATGGTGAAGCACAAAAAATTATAAACTAGGAGGTCCTTGAAATTTAAACAATGGATTATTTGATGAAGGTCGAAAGAAATCTAGCGATAAAAAACATGCACCCTCCAAATTTGAATCAAAAAAATTATAGCCAGCAAATGAAAACAACACCGAGAATGAAGATATGATAATAAGGGAGAATATCCAAAGGAAAGTAAAGGATAAGGACCTATACTTATGGAGTATAATGAAGGAGGAAAGCATGACCATTTAAATAAAGGATAAAATTTCTTTCATATTTGATACTCACTTGGATGAACCTATGTTTGAAGTACTCTTTAGCTCTATATAAGAGATGGACAAAAATAACATAGGATAGGGGCATGAGATAGTACATATTGACACAAATAAGCTTGATGAATTTGAAGCTAGATATGTTTTAATTTTAAAAAATTATCTAAAGTAACACTAGAATTTCATGAACAACACCACCATTAGAATCCAAAAGAAATAATTGGCATGGCCAAAGAATAATCATACACAAGTATTTTAGAAAATGATGGTAATGGAATCATGAGAGATGATCCAAGCTAGATGGAGGGAGTCAACTTTGATGGAGTAAATGACATTGATAACATAATCATCAAGGTGGATCACCTATTAAATATAACTAAAGGCACAGGGAAGGGCAAGTAGACAAAGAAGGAGAAGGCACAATTTGAATTTTCTTAGTAGCTACATGGTTGGAATTTTTTAAGTAAACTTGCTATCAAGGCAACAAGGGCCAAGAATATCTTCTTAAATTTTACAAACCAAATCATAGCGATTAATGTGTGATTGTTCATATAACTACAAAAAT
Source organism: Torreya grandis (assembly GCA_037957365.1). Lineage (NCBI taxonomy): Eukaryota > Viridiplantae > Streptophyta > Pinopsida > Cupressales > Taxaceae > Torreya > Torreya grandis. Next base: position 4,853,467 of record JARHVA010000256.1, on the reverse strand, counting down.
AAGATGAATTAGAAACACAAATATACTTGAAGAAATATAAATGTGAATGAACCCAACTTATCAATAATATAGAAGATCTGGAAGCAAATAGGAAATAAATGAAAAATAATTGGAGGTGAATTTTAAAGTTCTCTAGTAAATATTAATTGATGATGAAAGTTCCCTTAAATAATTATTAAAAAGATTCACTAGAGAGTTGGATTCAACCAAATAAGAAGCCAAAGAACTTCAAGACTATCCTCTCACACTCAAGAGATTAACAACATAAGTAGTTTCCAAAACATAATCAATCCAAGTGGCATTGGCAAGGTGGACTAATTTTGAGGAATAGGTCCAAAAGGATGGGCTTGAATGTTTTATTATTATATAATAAATTAAAGGGTTGTTTAAGGAAAAATAACTAGAATAGTGTGGGGTGATGTTGGAACCCTTGTGAATACAACACAGTGAAAGGTATTAATGCATTTTGAATACATCACAATAGAATTGAACCAATAGTTCTAAAATGGTGCATGAGGATGAGGACACATAGGCATACTTAAATACCATGATCACTCAATAGGAAATTGACCAAGTCTTAGGGCATACATATGGCAATACATTGGTTGACATGTATCAAGGAGAAATAGTATTGGGTAGGAGGTTGTGTAGATCATTGAGATCAATATATGGAATAATAATCAATGTAATAATTGAAACATAGTGGCTTAGATCTAGGGATTTGTTAGAATTGAAACATTCAATGTAAGAATTTATGACTAGAATATAGAAAGTAGTTGCACACACTTAAGGTACAGATTTATGTAATATAACTGTAGGGTGGTGCTTGGACCCTATAAAATCCCCATTACCTCACATAAGAGATATAAAATATAGAATTCTAGTGTTATACTATTAAAATTGTAAGTGATTGTTATTTAGTGAGCATTGCACCCATTTATCTATTATTCTAAAGTTTTCCATGAAGAAATATCAAGTTCTCTTTTGGGTGTGTACTTTATGTTTTTCTATGCAGTTATTTTCATATTAGATTAGAAATCGATAATGATAAATTTATTTTGTAGTAGTGATAATAATTAAGTCTCTTTGATCTATATTATACACATGTACCAAGTAATGGTTTACACTCATTATTTATTAAGTAAGAGAAGCTATGAGTTGTATTTATATGTGTAACTAACCCAACTATGACTCAACTCTCTCTACACCTTGGGTGAGAATGATAATATTTAGTGTGATATGCTGGTGTAATGAAGTAAATAATGTTTTGGTAAGCTATAGTGGCATAAGAGTTATGAGGTGTGTAAGTGTAGACACCTAAATTACATTTAGTGTTGAAATGCACCTAAAATCTATTAATAATTTCTCTTAAAATAATTCATCACATCTCCCTCCAAATTCAAAAAATTGAATAAGTCAAATTAGTTAATTGTGCACACTTTAAATCCTTATTTTAAATATAAAATCCTGATTTTACACCTTATTCAACATCTTCCACCTTATTCTCCCTCACATGTTGACTCATTCCCACTAAACCCACAACTTTCTCAACTTACTTTGAGTCATCCCCTAAGTTGTCAAGAATTTTGACTCATTCTTATTGACTCAAATAACCAATCTCATACTTATCTCAACCATTTGAAATGGTCTTCATCCTCATGGGTGAGGATTCATTAGCCAAAATTGATTATTTGGATCATTTAATAAATCCAAATAATCCTCCACCATTGGATCTTCCTCCAAAAAACTATAAATAAGATTGAAAACCATCATTTTCATCCATCCTGAGTTATACTAATGAAGTGCTATCTAATTTACAAGTGAATCCAAGTGAATCAAAGTGAATTAAAGCATACAAAAATCTTTTGCACCAAAAATGTTGCCCATTCTCCTTTACATTGGAAGAATGAGCAACCACATTTTCGAAGAGCAAATCAAGTTTATATCACAATGGCAGAAACTTGCATATTTGAAATATAATTTTATGTTTATTATTTTATTTGTTTGTTGCTCTATCTTAGGTTGAATGTAGCTTAAATTAAGATTGCATAATTAGTTGATTTCTTAGCATTTCTATATTTAGTTCACACATTTTAGCATGCCTAGTAGGACCTTCCCTCATCTTTTTCATCTCATATCCATCATAATTGTATTTAGAAAGCATATTTCAATTGATTTTTTTGTTTTTCTAGTGTATATATGTTTAATCTTGGTCTTGAAAGTTATGTTTGAAGTTGCAAGTCATTTTCTAGATTTTTCTATTCGTCTATGCATATTTTATACGTAACTGAGAAATCATAGAACTCAGTTGAGAAATTGTCATTTTGAGTTTCTAAATTGTCATTTTGAGTTTCAAAATTGTCATTTTGAGTTACAAAATCATCAGTTGCAAAATTATCATTCTCAATTGTGAAATCATCATTTAGAGTTTCAAAATTATCATTTTTAGTTTTGAAATCATAATTTTCAGTTTCAAAATCATTATTTTGAGATGCAAATTAATCATTTTGAATTACAAAATCGGTGAGTATAGTTACAAAATTATTTCATAACTACAAATTTATTCTCTGTGTATTTTGATGCATTTTGTCTACTTTCTGTGTCTAACCAGTAACAATTTTGTTTTTCTATCTTTCTACATAACTGTAAATTTATTATAGAGAAATAGTTTTTGTGATTTTTCTTTGCTCCATTTCAGGTTGCCTTGTATAAAGACTAAACAAACATGCTAACCAACAAAAAGGATTTAAAAAAAATCAAATTCTTTTACTAATGTTTTCAATTTTATTTCAAAATTTTTAGTAATTACATCACATTTCATTTCATCATTTTGTTTGTAATTATGGAAATTACATATGCTCTTCCCTTAGCATCACATTGGTGATGATACCTAAGAATTTGAAATAATTTCATAATTTTATGTGTCACCTAAGTGGTGCCCACATATGTTGTTTCTTTGGTGTCACATTGGTGATGATACTCAAAAATCAGAAATGGATACTTAATTTTTATTTTCCTTTTTAGGGGATCTATTGATCATGGATTTCACCACCATGCAGTAGTCCAAACCCCATTTACCAATGGGGTATATAAATTAAGATCTAGTTATTTCAATTGCCTAAGCAGTTGTGTGTTTTGAGTACACCATGATGTGAGGGAATTTCATGCTCTAATACCCAAGGTTTCAATAGCTAACTCAAAATATGATATTGTTGATTGTCAACACACTAATACCCCTATGACTATGTTGGGCACTTTAGGACAAGATCCAATAGTGTGCAACTCCTTTATCTATTATTCCATAGTTTTTACCCTTAGATAATCTTATTTAAACCTTAATCTTAGGATAACCTTTTTTGTCATTCAACTTTGGTGCATTAGTTACTTGTTAACACCAAGAAGCTACATTCTACACACCCTCAAAACTAGACTTAGTAGGCCATAATAATGGTAGGATCCTCCATGGTTAGTTCTTTAAAATATTAGGCTACAACTGAGAGTATAGACCAATCATTGACATTAGAAGGCCCAAAAGTTGTTCACGACCCTTATCCTAATTTTTCACCTTTCATGTGCAATTATTTGACTATTTAGAATAGAAATTTGTTTGTTGTTTCCTTGTGTTTACCATGTGATAAAAAATACTTATTTATAAAAAAATTATTTTGAGTTTAAATGATATCATAAAAATCACAACTTTATCTTTAAAATCTCAAAATCATTTAGTTAGTAATCAAACTTTTAGTCACTTTGGTATTTTGATTTATTAGAGTCTAGTTTCAAGTATTTTTTGTTTATTGAGTCAAGTTTTTCCCTTAGAAAACATTACTCATTGTAGGATCCATGGCTATGTTTAACAATTCCTTGATAATTTCAGTCATAAATCCAAATCCAAACAATCCTTATCTTCACCTAGGATTATATCCAACCAATTTTGATTCAAACACATGTTTAAATCAATCATCCAAAAAAACTAAACCAAAGTTTCAATCTCATTGAAAACTCACCAATCAATCATCCAACAAATACAAATATAAGTTTGAATATGTATTCATCCTCATCCATCAATCAATAAAATCCAAATTTGAATAGTCATTCAAGTTTACCAATCAACCAATTCAACCGAAACATCAATCAATAAATTTCAAAATTAAATACTTATTCATATTTACCAATAGATCAACATCCAAATTTTAATTTAGGGACAACATCAAACTAGTTTTTCATATTTGATAGTGAAATTTCTATAAATTATTCTACAAGTTACACCCCATACACAAATAAAAAGTCACTAATCACAAATCAAATGCATTCGCCAATCCATCTAATTCCAACCTTAACATCAATCTAAATCAAACTTTTGATTCACCTTCACCACCACTTTCAAATCTATATTTGAACCAAATCCATTAACAAATCAAACCCAAATTTATTCAAACCCAAATCAACCTTTCCACCCCTACATCCTTCAAAACCAACCTTTTCACATTCATCAAAAATCAACCATTTGGTTCTACATTCAACCCATTCCCAAACTTGAACTAAACTACATCAATTTCACATTTGGTCACAAACCCAATAGATTCAAGTCCATCAACATTTACAAATCCACCAAATTTAAATAATTTCACCTTCAACACAAACCCAATAAATTGATCCTTCCAAGATCAAGCTACCTCTCTATCCCACTTCATTACTAGGGAATCTCAAAACATTCCACATCAACATCACCCTGCCACTAGTAAACGTATTTTACAAAATCAACCAAGTCTCTCCTCCCATAGTTATAGTCTTGATGCTAACATCCCTTATCACACTAAAAAATGGAATCCAATTCTAGCACCCATACCATCTAATATCACTTCACCCCTAAAGTTATAAAAGATCAAAAACTCCTAAGCTACCAATAGAATTATTGTGCCTATTAAGAAAAAAATCATTCCTTTAGGGGAACCTTATGATCTATTCTTTTAAAAATTGGTCATTGTAAACTTAGTCATATTTACAAAACTAAATACTTTAATCCAAATGTCCCAAAACTTGTGTGGTATAGACCTAACGAATATTTTGATTATAACAAAAATGAAGGTCATTCTACAAACCGTTTTATGAGACTAAAACATTATATCCATGATTTGATTAATGAATGGTAATCAAGATAGAGTCAAGTGTATCCAAATCTCAAAATCATATCTTAGGGATATGCAAAGTTGTATTTCTTGAGCCTGAGCAAAACACACCACTTCCAAGTCAAGGTCATAACCTTCCATCCATTAATTTATCAAGATCACATTTTTGGCACATCCATTTTCAACCAATCCATAGTTAATCAAACTATAATTGACAACCATGGTTTACCATCCATTTTTTATGAAGATCCCATAATTATTGAAGAGCCTATATTTGACCAAAAACTATCTCTAATCAAGATCCCATTTTTTATCAAGATCCTATTTTTTACAAAGATCCCATTTCTAACCAAGATCCTATCTTGGATAAAACCTCCTTCAACCTATATATCATATCACCCATTAGACAAACACCCAAACCCTTATCGCCTATTTAATATCCCATCATAACACAACATGCACCCTAAGTGATATAGGTAATTATAAACAAAACAATCCATGAGCAAGGAATTATCAAACTCATCCATTTTAAAGTAAACACTAGACCCCATAACATCAACTATAAACCATTTGAAATTCAATGTAAAGATGTGAGTGATAAGTTTTTGGTTTCTAAGGGAAATTCATCCATAATCAAGACATGATCCATTCATAGTCTCTACAAGGGCTATACTACCACCACTTCTTTCATTAGCATCACCAATCCTGACTTCCATCTTGCAAGCCAGTATCTTGCACTTATTAATTGCGACAAACAATATTACTTACAATTAGCTTTCTTTCATGATAATAAAATAATTGCAAACTTCCTAAATGGTCTACTACCAGAAGATCATTAAGAAACATCTGCATATTTTGAGGAACAACAAGTATATCTCAATCAAAATGAATCCTACAATCTAAATATAAAAATGACATCTCATAGTAAAAACCTTTTTGAAGAACTATCAGATAATCAAAATACAAATTGTATTCAAAATCCAAATCAAAATATATAAAATCAAAAATATGATTCCCTTAGTGAAAGCTTCTTTGAGGCACTGTTGGACAATCCAAATCTAAATCCTAATCAAAACAACCTAGAAGAATCCTTTGGTGAAAACATTTCCATGGCACCAATGGATGAGAAAATTAATATATCCTCTATATTAGCACAATTTCAAGATGGATCCCCATCAAAAATTGAAGATATCATTGATGCAACATTAAATTCTCAAATCATCTAACTTGTAGTTACTCCCAATATTTCTAAATGTGAGATTGTTGGTCTCATTCATTGTTGACATCATGACACATATGCTTATCCCCAATATAATTCCATCCCTCCAAATCCTTCATGTACTCAACACGCATCCTTCATCCAACATACTTTATACTTCACCCTATTTGGCAGTACCCTCTATTATAGGGGATATGCTAGTATCCTAGTAAATTTGGAAGCAGCCAACTTAGAAATCAAAGAAGTTTCCAAAGACATTTCTGGAGCACATAATTGAAATATCGATAGGGGTCAACATCATTCATCTCAAACCCTTTTATAATTGAGATGATAAAAATTAAAAAATATAAAAAATAATCAAAAAGAGGAAGAGAAATAAATTCATCCAAAGGTGAAATCTATTTCTATGGCACATTGGGCAAGTATCATGATGAAAACTAATTTTTAATGTCATGCATAAAATAATCAGTTGTATAAAAGTACCTTACACTTGGGGAAAAGCTCATTCCATTTTAATAATATGCATTATAAATCATCCCACCATCCTTACCCATCCTACAATTTTTCAAATCCCATCCTTTACCATCATACATTTACCCTAAACCATCCTTATCTATCATAAACTATCCTAAAGTATGCTTACCCATCCTATGCCTATCCAATCCATCCTAAAATCATCCTCAACCATCCTACACCATCCTCGAATACCCTTACCTATCCAAACTCATCCTTATCCATTTAACCCCAAACCCATAGAAACCCATGCAATCCTTGCCATCATAAAACCATCTTTATTCCCATTTTGACCTTGATAATAAAGTAGAAACATCTTGAGATATGTTCTTAGAAACATCTTGGTGTATCTTTTCAATGTTATTTTGATGATTAGACACTTGGTTCTTATGTCATGTGTTCCCTAGATTTATCATCTTAATTCCAATCCATTCCTATTCATCCATATTCCATATATAATGTATTCCTTTCATCCCCTACCACTCACTCTTTGGTGCTAGAATATGGTTTTCCCTCTGCTGGTATTCCTTGTATATACACATATAAATCCAAAAAATCTAAAAACATTACATACTCCAACAAAATCCATAGCATCATAAAATATAACAAAATACAAAAAAAAAATCCAAGTGACAATAAAAATTCTCCCTTGTCCTTAGTTATGTACCCTAGTCATCCCTTATATGGATTAGTCATTGGACATTTCAAAATTGTCAAAAATCACATATGCCAAAGGGTTCTACTCTATCCAAGGACATCCAAAAAAATCATTTTCCTACTTGTTTTGTATATTCATTTGCTTATTTGTTTGTATAGTCATTTACTTTTTTGTACATCATGGGCGTTTACTTGTTTCCACAATGTTTGTTTACTTTCGTGTTTGTTTTATTTACATTATTTTCATTATTGTAAACATCTCTTTTTATCTTATATTTATTTTTATTTATTGTGTCTATATCACTATGTGCATTATTAATGGTGTTATTATGATCTTTCATATAATGGTGCACTAAGTTTTATCCTTGTGAATCTATTAGTCCTTACGCATATCACATGATAATCATCATTATTTTCTATACTATTGGTGCATATTATCATGCGCAATATCAAAACTCAGGTTGATCAACTCTTACTTGGTTGGAATTATTATTATAAATCCAATACAAGAATAAAATAAATACAATGTATCTATCAAACCATCTCACATTCTTAGATGAAGCATCTATGTGTCATCTTACACAAATTCATTATGGTATAATCCTAGGAGGACCTATGACGTGATAAGAAGACTAATCCATAGAATTCTCTAAGGATATATTCAAAATTGTCTCTTCCATGCACATTTCAAATAAAGACTACATTAATCATTACATTATCATTATCCATTTCAAACATGCTCATTACCATTCATAATCATATCAACAAGCACTTTAAATTATCAAACAACATTCTTCTTATCTAACCTAACATTTATAATTAATTTTCCACTTTTTTCAATGATTTTTGCTAACCAAAATCGCAATGTGTTCATATTTACATTTTCCTTCTTAATACCTTCATTTTGGAAATAATGAGAGCTCAAATGGAGTCTAGAGAAATAATTTATGCCCTCCAAAAAATGGTCACTTCTATTGTAAATGAATTCATAACTAAATTCAATGAGTTCACACTTATGTAATTACAAATCAATATCACTTAATTATGAATTCATACCATTTAGTTGAGAATTAATAGTTCTTGGTTATGAATTCACATCACTTAATTGTGAATTTGTTGCATTTAGTTGTGAATTTGGGGCACTTAGTTTCAAAATCATTTCTCAATGAATTCACCACTCTGTTCAATGAATTCATCATTATACATGCCAATTTCACTTTTCTAAAAATTGTGAAATCATTTTATTCTCCTTTTATAATCATTTAAATACACAAAACCAAATATTTTATCCCATAATTATCTTTCTCTTCCATCCATCCTTATCTCATCCATGATGTTAAATCATTTTATCCATCATCTTTAATCCATGTATTCACTTAATTTTTGTGTTCATGCTTGCATATCAATCATCCACAATCATTTCCTAATCTTTTTATTCAATCTCCTACACTTGTCGATTGGGACTGAAAAATTCACAATATCCATCCTTTCTTCATCAACCCATCACTTGATTAGTCAATCAATCAATTAAATTAGTTAATTAATCTAAGCTTACAACTTTACAGTGAGATATATCATTCCCACATCTATTCCTATAAACCCCAATTCATGGGGCACCTCAGAGCGTGAAACTTCTCTTGAGATATATTAATTCTCAATATGTTCATAGCATATATCATATCATTGTTTGGGTGAAAATCAATCCATCATCCAATCATAATGTGCAATCATTAGCTTAATTGAGTTAATAACATCAATGGGTCAATCTTGCATTACATCATCACTTCTCTTCCCACATTGGGAGAACTACATATGGCCTGATATCCCCACTCAAACTTTGTCCATGTTGGACTATGAAGGAAATGATCAGAGACACGGGGTCTATAGGGCCAGTTTGGCCACCATCATCCATCCAAACCATTTCATCCACATTTTTTACTATTATTTAATCAAAGTGCTATATTTCCTTATTAATGCTTGTAAATATCAATTTTGTAATTCTTTATCACAAATCAGACAATCTACATTTTTCATTTTATGGCCTATGGCTTACCATCATTGGGATATATAATTCCCACATCCACTCATGAGACACCTAAATCTGAGCACAATCCAAGCGTGTAGTCTATAAAGTGAGAAATGTACCTTTTCTAATATCTTATTTAGCATTTATGAACTATGGGTAAATAGTTTTACACGTACCCTCTATAATATTGCAAGCATTAGTATTAAAATAAGTATCTATATTATTGATGATATTTTTCTCATTTCCATCTCCCATTATTATTTCATTAATTTAGAGTGTTTATCTATTTTCTCTCACAAACCCTTGAGGGGCATCATCACACTCATTCTCATTCATTTGGGGTAACTTTCTCCTTCTTAATAATCAATGCTCTACTTCATCTACTATTATTTGAAATAGTATTGATTCACAACACTATTTAAAATAGGGGAAAATGTAGACACATAAATTATATTTAGTGTCAAAATGCATGTAAAATCTATTAATAATTCCTCTTAAAATAATTCATCACATCTCCCTCCAAATTCAAATAATTGAATAAGTCAAATTAGTCAATTGTGCATACTTTAAATCCTTTTTCTAAATATAAAATCCATATTTTATACCTCATCCAACATATTTTACCTTATTATCCCTCACATGCTAACTCATTCCAACTAAACCCATAACTTCCTCAACTTCCTTTGAGTCATCCCCTGAGTTGTCAAGAAGTTTTGGCTCATTCTTTCCAACTCAACTAACCTATCCCATACTTCTCTCAACCATTTTAAATGGTCTTCATCCTCATGGGTGAGGACTCATTATCCACCTTTGATTATTTGAATCATTTAATAAATTCAAATAATCTTCCAACATTGGATCTTCTTCCAAAAAACTATAGATAAGCTTGAAAATCATCATTTTCATCCATCCAGACTTATGCTAACGAAGTGATATCCAATTTAAAAATGAATATAAGTGAATAAAATCATACAAAACTCTTTTTCACCAAAAAATTTACCCATTATCCTGTGCATTGGAAGAGTGAGCAACCACATTTTTTAAGAGAAAATCATGTTTACATTGCAATGGAAAAAACTTGCATATTTAAAGTGTAAGTTTGGGTTTATTATTTTATTTGTTTATTGCTCTATCTTAGGTTGTTTTTATCATAGATTAAGATTGAATAATTAGTTTGTTTCTTAGAATTTATAGATTTAGTTCACATAGTAATATTTTCCCCAACAATGCATGTGGGAATCCCCACACCTAGATATGTTTCATGTGGCCAACCCGAATCTCTAAAGTATTTTTTTCGGTTTTTTACTAGAGCCAAGGAGGAATGGATATGGATCCACTCCCTCTTCCATCCTTTCAAGCATGAACCCTTTTCTTGGAACATGTTTTTTTAGGAGACTCCAATATAATTATTAAAATATTCATGCAAATGTTGACACATCTTTTATCTTGAGAATTTCTCTTTACTATGGAAGGATATAAATTATGTTGTTTGTAACAATGATCATTTGGACTAAAAAATTATACCACTAAGAAAATCATTATTTTTTTCCAATTTAATGCTATAGATACAATTTCAAGCTAAGAAGGTGGCCTTAGATGTGGAGCACCTTAGAATTATAATTGGTCACTTAGGAAATGCTCCTTACATTGTTATTAGGGTTACACCAAATGCACTTCCTCAAGACCTTCCAAAAAGGTATTATGATGGGTGTATACATGGTAAATGTTGGTACAAATCTTATATTTCTTGTTCTACCTTTTATTCTCCGCTTTACTATCTATGTTTCTCACCTTCAGGGGTGGGGGGAGGGAGGGGATCACCAATACTCTAGATTTGTGTCTTTAGTAGAAGATAATCAAGATAAGTTTCCTAGACTGCCACTAGACATATTTCAAATCCACTAAAAATTGAATAAGTTAAGGAATAAAAGAAAGATAAATATGGTTGTGAACCCATACTTGATGAACCACAACCCCATGTGGGATGGTGTGGGGATAATCTTGACAATCCTCCACCACCTCTTCCTCCTTTTGCATGGTCAGTGATGCATATAACCTAGGTCTTGATATTTTATATGATCTATTGATGATGTCACTATAATGTAATTTATACTTATTTTTATTTTTCTATGGGCCCTAACTCTTTGTTTCTCTTGAGTCATTTCCTAGTTTATGTTGTGTTTTTACTAAGGGTGTGCTCTCATACCACCCACTTTTTGATCAAGTATCTATTATGTTTTTTATTTATTTAATTAATATGATATAATACATGCTTCAATTGGAATAAGAGAACAATGTACCATTTTATTTCTATGAAAGCTATCACATGGATTCTAAGTAGATATATATTATTAAAAATATGTTTTTAGAAATTCAATTACAGATTGATCTTTCTAATCTAATGTACCGATATTGGTTCCATTTTTTATCCAAATAAATCCATGAATATGTGTGAATACTCAATGTTTCCTTTGAAACTTGAAAATAACATCTATTTATATGAGATTCAATAGAGTAAACTATTTTGGAAAAATTAAAGCTGAAATGAAGTAGTTTATTACATACATGTACCAATATATTTGTGCTTTTAAATGGTTTTTTAATACTTACTCATGAAATATTGTAAATATATGATGTATATAAGGTGTTGTATGATGTGGATTAGAGACAATATTTTTTATTCTACAATGATAATATTGTTGTGCATCTTCATGGGGTTTGGAAGACATTTCATTATGAAAATCATACCATTTGGTGTTAAAAACACTCAAAATGAAAAATAGAGTAGGATAACCTAATTGATCAATCATGTTAGTTAGTTTAACACAATTTCTTGTCTAATACAATATTTCCCCTAGAGAGTAGAAGTGAAGTGCATCAAGTCTTTATCAATTTTATCATCAAGCATTACATGGAGCCATTCTTGAAGATATGCAATAATAGTTGGTAAATTATCCTCATTATTTTTATTTTAAAAAATCGCATTAGGTCCTTGGGTATAATGATGCATCATCAGATTAAGCATAAAATACCTACATCTTGAATGGCTACCAAATTTTTTATCATGATAACACATCAAATTAAGTGCATTAATTATTTGAAGCGAGATAGATTGAACATAGATTCACTTGTAGGGAAAAAAAAGAAATGCCATAGAAAATAAACCTTCTATATCGCATTCATTTACAAGAGATGTGATAAGTGTTTACCATGGCATAACACATGGTGTTTCTTTGTTTATTGATTAAAAATATTTTTTTATTTACTATATTTTTTCCATATTTGGGAGAACATGAATGAATGAGGAAGGTAACTATGTTGTAAAGTCATAAAATGTAGTTTCCAATCCATCAAAATCTAGTTCAGTCTATTGGGATTCTTGAATGTTAATTCATACATATGGAAATCATGAATGAGATGTTTTTAGGTTCAATAGGTAATGATTCCAATGTGCCATCATTGAAAAGGAAATCTTTTTGGTATGGATCATGCACTATTTGTATTCTAAATATTTTTTACACATGATCTATTAACATAAAATCGTATGTTTTTTCTTGATGACCTTGTGTTTTGACAAACATTATATATATTTGATCAAAATTTTGTGCATTAAATTTTATAATGACACTAATTTCCAAAGGGAAACTAATAGTATATCTTATATATGTGTATTGGCCTCCACAAACAAGTTATAACTATGAAATGTGATTAACCCATGATATAGACATTTCTTCAACCTAGGTTAACACTTGTAAAACTACAGGTTGTTATCTATGATCCATTCCATTTGGAGACATGATGACCATTTATTTTTGAAAAACATCTATAAGAAATAAATACTCCATTTGATATTTTATTTTTCATGCTTTGATAATTTTCCATACATATATAACATGTTCAAGAATAAATAATAACTAATCTAATCTATAGTAAAATTACTTGTGTGTCTCAACAAGGTTAAATTTATATCTACTATCAATAAGCTTGTTCTTCACCTTTATTTTAGCAATGGGAAATGGAGAATTGGTAGGCATTTCCTTATATATACTATGCGACCTTTAAGATGGTGTGCTTCTAACATTGTCAAGAGAGAAATGACTTGTAATTAAGATATATTTTTTATGTAATTTTTTAACATATTTTTTATTTATTTTCAAGGAATAGTTTCAATATTCATTGGATAGTCACATATAATATTTTGAGGAATCCTTTAAAAAAATATGAATTGTAACTAGTTATTTTCATGTTGATTTGAAGGAAGTATTATTTGATTTATGATAGACAAATGTAGTGGGCTACTAGATGGAAGTTTTATTCCAATTTGGATTAATCAATAATATCCCTTTTGAGTTGGTATTAGTGGCATTGGTTTTCTTTGAGATGTTATTTATTATTCACATAATATTCATGAATTTTTTTCCTTTGTGGAGTCAACTTTTGTAAGTTTAATTTGAATAGATACATAAAATGTACAAAATTATATATAATCAATAATAGTTAGCAATCAATATTAAGTATTTATTTTGATTTTTACAACAAAAAATGTATGTAAAATATACAATACAATAAAAACAAATGAGAAATATATTGAGAATTTAAGAATCCTAAAATATTTAGAGAAAAGAACTCAATTACATGAAAAAATATATTATTTATGAAATTTTTTAAAAATGAAGATACAGTAATACTATCAATAAATGAAATATTAAAAGTAAAATAAAATTAAATGTGACATTCAATAAAAATTTAAACCATGATAAAATAAATATAATATTTTTAAATTTTTGTTAAGTAATGTCAACTATATTTATAGTTTATTTATATATAAACATGAGAATACTATTTTAAAATTTAATAGTACATACTATAGGTAAAACACAATAATATAATAAATCAATGTTTATGAGATAATAATGCAAAAATACAAGCAACATATTATTTTTTATTAGATCATCAAGAAAAAGGGTCCTGAGCCCTACATAAAGCAGCCCCAAGGGCAAAAACAAAAAGGCCACCCATAAGCCAGAAATAGTGCACTAATAGCAGTTGGACAATAAAGACAAAAAGGCTAAGCTATAGAAAGGCAACAAGGCTGCACAGAATAAAAAACTAAATAATTATATAACTTGACCTAGTAGGTCAACACCCTTGGCCTGAATGTGGGTTTGAGAAATGTGTTTAGGAAGGCCTTGATTCCTCCTTTGGACAACAATCCAAGACGCATTGATATCTCTATTCTCAAAAATAGGAGATGAAGGAGGTGGAAAAATCACCAAATCCTATGAAGTGGATGAATCCTGTGAAGTGGACATAAAAACATCAACCCCAACAGAAAACTATGTACCTACAATAATAGTCCTAGTCTTAGCATCAATAAAAGATGAGGTCCTTGTGGTAACCCCAATAAAGCAACATATTGTTTTTTTTTTTTTTTTTAAATATATATTTTTTGAGAAAATTTAATTACATGATAAAAACACCAAAACAAGATACACTCCACTAAAACTTGGCATGTAGAAGTAATTTTGAAATGGCCTCTCCCGCTCCTCTTCCCACCCATGTGCCTTATTTGCAGGGTTCAACTACTATTTGTGTGCTACTTGGGTCTACTATTGCTAGGACTATTGTAGGGGTTTTTGCTATTTTTGGCATGCTATCTAGTGTTGTTGGTATACCATCCATGTCAAGGGGTTTTTATATTAAAGGGGCACCATCTGAGGGATTGCAGGGTTCTCATGCTATTGGGATGTTGCATGTTATTGGAGTGGCTATTGTTGGTATGCCACCTATATTTGAGGTTTTTGTTACTAGTATACCACCTATGTCTATTAATGTTATGGTAAATTCTACTATTTTGGGTTCTTCCTCTGTTGATCTAGTCTCTTTTGCTAATGTGGCTCACACTGGAGTCTCATCTCCCTAGGAGAATATTATTCATATTGCTCCTGTGACTGGGGATAAGGTGAAACCTTCATCACTACCCCCTCCTATTGTGATTTTAGGGGAATAAGTGTTAAAAATGAGGAGTATTTTTCTCAAAAGGGTTTGATATGTATATCTGATAGACTCTGTCCATGGTTCTTGGATCTAAACACTTGGATCTTTGACTAGTGGCATCCCCTTATAAAGGGGAAAATAGAAATTTACCCATCTAAAGGATTATTTATAGTTATTTTTAATACAATCTCTGATTGAAATGCTATTTTTGATGGATAGTCTTAGTTTTGGGGACAACATGCACTGTTGTTAAAGCCTTGGGTTTCTACCTTTAACCCTCTCACTGAATCTTTTAATAGGCTGCTAGTTTGGATTCATCTACCAAATCTACCTCTTCATTTTTGGTGTGAATCTTGCTATAAAGGTATTGGCAACTTAGTGGGCCATTTTATCATTTTGTATCATTCCACTACTTTCTTCTCTCACACCACATATTCTCATATTTTAGTGGAATTGGATTTATATATGCCTCTCCCTACAAAGGTTATTTTACAAGTTTTTCACCTCCTAATTCTATGAATGGAGATAATGATGATTATTGGACTATTATCCAAAGTAATAAGCATGGTCTTCCTAAGCATGTTTCTCTGACCCACATTCAGGCCAAGGGTATTCAACCTGCTAGGTTAGGTTCTGTAATTGTTTAGTCTGTTGTTCCTTGCAACCTTTCTATCTTTCTGTTGCTTAGCCTTTTAGGCTTTGCTATCTATTTGTTGTCATTACGCCATTTCTGGCATGTGTGTGGCCTTTTCTTTTTTGTACTATTTATGGCACATTTTTTCCCTTTTTCCCTTGGGGGCTGTTTTGTTTAAGGCTCATGACCCTTTTTTCCTACTGATCTAATAAAAAACACTAAATCAAGATACTATTTAAGAAGACATTTTATTAGCTACAATGTTAAAATTATAGTAAAATGAAATGCAATGTTTAATATGTTTTTAAATCATAATACCAAAAATAAAAAATGGTTTTCATATTTTATAATTGCAATTAAAAATGTTAGCTATCTATAGAGTTTCTAGAGTTCCAAACATGAAAATAATCTTTTAACATATAATACAAATCTAAGTTATATATTAAAAATAGAAAAATAAAAATAACAATCCTTTTCAAACCATATGATCACAACAAAAGAAAAGATAAGTCTTAAAAATATAGTAAGCATAATAAATGGTATATAATGTCCAATTTTAAAAACATGTAGATAACTAAATCCATTGTAAAAATAAGTGAAATGACAACATCTCAACTTATGGGGACATTTTTTGGATCTTTCTATATCAAATATGACATATTAAATTTTATTTCCCCCATTGTAAATTTTATCTTTATTTATTTATTTATTTATTTTTTATTTTTTTAGCCTAGACATAAATTTTATCTTTATTTATATTGTAAATAATAATTCTTGACCCATAATATTATTAATTATTTCTTATGTAGCTTCATCATCAACGATAATAAACTGTGAATAATTTGTTGCAATAGCCACTATTAACTCTAAATTTTCATTAAAGAAAACCAATAGATTTAGCTTGGCTCTAAAATCACTTATTAACAACCAAATAAAGTATCTTTAATTGCATTCAATGATACCCACTTTTCATTTAGGACAATGCCAAACAACACCCACCTTTTTCAAAACCTTTTTTTTTTCATTGCCTTTCATCCACCATAAGTGGGCAGGCAAGGTAATAGAAGTTATCCATAAGGACTTTCATCAGTTCCTTTCATTAAATCCCATTGCATTTTTTTGTGAAGTTTCATGTGAGTGATTCAAATCAATGTTGATTTAACAATCAAGTCCCAAGATGGTTGAAAGTATTTTTTTGTCAACAAAGGTGAAGGAACATTCAAACTCATAGAAGCAAGCTAGTAGTGTGGATTTTTAGTCTCCAATATTACATGGTTGATAAATAATTTACTAGCGGAAGTAGTCTCAATAGTCACCCCAATGAAATCTAATGTCCAAACTACTTTGAATATAATAATACATAGTTGTGCCACAAATAACTTCACTTATTTCCATGCCTATTGAACTAAGATGCTCACCCCATAATGTCATGGAATTATTATTTCCTAAAATTTATTAATTTGTCTTTTCTCTTTTTTACTTTGATGTATTGTTAACATAGGATAAATTTACATTACAACACCTAATATCTACCATATATTTATTCACAATTTTTTAGATGTAGGAAATGTTTTTTAAATTGATTTGATGCATTGGTATGATTATAATATCTTCAACATAAGGCCTTATTTTTTATGACAATTGTAATATTATTTCACATGGATGTTTGAAATGATTATATGCCTTATTTGCTTCTTTGACAGTTCCATTTTATAGAACTTAATTTTTTCCATTTTAAAACTATCTATAAAAATATACAACCTTATTAAAGCATGTCACACATATTTTTCCTTTGTTACTATTAACAAAATTAAATCCAAACAATCTTCCACATTTTTGTTTTGTATTCCCAAAGGGAGGTATTTGCTAATACTCTTCTCTTTAGTGACCCTTTTTAAAACTTGTAGCTAATTCATTGATAGGGGAAACATTTTAGAATATTTTTTCCCATGACAAGCTTGCCAACATGTTTTAGTGTGCAAATTTTGGTCTACAAGAAATGACGCTTGCTAATGAAGTTGTTTTCATATATATATATATATATATATATATATATATATATATATATATATATATATATATATATATATATATATATATATATATATATATATAGTATAAGTGTTGGTTTATCTATCTTAATTTGTTTGGATGCAATAATTTTTAATTCTAATATCACAATGGTCCTATTTTAAAATAAATTAAATGATTATTTGAAAATAAAAATCAAAACATTATTTTCATACAAAAGGGATAAAACAATCAAGTATCTTACATTTCATATTCAACCATTCTACATTAGGACTTGGTAAGTTATACAATATATCCTTATTGAAGCTCATTGGATGCAATAAGAGAACTAAATTTTGTTGCTAGAATCCTTGCTTGTAAATTTATCCTATTGGAAAGGGAAACATGATAGTGCATATCTATGCTTAAAAACAAGCAAATAGGGCACATCTCTAATCTTTGTATAAAATGTTTCATTTCAATATCTCCTTTCACCAAAGAATGAATTCATTTTTTAAAAATGTATAGCAATCATCCTAATATCAATGCTTTAAACCAAACACTACAAATAAAATAAATTAAATATATCGAAAAATAAAATAAAATAAAATAAAGGAATTTTTCTATCTAACTTAAAAAAAATCCTATATGAGATTAAAAAATATTTGAAGGAATATATTACCTTAGAAGAAAAAATATGCAATATTTGCATTAAAGATTTGATTTCAATATCTTTTTTTAACAAGGAATAAAATGACAATTTTTTTCCTAAATATGTGGTCATAATGTCAATATGAATGTTTAAAACTTAAATTATACCCAACAAAAAGACAAATAACATGAAGACCATAGTTAACAAGGATATAAAATGATACAACTAAAAATAATTATCACTTGAACCAGTCATACATTTGATTTGATACATAATTAACTGTAGACACCAAAATTGTGTCTACTCCTTGGTCGACTCCCCCTTGGTCCCCTTGGTCCACTTCTAAACATTCCTAACCCACACATTATTAATTTAAAATAAATTACCTATTTTAAATTAATAACACCACCCTTGACACATCACCCATGACACCTCACCTTGCCCTTAAATACCCCCATTTATCACCTATGATTCTTCATAATTACCTAAGCCCTATTTCAACCCTCCCACTAACCTCTCGCACCTATTTAATCCGCCTTTGGACCATTTTCCAATGGCAGCTGAACTCGGCAGATGGAAGAACAGGCAAAAGGCTAAAAATAGACTTTTTCCCCATTCTTTAGCCACCGACGTCGGTCAATGGTCGGCTGACGTCAGTTGCTTAAAACCACATTCTAACCCACATTCTAACCCCCAAAACGTCTAATCATAGACCCAAAGGCTAATTCTCTGGCTCCCAAAATTTGACCTCTCTCTCTCTCTCTCTCTCTCTCTCTCTCTCTCTCTCTCTCTCTCTCTCTCTCTCTCTCTCTCTCTCTCTCTCTCTCTCTCTCTCTCTCTCTCTCTCTCTCTCTCTCTCTCTCTCTCTCTCCTGGACACACACCAAGCATCACAGGCTACAAGAACTCTACAAAAATAACTCCAGACTTTGGGTTAGAGACATTGTAGGAGGTCTTCTACATCAGCTGCATTGGGAACAAGCATTCACACCTCTGATTCTTCAGTAACTAAGAGCTAAGTATTCTTCTTCTATTTCATTTCAGAAAGCATTAGCAGTTAGCTTCTATTTAGTACTTCTAAAATATCATCAACCAAACCTGACTTTCTTCCCAGAGAGGCTGAGAGGCCTCCCCCATATCCTTACCCTTTTTAAAAACCTATCCCCTACCCCTTGTTCCTCTTAAGACTCTATTGACTTCCCTACAATCTTGCAATCACCTCAAAACTCCTAGACAAACCTTCCAGACCCCCTATCAACCACAACCCTATCCAAAATTCACCCAAGGCCATTGCCCTGACCGACATCGACCATTTCCCCTACCGATGTTGACAACATAACTGATGTCGAAAACTTTACTAACTGACACCGGTAGAACCACCGACGTCAGCGACTATGACAGATCGACAGTAGAATATAGGTACGCATTATCTCTATTTATTTTGTTTAGTCTTTCACCATTTCTCTTTCTAACAACACTCTTTTATCAAAAAGTGGACTATCATCCCTCAAGGAAGTCTTTACACTTCTGGGACCGAGCTTTGCTTGGCAATCCACCATATATCTATCTAATATTTTTCTGTTTAAGTCTTTCTTATCTACGAGTGTCATCCTCCACAGCCAAAGAGGAGCTCCTTCAATCATCTGGATACAGTGTGCAAACTTCATCCAGGTATCATCTAACCCCTGACCATTATCTTAGTTTCTTTCATCTTCTGAATGTGAAAAGCAAAAATAAGTAGAAACATTCTGGCACGCTCGATGGGACCCTGGAGTTTTCCTTGGGTCCATTTCTTCTAAAACAAACTTTCATATAGGTGCATTAGGAAAATTTTCTTTTCTTGCATCCTTCTTCCATATCTTTGTCTCGAAAAGACATCATTAGCACAAGTTAAAAAGAACTTCTTTCTTTTGTCTTCTTATCACCTTTATTGCATTTTAGAGTAGTTCATACTCTCAACCTTTTCCTCACTTGTCTGCATCTAAACAAACATTTCAATATTGGGTTAAAAACATATTGCATTTCATTCCTTCCTGAATGCATTTTTAGCTCATCTAGTAATTAAAAGTGCATTATGAATAAATCATAGTGCACTTATGTTACATGACCTGACCACTTTCACAACTAAACATCTAAACATACATGAGATAAGGTCTGACTAGGATTTCATCACCTAGCGGATACCTTACCCTTCCCGGTAATCCTACTTGGACTTCACTACCAAGGGGAGAACCCACTCTGTTCTCTGGTAGAGTATAAACTCTAGGGGAAGTATATACTGGCTAAGCGACCCAGCTTGTCTCTGGGCTCATGAAGTGAGGGGAGCAAGCTCTTAGCACCAGGCCACGTACGGAACTTAATACAGATTTTGAGCACCAAAACTAACCCAAAACCAACCTTAGACTGCTTCTTTTAGTACCCGTTCCAAAAGCCCAACTTTCCAAACACACTCTTTTAAGGCATAAGCCAACACGACTCTAAAACTTATTCTTAGGAATTTAAAGTTTAGGGTCTGCTTGCCTTCATTTACTTTTCTATTTTTATCTAGTCTTTTGAGCTGGTGAGGATGCATTATTTTGAGCTCCAAGAACAACTCAGAACTTTCTTCTTTCTTCCAAAAACTTTCAATTTTCTGAGTTTCTAGAAATACATAGTAATCGACATCAGTTTTTCCACTGACGTCAGCAACTGATCTTCACCGACATCAATTATCTGACTGACATCGGCAACTTTATTCACCAACATCAATTTTTCTACTGATGTTGGTCACTATCAAAATCTTCCTTCTCAAACAGCAAGCTAAAAACCTGACCTTTTTACTGTCAAAAACAAATTCTAGTTTTCTGAGGCTGAAACATATAGTTTTCAGAACCTAAACCCCCTTTTTCCCTTGGATGGTTTTGACACGTAGTCAAACCAAAACTCTTGTTGACCACACAAGGCAACAACCACTCCCACCTTCACCTTCTATATCAAGTCCTCTAATGGAGTATCATTCAGAGACTGAACAGACTCCTATCCAACCAACCCCAACTCAACATTCAATTGTTCTCAAAGGGGACCAATACTTTGAAAGGTTCCTTCACCTCAATGTCAAGGCTCTTCAGCACTATCTCACGAGAAGTCAAATGCGATACTCTTCAGGTAACCCATTTTATGGGATGCCAACTTCCTTAGTTGAGACGGCAATCGTATCAACAGCGTCCGTAACCCAACCAATGGTCACCTAGGCCATTGCCTCAACTAACAACCTGACCATGACCAATCTTCAAAGTGTGGCCTCTCCTTCTATTTTTGGACCTACTTCTTTTGGGGTTTCTGTACCCCCTCAACCACAAACCATTCAACAAATTTCTACACCATTCCAAAACTTAATTGTCTCCATCCCACTTACTCTTGCACCCATCAATACAAGAGTGACTACTTATCCCTTGGCTAGTGTTGCCACCATCCAACCACCTTTAGCGACATCAAGTCAGTTTGTGGCCTCTAGCTTTATGACACAACCGCCCTTGACTTCAACATCAATCCCCATGATGAACTACCAATATGTTGCACCGATACAAACACAACCTAGTACGTCATATGCTCCATCTAACACATTCCAAATTCCTTAAAACCTAGGGGGCACCCCACCTGCAAATCCATTAACCGATCTAATCAAGATGTTGATGGATAAGGTGTCTAATCTTGAGACATCCGTTTTAGGTTCAAGAAATGTTCTCTCATATGAACAAATTTGTAATGAACCTATTCATCCTTCAGTCCCAATCTGACCATATCCTAGTCAGTGGGAACTTTCCAAGTTTACTCGCTTCCAGAGTAAGGAAGACCCACAACAACATCTATGAGCATTTAGACATGCTTGTTACCTTATAACACATGATGATGCGTTATTACTACACACATTTCACATGTTGCTTTCTGGTGCTACCCTCGATTGGTATAGTTCTATTACCAGTCACTCTCTCTTTACTTTCACTCAACTAGCCCAACTTTTCCTTGACCACTTTTCAATTAACATCACTAAAAAGGTCTCCATCATGGACCTATATTCTATCAGATAGTTTGCTGATGAATCCATAGCTGATTTCGTTGCTCGATGGAGAAGTTTAATCAACCAACTCTCCTTTTCTTTACCTCAACCTGAGCTCATTGAGCTCTTTTCACAGGCGTGTGCCAAATACATTTCATCTACTTTGCGGGTTCAAACATTCCACACATTTGACGAAGCTTTATATATGGCCAGGAAGCTTGAACTCTGTGTTGTCGAATAAAATAAATTCAAATTGCATAGTAAAAATACTAACGCAAAATCAAATGACTCTTCTTCCAAATCTTCTTCCTCTAATTCCAAGTCTAAGGGATCAACAAATGTTGTGGTACTTAGATCATCATCATCTACCATAACTAATCAATCCAAACCTTCCACATCTCAAAGCATTACATGACAGTTCCAACAATGATACGTACAGTGTCAATATACTCCAATTGGAGAATCATACGCATCTGTGTTGGATAAACTAGTTAAACAGGGAGTCCTCAACCTCCCCCAAATTTGACCACCACCACAATTTAACCCCGTAAAAGCCATCCCTATATGGTATAGGGAAAATGACTTCTGTAATTATCACCGTGTCAAAGGCCATGACATAAACAACTACAAAACCTTTAAAAACATTGTCTAAGACATGATAGATAAAGGTGATCTTGTCTTGGATAACCCAAATGCGCCACCTAACCAAAACATAGACATCTTTAGAAAACCTTTTCCTAACCATCCCCCTAGTCAAAATAACATTCAGACCATGGCCGATGACCCCCAAGAGCGTAATATACACACAGTCAACACAGTTTTGCCTTCCATCCCTAGCCAACCTCTTCCACAAATCGAAGAGATTAGTCAATCTATCCCTCCACCACAAGTAGAAGAGCCTTCTTCTCCTATTTCTCCTTCATAGGAAGAAGAGCCTTCTTCTCCTAATAGTCCTCCATCTACCCCTCTTATATTGGAGGATGCTTTAACCATACCAATGCCACTAGCCCCACCTTCATCCTTCCTACTACCAATGGAGGACCCTACCTTTCCTACTCCTCAACCACAAGTAGAAGGCACAATCATCCCTGCCCTCTATCCTCTTGAGGAGTCAAATTCTCTAATTTCTTCTCCACCAAGAGAAGAACTTGTCTCTTCACCTACCTCGACTGAAGATGATCCAGTGGTGACTCTTTCTCAACTTTGGCCCGAGATCGCTACATCTAACACATTTCTGGTCTCACAACCACCCACATCTTCTAAAAAACCAAAGCCTCATCCAACATCTTCGAAATAATTCTCTCGATTGGTTGAGAACTTAAGATTTCTCCATTCGAAGAACTTAGAACATGAGGCATTATGGGAACGACTCAAAACTCCTTATCTTACACATCCCACTTCATCTCATACTAAAAACCCTCCTTCGACAAAATCTCCCAAAGTCTTCAATGAGGACCAGGCTTCTACTTCCAAATCTTCAGAAGCTCAACCGTCTACATCTAAACCTAAACCCTCACAAACATCCACCATACCAACACTAGTTAAATCCCTCGGTGTTCGCCCCATATCTAACCTCACTCACCCACAAGTGAAGGTAGACTTGAACCTTGCCTCACACAATAGTAGTCCTCACACTAAACTAAAGAAGGCTACTAAACCACATCAGAAAACTCCTCCTCCACCATCATCATTGCCTTCCATTTTGGACCCACATCCCTCTACCTTAATAGGAGTGCTCTCTACTCCAATACCTAATAAAAACAAATTGCCTCCATTACTCCCTTTACCCACCACAAACCTACCTCCTCTAAAAAATTTGGCACCCCTCGCAAAGAAAGTGTCGTCTACACGAGTGGCTGCACCACCAACCCAAAAGGTGGTATGAAAGTCTCCCTTAACGACTCCTACCAAACACAGGTCATCAACACCTAGTGCATCAACAAGCACAAACCCCTTAGTGGGTTCATATGCTTTAATACTATGCCAAATTTTGCAAACTTCTAACATCACTCTTCCACCTATCAAACCATTTCAACCTCTTAGACCAAAGCCGTCTTGGTTCGATGACACTAAAATTTGCCAATATCATCGCACACCTGGGCATGACACTGAAAATTGTTGTGCCCTTAAGGTTTTCATCCACCAATTCATAGAAAAAGACACCCTACTTGTTGAGGATACTGTCAACAAATCTCCAACACCGTATAATGTCTCTCTAACCTCTCCACCTTCATCAGGATCTCATCATCAAACTATGGTCCCTCTGCCTCCTTCCTCCCCTTTATTCGAGATTAACACCATCAATGTGGCCACTAGGTCACAAACTTTAAAGGATAAAGAAAAAGAGAAAGTTGCTATTCCTTGGACCTACTCATTTGTCAAACCTGCTCAACCATCCAAACCCAAGATTTCTATCTTGGGTACATCCCAACCTACTTCTTCAAAGGCAATCCGTGATTCTATGGTGAAATAGCTTCACCAAACTCCCGTGAAGATGACTTTATATGACCTCATTCAAATCTCTCCACAACATCATCAAGCTTTAATAAAAGCTTTACAGGAAGTGGAGATCCAACCCGAGGACCCCGAACTACTAGCTGCCTTAGTCTAATCATTACCCACCGTCACCTCTATTACCGTTAGTGATTCTGAAATTCCTACCTCCAACTTGGAAGATCAGGATGTTGCCCTTTTCATCACAGCCTACATTGATCGAACTCATGTTAAGTGAGTTATGATTGATAGGGGCACTAACATCAATATCATTTCCACCCATGACTATGACCAATTAGCCTCCTAAAGAATTGTATGTCAAAGACTAACACAATTCTTCAATCTTTTAATGACACCACTGCCACTACCGTTGGCACCATCGTCTTACATATTCGTGTTGGTCCACGAATAATCCCAGAGCTCTTCTACATCATCGAGGGAGATTTCCAATACAACATGTTATTAGGACGACCTTGGATCCGTGCCATGGCCTGTGTCCCTTCTACATTACACCATTGTGTCAAATTTGAACACGACAGTCAAGTCCATGTCATTCCCGCAAACCCCTCCCCTTTCAAGACATGCAACACAACTTATCGGCCCAACGATGTTCTCATTCCTCTCAAGACATTGACCCAAACACCGCCTCCACCCGCGGAAGCTTCAACAAGTACGCAAATAGCGGTTACACCTATACCACCTCCTCAAGTGGCAACAAAAGACCCTATGGAAGATATCTTCCAACGTCTTTCACTTGGGGAGTATCGTTTACTCACCTTGGACATGTTCCAGACTCCTCAAGAGTATGGACAACTTCATCACAATCCTAGCTATGACTATCATATCGAAATGGTCATTCCTTATGGTCCTCCTAATCTTCAAACAAATCTCATCTATGGAGGGCTAGATCAAGCTCCCACTGATGGGAATCCTCTTTCATCACCTCAACTATTCACATCCAAATTCTCCTTTCTTGGCAACCCAAACTTTGCTCACACCTATCTTTATAGGTGTGCATGGAAGGGCTTTGGCTTTAGACGCTATGAACAAGGCTCCCACCAGCCCGTCGAACCACCAAATGATGAGGCCATAAAGAATGCCAAGAAGCGACATGGCCTGGGTTTTGAAGAACCTACTGAAACTTCTAAAAACTCTCGCCCTAAACCTATCATAGAATAATCACCTCCAAACTTGCCTATTCCCCCATATTCACCTATGGAGTCGGTGATTTCCATCCCTCCTAGTTTTTTTTCCATAAACACCATTTGGTTAGAACCCCTAACCTATCAACTAGGTGGGGTATCTAGGTCTCTCCCTCTCGTTTATCCAAACATGATAGACAATGAATCTGCTACCATCAACATTGTTCAATGTGTAGATGATGACACCATTCTCACCTACATGGGTGCAGATGACTCTTTCATCCAACGATCACTTCCTTCAGAAACGTAGGTTATGTTAAATGAATCGACCATTGACATTAACCTCCCATCTTCTGATGTTCCTAACATTTTAAAGATTGGTCAATCTTTAGACGCCTAGGAACAAATTGACTACACCAAATTCCTTTCAGACCATAGCAAAGCCTTTGCTTGGACCTACAGTGATATGCCTGGCATCGACCCTAACATCGTCATCCATAACATCATCACAAATCTAAAAGCTAAGCTTGTTAGGCAAAAGCTTCACAAAATGCATCCTCGCATTGCACTCCTTGTCAAAGAGGAGCTTCAACATCTTCTTTCTGTATCCTTCATCCAACCCATTAATTATCTGCAATGGGTGTCAAACATCGTCCCTATCATAAAAGTGACTGCAGGGATCCGAATCTGTACTAAATATCGTGACCTTAACCTGGCTTGCCCAAAGGAGGATTTTCCTCTACCCAACATCAACCAACTTGTTGATCTTACGGCTGGTCATGAGATGCTATCACTCATGGACAGGTTTTCAGGATATAACCAAATCTTGATTGCGCCAGAAGATCAACACAAGACCACCTTCATCACCCCATGGGGGACTTTTTGCTATAGGGTCATGCCTTTTGGCCTAAAGAATGCAGGCACCACATATCAATGTGCCATGACCTACATCTTTCATGATCTCCTCCACAAAATCATGGAGGACTATGTGGATGACCTACTAGGCAAATCTAAACTCCACCGTGACCATTTAACCATCCTTAAAATAATCTTCACTCGCCTTCTTCAATACAATGTTTGACTCAACCCCAAGAAATGCGTCTTTGGGGTTCTCTCTGGGAAGCTTTTAGGCTTCATCATTTCTCTTTGTGGCATTGAGATTGACCCCACTAAGATTTGAGCTATACTCGAGATGCCGCCACCTACCAATCTAAAGCAACTTCGCAGCCTGTAAGGGAAGCTCCAATCTATTCATCGCTTCATCTCACAGCTTTTCGACCGATGTCAACCCTTTCATCACCTCCTCAAGAATGACATCTCTTTTAATTAGGATAAGGATTTCCAAGAGGCTTTTGAGGCTCTTAAACGTTATCTTGTCTCTCCACCAGTCCTTATTCCACCAAAAGATGACCAACCCTTCTACCTCTACATCTCAGCCATAAATCATTCTTTAGGTGCCATGATCACGCATCGAGATGAACAACATCAGAAGTAGGTGGTTTATTTTATAAGTCGAACACTCATTGACTATGAAACTCGGTATACTCATACTAAAAAACTCTATTTGGCATTAGTCTTTACCGCTACCAAACTCCGTCATTATCTTCTCAATCACAAAACTTATGTCATCACCCACACTGACCCCCTCAAATACATGCATTCCAAGCCATACCAAAACCAACGTATGGCTCGTTGGCTCATTCTTCTTGTTGAGTTTGACTTAGAATTCATCCAAAAAAAATATATAAAGGGTCAAACAATCGCTGACCAACTAGCAGATGCCCCCTACCTGACAACCAACCTTCTCACTGCGAATTCCCCAATGAATCAATCACCACACTTTCCACTGATGACATCTTCTACCAAATGACAATGTTCTTTGATGGATCCAAATGTCAACATGGTGGGGGTGTAGGGGTCATTCTCATCCCACATGAGGGTGAGCCCATGCCTCTATCTTTCAAACTTGACTTTGAACATACCAACAACATAGCTGAATATGAAGCCTTAATTTTGGGACTTCAAACTGCCCTTTTCCTAGGCATCAAGACCATCAACATCTTTGGTGACTCATAACTAGTCGTCAATCAAATCAATGGTTCATATCTTTGTAAAAATGAAGTTTTGCAAAGGTACAAACACTGTGTTGACACTCTACTAGAATATTTTGACCATTACCTCTTGCAAATTGTTCCTCGATCTACGAATAAGTTTGTTAATACTATGGCTTCTCTCACCTCACGCATTCCATCCTCATCATCTTCCTCAAGAATTTATGTCACGGTGCATCGTGTGGCATTTCTTTCATATGTTTCTACTAATATCAACCTCATCAACACCATTGACTATAGTCCACGAGATGTTTGGTATAAATAACTTGTAGACTACTTAACTTTCTCAATTGTCCCTCTTGATCTCTCTAGCAATGCGCGATGGGCTTTTATCAAAAGCACGGCTCGATATACTATGCTAGGGGGTCTTCTCTATAAAATAGGTCTTGATGGCCTCCTTCTTCGATGTCTAACCTCCACTAAAACATCTCATGCCATTAAACAAGTCCACAACGAGATTTGTGGCAGACACTTCAGTGGTAACTCAATTGCCAAGCGCATCCTTTGCCTGGGCTATTATTAGCCCACTCTTCATCAAGACTACAGTGACTATGTTCGACATTGTATCAAATGCCAACAACATGCTAACTTGCTTCACATCCCTAGCCATGCTCTACAAGTTGATACAGATTTCTGGCCCTTTTCACAATGGGGCTTAGACCTAATCAGTGAGATTAACCCCCATTCATCTCTCTGACATCAATCAATTATCACTGAAACTGAATACTTCACTAAATGGGTGGAAGTGATTCCCCTCATCTCCACTAAAGCTGACAAAATTGTCGACTTCATCAACACCCATATCATCTATCATTTCGGTGTACCCCACAAGATCATCACCGATAATGGCAAATCATTCAAAAACAAGACTATCCAAAAACTTTGTGACTCATTTGGCATCAAACTCAGCTTCTCCTCACCTTATTACCCACAAGAAAATGGACAGGCTGAGGATTCTAACAAAATCTTAACCAAAATTCTCATGAAGGTGGTCAACGATACTGGAAGGGATTGACACATTCACATTCCCTTCACGTTGTGGGCCTACCGTACTAGCATTCAAACCCCTATGGGTGCTACACCTTTCTCTTTAGTGTATGGAACAGAGGCTGTCCTACCTCTTGAAATACAGATACCTTCTCTACGCATCTCTTTGCATGACATACTTTCTAATGATGACTTTTGTCAAGATCAATTGGCTCAACTTGAGTTACTTGACGAATGTCGCCTTGCTGCCCTCAACCATCTCCATATCTACCAAAATCGTATCAAACGTGCCTATAACAAAAATTTGAGAGAACGAGATTTCAAAATTAGGGATCTCGTCCTTAAAGAAAACCAACACGTGACCAATATGGAAAGAAGTAAATGAGGCAAATTTGCTCCTAATTGGCTCAGACCTTATATCATAACACACAAGTATGGATCGGGGACTTATCATCTATCTTCTCTTGAAGGCCGGCCAGAACCTGAACCCCTTAATGCCTTGCATCTACAACCATTCTACTTTTAATCAAGTACTCATTCACTTGATGTTTAACTTGAGGTCATCCCTTGGGCAACCCCCATCATCCTCATCCCTATTCCTATCAACCCTTTTTTCCCATAAACATTAGTTAACCATTTTTGCATTAGTGTTTTGTCCTAATAAAAGGGAAACCCCTCAACCTCTATAGTCAATTCCATGACCAAACGTTTAATCAAAAACAAAAACAATATAAAACTGGGATGCCTCAAAAGGTCATAAACTTATAAATGTAGACTGCTCCCTCGAAGGACAGCTGCATAATTGCTATAATTGATAGACTGATCCCTTGGAGGATAGTTATTCAAAGACATTCAAACATACAAAGCAAAATATAGACCAATCCCTCGAAGGATGGCTATGCTCAAATTTTGCTACAAATAGCACTCTCTCAGAAGCTTCCCGCATCGATCAGCTTCACATATGACCATAAAACAAAACAACATCCCTACGTAGACTTCCCGCATTGATCAGTCTACCCAAAAAAAAAAAAAAAAGTCATGGACTTGACCTATAGTCATTCTCAGGGTCTCCTATAAAAAGGGGCGAAGTTATCCCTACTAAAAAGGGTTACCCTATCCTAACATCACATCACCTATTACCCTAACATACTCAAGGGATTTTGAGCTCATTTAATGTCAAAGTGATTTGATTACTTCTCTAACACAACCAATGGTCAAAGATGTAATGCATGAATGAGGCTTTTGTTTGTAAAACCCTTATCTATGCTATCATTATTGTCCTTGTCAATGAAAGAGCAATGCGCCTTTAACATTCTTACATCTTTGTCACATACAACCAAACCCAACTGAACCAAATCATTCCCAATGAAACCAAAACATTTTCAGACCACCAACATGACATAGACCATTCACACTAAGTTTCTATGGACACCAATACACATGGAAACTATCAACCACACAAATTATGTCAAGCATAAACCATTACTTGTTGAAGCATAAACATACTCATTTCATTTTTAGCATACATCCATCACTAATATGGAAACTTGCTAGGGATGAAAAACCACATAGCCAATGTTACAGAATACACATCACATAATATGGAAAAGGCTGTAACATCATCATACCCTCATCATTTATAACCTGACCAAACCAACCTATCAACCAGTCCAAACTACATTGGCTTGAGGCCCTTACAATTAGGGCTATGCAGGCAGCACTCATTTGACATGGACTTTTCTAGGGTTAGCTCAGCCATTTCCCCGTTCATCTCCCTAATGGCAACGGCCATCCATCCATTTGTTTGTTCATCTACCTGATGGAAAAACCATTTCACCCTTTAACCATGACTTAACCTAGTCCAACCCATCCATAACCGACCCTCTTCTTCCCTTTTGGGGAGAACTACATTACCCTGAGGCCCTTTAAATAGGGGCTATGTAAGTAGCACTCAATTGACATGGGGTCTTCTGAGATTAGCTCGGCCATTCCCTCGTCCATCCATCTAATGGACCAACTATCTATACCAACCCAAAATCATGACCAAACAACCAGCCCTGACACTATAGAAGTCACCTTAGATTTCTCATGGGGCACATTGGAGATCACATACATCTCCCTGACCACAACCAACCACTCTTGAGATCACTTATATCTCAGCCTGACTCGACCAATGACCTTAGAGATCATGACTATCTCCTCAGACCATGACCACTTTTGAGACAACTATGCCTTGGTTGTTTTGATTACATATGCTACCTCACAAATAGATAGTAAAATGGTTCACAACCCATATTATGACCCTCACACATATTGTTAGATTGCGAGCAAGTTGATCCCCAATATTTGTGACTTTTTTTCATGTTTTCCAGGAGCACTTCCTGAGCCTGGGATACTTGGAACACGACGACCATTGGAGCTACAGCTTTGATCATTTAACCCAATCAACTATGACTAAATTCTGGGGACCGATTATTTTGATTTTAGCACTCCTCGACCTTTGACTGTAACAATTTGACCTATCTATCACGTGAAGTGGTATACGTGCAATCCCAACTATTTCAGCGTTCACACTCAAACTTCACCATATCCATCCTCTATCTATCAAATTGACACCCGATATCAGGTTACCTTCCCTCAACTCCTGCTTTGAGGGGGAATACCTCATCCCTCATCTGGGGCAACCAACTCCTATTTTTGTCTTACAGTTCACCAGAACAACCAACAAGACAAAAATGACCTTATCCCATATCTGGGGCAACTTACTCATGTTTTTGTCTTGCAGTTCATCAAGAACAACCAACAAGACAAAAAGGGGCAAATGTAGACACCAAAATTGTCTCTACTCCTTGGTTGACTCCCCCTTGGTCCCCTTAGTCCACTTCTAAACATTCCTAACCCACACACTTATTAATTTAAAATAAATTACCTATTTTAAACTAATAACACCACCCTTGACACATCACCCATGACACCTCACCTTGCCCTTGGATACCCCCATTTATCACCTATGATTCTTCATAATTACCTAAGCCCTATTTCAACCCTCCCACTAACCTCTCGCACCTATTTAATCTGCCTTTGGACCATTTTCCAACAGTAGCTGAACTCGACAGATGGAAGAACGAGAAAAAGGCTAAAATAGCCTTTTTTCCCATTCTTTAGCCGCCAATGTCGGTCAACCATCGGCTGACGCCAGCGGTATCGCCAACGTCAGTTGCTTAAAACCATGTTTTAACCCCCAAAATGGCTAATCACAGACCCAAAGGCTAATTCTCTAGCTCCCAAAATTTGACCTCTCTCTCTCTCTCTCTCTCTCTCTCTCCCGGATGCACACCAAGCATCATAGGCTACAGGAACTCTACAAAAATAACTCCAGACTTTGGGTTAGAGACATTGCAAGAGGTCTTCTACATCAGCCGCATCAGGAACAAGCGTTCACACCACTGATTCTTTAGCAACTAAGAGCTAAGTATTCTTCTTCTATTTCATTTCAGAAAGCATTAGCAGTTAGCTTCTATTTAGTACTTCTAAAATATCATCAACCAAACCTAACTTTCTTCCCAGAGAGGCTGAGAGGCCTCCCACATATCCTTACCCTTTTTAAAAACCTATCCCCTACCCCTTGTTCCTCTTAAGACTCTATTGACTTCCCTGCAATCTTGCAATCACCTCCAAACTCTTAGACAGACCTTCTAGACCCCCTGTCAACCACAACCCTATCCAGAATTCACCCAAGGCCATTACCCTGACTGACATCGACCATTTCCCCTATCGACATCGATAGCATAACCGACGTTAGCAACTTTGCTAATTGACGCTGACAGAACCACCGACTTCAGTGACTGTGACAAACTGACAGCAGAATACAGGTATGCATTATCTCTATTTCTTTTATTTAGTCTTTCACCATTTCTCTTTCTAGCAACACTCTTTTATCAAAAAGTGGACTGTCATCCCTCAAGGAAGTCTTTGCACTTCTGGGACCGAGCTTTGCTTGGTAGTCCACCATATATCTATCTAACATTTTTCTATTTAAGTCTTTCTTATCTACAAGTGTCATCCTCCACATCCAAAGAGGAGCTCCTTCAATCGTCTGGATACAGTGCGCAAACTTCATCCGGGTATCATCTAACCCCTGACCATTATCTTAGTTTCTTTCATCTTCTGAATGTGAAAAGCAAAAATGAGTAAAAAAAGTAACATTGTGTATATTGCATTAAATATTTAAACTCTATGATGTTTCATTTTACATTTTTAAAAATTAAAAAAAAAAATTAAAAATATGTTATATACATCACAAAAAATTATAATCGATATCTATTTTTTTCATCTAATAAAATTTAATTTTTTTGCTCTCAAAATTTTGTGTATGATTAGGATGATATTTTATCACCTTAAGGTTCAAAATTATGATATTTATTTTTTAAAATTTATATACATGTTCATATTGTGTAGCATAATGGACACTATCATAAAAAAGGTTGAATACTCTAAACAAAGGGCCAACACTAAAATTTTTAGACAAATAGATAATGTTTGCTTCTGAAAACTTTTTTTGAGCTTTCAGCATCATTTTTATTTCTATTAATGGAGGTATAGGTAGTTTGCAATGAAACAAGTTTATGAAAAATTGTAACTTGATGAAATTTTATTCTCTCATAAAGTGTGGTGTTATTGATGCCATCCCATTTATCAATATATTTTCTATTGCACATTTTTCATGTTTTCCTATTTTTGACATGCAATAAAAAAATGTATAAGCATTAAGTATAATAATTTTACATTATTATTAAAAAATTAATAAATAACACTATATTGGGTTTTAAATAAATTATTTATTGATTAAAATATCATTTTTCATGCTATGGTGAATAAATAAATAAGATTAACAATAGAGTTAATTTCAAATAGATTTAATTTTTTCACATGGCATTCAATTTAATACACGAAACAACTATTTAAAACTACATCATGTTTAAATGTTAATGGATTTTATAGACTTTCAATAAAATTTTCAACCTAATAGATAAATAAAATTTAAAATATAATCTTCATTTAAACATTTAAATGGATTATTGTAGACACTATTTATGAATTATATATCACCTCAATTTTATACACTTAGAAAACTCAGACCTCAATTGTTCCTCTCTATTATAGACCTTTATTGCTTCCAAAAGTCTCATATCTACTTTCTCTTGTGTCCCTTGACCTATCTCTTAGTTGAATTATTCTTATGTTCATAACCTAGGCCTTCTATCTTTCCCAGAATGCTTAAAAACTACTTATCTTATACCTCTCTAAGCCCTGATTTTGTACCTATTTTCCTATTCCCTAGACACTTACATCCTAAATAGACACCTATATCGACATCAGTATCCTACTCTGATACAAGTGTCTTTCCCTAAAGTCATATGATTTTCAAATTAAATGTATCTTAATGGTCAACCTATGTTCTTTAACATGAGTTATGTATCTAAAGGGATTGGTATAAATACAAGAACAACCCTCTGTCATTCCTCACCTAGCATAAACCAAGGGAACTTATCAAAATTATTCAATCAAAAACTCAATAAATTAAAATATTTCCTATTTTATCTTACTCTCATATCATTCATAGGAATAATACATACATATGTTTGAAGTATTAAAAGAACAACCCAAGGACCTGATTTGCCAAGTTACAAGCTAGGTCACTATTGTAATTGCTTTATATATATATATATATATATATATTTCATGATTCACATGCAAGCCAAAATTTAGGGGAAAAATACTTAAGTATAAGACCCTATTCAAAGTATTGGATATGTAGGTAGTTCTCATTGATAAAAGGGCCTTTAGGGTAGCTCGATACTA
This sequence comes from Torreya grandis, assembly GCA_037957365.1. Classification (NCBI taxonomy): domain Eukaryota; kingdom Viridiplantae; phylum Streptophyta; class Pinopsida; order Cupressales; family Taxaceae; genus Torreya; species Torreya grandis. The sequence goes on along the minus strand of JARHVA010000256.1, from coordinate 4,818,000 downwards.
TATACACACTAATCCATTTTTTTCAAGGTATCATTTAAGAACATAAAAGAGTGAACCTAGGGTTTTAATCAATAAAATAGTAGTGATAGATTGTGCGTAAAATTTGAGTACATTATCAAAAAAGAGACAAAAAACCTAGAAAAACCCAACTAAAGGATTTTAAAAAGGATTTATATTTTGGTCTGAATACTTTCATCAAGATCAAGATACTAGCATCAATGCAAGTGTCCATGGTGGATGCAAGTGTCCAATCATAGAACAAATAGAACCTAAAATTCTAATACATTCACGTGATGATTCTTTATCATTGTTATATTCTAGTATATAACATCAAATAATATACACTCTCTCTCATCCTTTAGTCATGTTTTCTTGTAAACTCCAAAAATCATAAAACATTTGGTGAACCCATCCTTTGTTTGTTAAGCCAAAACCCTAGTTTTCATGTAAGTTTTTATCCTTCTCTAAATTAATTTCATATTTATATATTTATTTTTAGATCCATTTTTTTCTTACATGATCCTAGTTTAGGAATGTTTACTTATCTCTTTGGTTTGGTCCTTGTGATTGTGTGCTTTGTGGTTTTTTCTAAAGTTAAAATCCTTATGGAGTCCTTAATTAAGGGCCACATAAATCCCAACCCCTTTGATCATATATTTAATATTCATTATGATAAATGTATTACATATGAAGATATAATGGACTATAAAAAATAGAAACCAATGTTAGGATTAAGAGCATAATTGATTACCTTTGTATAAGCAACTAAACACGAAATTAAACCAAAAGTAATATGTAACTAGAATTCAGAAACAACACAGAATATGAGAGACAATACAATCTTGTATTAACACTCTTCTAAAAGGAAATACAATGAATAAATCACACTCTTCCCACACCTCTTAGGCGTACAATAACTCTCCCTCAAGAGTTTTCTCTCTCACACAATCAATTACAACCACAACTCAACACTGAGTTATTCCCTCCACCAGTCAGTAACAACACTGCCAGTCCACCAAGTACTCAAAGTACTCTAAGTAGATCTCCCTGATCTTACACACCTATAGATCAACTAATCTTACTTACCATGTAGATCTCCCCTGATCTTGCTACCTACAAATCAACTGATCTTACAATTGGAAGGATCTCTTCCTTGTCCTTAATTACAATACAACCCCATGGGTCTCTTAAATAGATCCCATACAAACAATAATTAGACTTCTTAATTACAATAATTAGAAACATAGACTCAAGACTAAAATTAGTCTTTTACATGCAAACTAACTGTCTGTCTAAAATTAGACCAGTTCTAGAAGCGCATGTAAACGCGCGCACACACACACACAAGTTGCCGACATCGATTCCTGTCTGATCGATGTTGGTCGACCCATAACTAATGTCAGTTCTACGTACACTGAAGATGACTGACATCAATTGATCAGACCGACATCGGTTACTATAACACTTAGCAACCTCCTCCATTTGCATTAGTGAAGCTTTTAGCTCCATAACTTAACAATCTCCCACTTGGAGATAAATAGTTGCACCTGTACCTGTACCTGTACATTGTCTAATTTTTTTTTCTGGCTTGTATCCCTCTTCAAGTTCAATCTTGAAGACCAATAAAAGTTGAATTAAGATTCAACTTCTCCTTTGTTTCCAGCTTTGTTAACATACCTGCAGGTTTCCTATCCTTGCTAGCCTCTGTGAATGCAACAACCTTCTACATCTCTGAAATCCATCTAACCGCCATACCACCAACAATGATCACATATCCTATGGTGCTTCTCCTATCATCCAAGTAACCTGCCATATCCAAATCTACATACCCATGTAGAGAAGTGCTTGACCCTGCATAACATGTATACCTGTTGTTGGTCCCTCTCAGATACCTAAGAATCCACTAAACTACTTTCCAGTGCTCCTTTCCTGGATTGGCCATAAACTTGCTGAAAACTCCCACTGCTTGGGAAATATTAGGTCTAGTACACATGTACTCAACCTCATCATGTGATTTGGGACACTATTCTATGAACTGTCCAACCATAGGTGTGCTAACCGGTTCTGCATCCTACATATTGAACCTCTCCACTACCTTATTCACATAATCATCTGGAGACAAAATCAACCTGTGACTTTCCCTGTCTCTAGAAATACTCATGCCAAAGAATTTTGCTGCTCCCAAATCCTTCATGGCAAACCTCTGAACTAACTTTACCTTTAGCTCAGCAATCTCCTGCATGTGTGACCCTGCAACAAGCATATACACTACATACAGTAACAGGATAATGTAGCTAATATTATCCAACCTGTTAAAGTAAACACAATGGTCACATTGACATTGACTAAATCCATACTTTGTCATACACCTGTCAAACCTTAAACACCATTGTCCTTCAGCTTGCTCAAGACCATATAACCTGGCCTTCTATCTCACATGTCCATTCTCTCCTTTCTTTAACCTAGGAATCCATTCATCTTTCAGTGCTTTCATCCTGGCTGGAAACTCTACCAAATCTCCCATTTGGTTCTTTCCCAAGGAATCAATTTCCTCATTCATGCCATGCTCCCACTATTTTCTAGATTCTACCTACATTGCCTCTTTAAAACTTCATAGTTCTTAACCATCAGTGAGCAACAAGTAGTGTAAAGAAGGGGAATAATGAATTTGAGGCTTACTTACCCTTTTAGTCCTCCATATGGGCATTTGAGACTCCTTGACAGCTTGCTGTCTACCCAAAATCTATTCTGATAGTGACCGATCTCGGTCACCTTTGGCTGACCCTAGTCTGCACCCAACCAATGTCGATTCCACCTGATCATTGATGTTGGTTCCCTAACTGACATTGGTGTCCACTTAGTCATCGATGTCAGTTCCCTGATTGACATTAGTGTCCACCTGGTCACTGACACCACCAACTCTAGTCTGCACATGACCGACGTTGGTATCTGCCTGATCGATGTCAGTTCTCACCTGACTGATGTCAGTAACTGTGTTTTCCTATGAGTGATGATTTTTACCCGCAAGCTCAATTTAGATCATAACCTTGTCCAAACTACCCTGCTCAAAATTATTCAGCCCCTTGAGCTGATCTCTGTCCATCATCTTCTCCTTGAAAACCAAGGCTTTCCTATTCTTTTCAAAAACATCAGATTTCCTCTTCCTGTAATAAACCTGATCCTTTCTTGTAGCATACCACTGTGATCCTCCAATAGAAGCTCCCTTCTTTGTTGACCCAGTTTCAAGAAACCTCACTTTCTTCTGTTGCTTATAGAAATCTTGATCTATGCTTTTCAAATCTAAACTCTTACCATTTGACTTAAGAACATCCATTCCCTTCTTACTCATGTGACCAAGCCTAGAGAGCCACATCTTCACATCTACATCTGAAGTAGATAAACCAGAAGGAGAATCAATGATACAAGTAGATAGATAAAGAGTACCTACTTTCTTACCTCTTGCTAAAATAAGTTCACCCTTGGAAACTTTCCAAGACTCCGCTATGAGAGTTATTGTGCATCCCTCATCACCCAACTTTCATACAAAAATCAAATTCTACTTTAGGACTGGGACATGCATGACCTCCTTCAACACCCATGTGTTGCCCTTCTGCAATTTCAGCTGCACTTTCCCTTTTCCAACCATTTGACAAGGCTTACCATCCCCTAAATAAATCTTTCCAAAGTCTCCATGGACATAATTATGGAAAAATTCTCTATTTGGGGTTGCATGGAAAGAGGCACTAGAATCTAAAACCCAGGATTCCATTATATCCAAGGAACATACAAGAGCATCATGTGCAACAATACTTGCAACATCTGCTTCTTCATTTCCTTCATGCTAATCTTTTTTCAACGAACAATCTTTCTTTACATGCCCTTTCTTTCCACAATTCCAGTAGATTATACTGCCATACCTAGATCTGGATCTCCTGCCTATCTTTGACCTTGATTTCCCTTGCTCGACCTTCTCTCTTTACCATCCCCTGCTTTCAACACTTAAAGCATTACCTGATGTCTCACCTGTGATTTTCCTGTGAATTTATTCATTCAAGATTACACTAACAACATCATCAACTTTCAAGATATTTAAAGCAAATGCAGTATTGCTTACTGCCATTACCAAGCTATCCCAACTTTCAGGTAAAGAGCCTAAGATTAAGAGAGCCTTAATTTCATCATCAAAAACTATTTTGATTGAATTTAACTGGTTTACCAAACCATGGAAATCACTTAGATGACTATATACCGATCCACCTTCCAACATTTGAAAATTAAATAATTGCTTCATAAGAAATACCTTATTCGAATCTGAGGGTTTTTCATATAAATTTGCCAAAGATTCCATTAACTCTACCATTGTCCTTGCCTGAGATAAGTTGGAAACCACAGAAGCTGCCAAGGTCAACCTTATAGCTCCTAGAGCCTTTCTATCAAGAACCTTCCATTCTTCATCTTGCATACATGTGGGCTTACAAGAAACCCCACCCAACGGTAAGTATAGATCTTTCTGATACAGATAATCCTCTATCTGCATCCTCCATAATTGATAATTCTTGCCATTGAATTTCTCTATTCTTAGCTTACTTTCTTCTACCATTGCTATACTCCCACTCAATTAGAAACCCCTGAGAGTGACCTGTAATCAATAAACACTAACCTGGTCTGAACCAGGCTCTGACAACACTTGTTAGTATTAAGATCACAATTGATTACCTTTGTATAAGCAACTAAACACGGAATTAAACCAGAAGTAATATGTAACTAGAATTCAGAAACAACACAGAATATGAGAGACAATACAATCTTGTATTAACACTCTTCCAGAAGGAAATACAATGAATAAATCACACTCTTCCCACACCTCTTAGGTGTATAGTAACTCTCCCTCAAGAGTTCTCTCTCTCACACAATCAATTACAACCACAACTCAACACTAAGTTGTTCCCTCCACCAGTCAGTAACAACACTGCCAGTCCACCAAGTACTCAAAGTACTCCAAGTAGATCTCCCTGATCTTGCACACCTACAGATCAGCTGATCTTACTTGCCATGTAGATCTCCCCTGATCTTGCTACCTGCGGATCAACTGATCTTACAATTGGAAGGATCTCTTCCTTGTCCTTAATTACAATACAGCCCCATGGGTCTCTTAAATAGATCCCATACAAAAAATAATTAGAATTCTTAATTAAAATAATTAGAAATGTAGACTCTAGACTAAAATTAGTCTTTTACATGCAAACTAACTGTCCATCTAAAATTAGACCAGTTTTGGAAGTGCATGCAAATGCACACACACACATGTTGCTGACATCGATTCCTGTCTGACCGATGTCAGCTGACCCATAACCGATGTCAGTTACTGCATACACTGAAGATGACTGACGTCGGTTGATTAGATCGACGTCGGTTGCTATAACACTTAGCAACCTCCTCCATTTGCATCAGTGAAGCTTTTAGCTCCACAACTTAACAACCAATCCCTTCTTTTGCTTATAAATATGACAATGAAAGAAATAATGATGAAAATACAAGTATAAATGAAGAAGGAAATGATAATGGTAATTGCTTATATGGTAATGAGTGTGATGATATGCCTCTTGTGTATGAGGATGTTAGGAATTAGATTTTCATTAGTGTGAGTTTGATTATTTATGGAGAGATAAATAATATGTTTGAGTATTTACAAGTTAATATTTATTGAGAGGTAAATATAATTAGTTAGTTTGTTAATCAGAATATTATTATATAAAAATTATTACAATATATATTGTAATAATTTTTATATAATAATATTCTGATTAACAAACTAACTAATTATATTTACCTCTCAGTAAATATCAACTTGTAAATACTCAAACATATTATTGTAATAATTTTTATATAATAATATTTTGATTAACAAACTAACTAATTATATTTACCTCTCAATAAATATCAACTTGTAAATACTCAAACATATTATTTATCTCTCCATAAATAATCAAACTCACACTAATGAAAATCTAATTCCTAACATCCTCATACATAAGAGGCATATCATCACACTCATTACCATATAAGCAATTACCATTATCATTTCCTTCTTCATATATATATATATATATATATATATATATATATATATATATATATATAGTGGTTTGCATAATCTTAGGATTTTAGGTGAGAGAAATCAATGGAGAGAATATAGGAGTATGATTCCTATAAATATGTAACCTCACATATTGGTTTATAAACAAAATATAGCAAAATATTATTATTATATTGAAATAATTATCTCTATGTATTTGGCTTCTCATGACATAATTTTTATATCAGCGCTTTGAATTTAAAACAAAGAATCATAAAAATTGGTAGGGGTAGTGATTTAATATTTTGCCCTTGTAGATGGTTATCTTTCAATGAAGAATACAATTTATAGTTTTAATAGTTAACAATTTTTTTATTTTCTTTCTTCATGTATCTTGGCAACATCAAATCCACATTTCAAAGGCATTATTTACATTTTGTGAGGATTCAATTCGGTCACAAAACTCTCAAGCCTGTGAACCATATATCTACTTTACTTTGTCATTTATGATATGACAAGCCCTCTTGGCGTTCATACACACCACCGAATATTTTTTGGTGGTCTTCTAAAATCATCTAGAGAGTTAATCCTTGTCCATTTGTAGATCCCTGGTTCATTTTTACCATCTAAACATAGACATTTTAGATCTAGTATTTATAGCACCCCGTAGAAGTGAAACATCTTACTTGACATTCATTCTACTGGTGAATAAGAATAGATAAAAAAAAGGTTATTTTCAACAAGTCAAGTACAAATCAATGTTATCTATAAATGAATCAATTAGAATTAGTGTCATATGTATAAAATCACATAGAAAAGTGATAAAAGCTATCATTATAAAATTGTATCAAATCAAAGATTGATTGTGCTCTTAAAAGACCAGATAAAATTAGTTATTATAGAATCACTACTTAGCATGAATCATGTTTTCATATCTAATCATAACTCTAATGAAGGTGTTGCATCAACTAAAGGTATTCATTCTATCTATTGTCATCTCATTTATCTTGTTCATAGTTCTAGCTGTATATTTTTGGTTAGTTCCAACCACCATGTGGACAATAAGTTCTTTATGTTATATTGTCTTTGTATTAAGTCAGTTAGGTGATTAGTTTGTGTAATTAAAGTTTCTCGTGTGTTAGGTATTCAAAAAGTCTATAATAATGAGTCAAGATTTATTAAATTTAGTTTAGAATCATTTTGATCTCAAATCCAATCTTTAATTTGATCTTGATTATTAGTTATTTGAGTTATTATATAATGTTTCAATGTATCGTCAAGTCAACAAAAAATTTATGCCAAAATTGTCAAAAGATTCATTGAGTCAAGAGTCATATTTTACGTGTGTCATCATTTATTTAAAAAGTATAAATTATAAAAATAAATAAATAAATTTATGGATGCATTTTCAATGGAATCCGACATCCTACGTCAACCATTTCAAATTGTGGGAGGGAATGATACAATAAATAATGTGGAAATATTTTCACTTCCTCGACACATTTGCTAAGTAATCAACAAAAATAATAGAGGTTGGAAGATACATGGAAGAAGGATGTATTTCAGTGACCTCTCAGCAGTCGCCAACTATGGGACTGTACCAATGACTTCATGACATTTTGTGTGGTGTGTTTTTTCAATTTCTACTATGTATTTTTAAAATAAAAATAGAAAAATATGCCTTTTCAAGATTTATAATTTGCGTGAAATTCAAAACATAGTTATTTGATGTGAGAACATATTGAAAGGACAAAAAGCATCAATGCAAGTCTATTCATTGATCTTAAAAGGGTTTGTGGTAGAGATCCAAAAACCATAGGAAGTGAATAGTGTTTTGGCAATAGTTAAGAGAGTAGTTACTGTAGATATCCTATGACTGCTTTAATTTTTTATTGACATGTCCATTGTAGTCACATAAATTAAATGTAGGATGCATTGTTTCACAAAATAGTGGTCATTTGTAGCAAGATTGCATCAGTAGTATGTAAACCTAAGAGTATGTGGTGGCATACAATTCTGTTTGTGCCAATTCTTTGAGGTAGATGGTTTTACTGTTCATTTCAAGGTTTGTGTTAAACCTATAAAAATATGGGAGGAGTGAGGCTCTCTTTGTATCAAGGTCATGAGACAAATAGGGCATGCTACAATGGGTGAGCATACTATAGATAAGTGTGTGAATGTTTTTTCACCATGTAAAAACTATGGGGGGGAATGTTAGGAATTAAATTTTACATTAGTGTGAGTTTAAGTATTTACGGAGAGGTAAATAGTAATTTTGAGTATTTACAGGTTGATATTTACTAAGAGGTAAATATAATTAGTTTGTTTGTTAATCAGAATAATGTTATATAAAAAATATTACGATATAGGTTAGAATATATATTATTAAGATATATTGTTTATATTATTATAAAAATATATCATATTTAGTGGTTTAGATAATATTAGGATTCTAGGTGAGATAAATCAATGGAGAGAATATAGGAATATGATTCCTATAAATATGTAACCTCACGTATTGTTTTATAATTAAAATAGAGCAAAATATTATTATTGTGTTGAAATAATTCTCTCTATGTATTCGACTTCTCATGACATAATTTTTATATCATCTCTTTGAGTTTACGACAGAGGATACTAGTTACCTTACTTCTTCTCTTTCTAATGATGAAGGGTTTTAAGAGTCACCAATGATGAATTTTGATAAGTCCTTGCACAAGGATGATAAAATAGATATGTAGAATGGTATAATCCATAATATTATAAGTTAAAATGTTGCATGCATACATTCTTTAGTTGTATCAAAAATTGATGATTATTTTTCTCCTTCCCATGATGAAAATATTGAAATATTTGAATGTTCCTCTTCCCCCTCCAATTATGCAAATGTTGAAAAAAATGGAATGTTCCTCTAATATTTCCTATGATGCCAATGTTGATGAAATCAAGTGTGTGCCTTTTTTTCAAAATGATATTCATGTTTAAATTTTTATCCCTTATTTGGATGACGCAAATAAAAATAATTAAATTCCTTTTCTTTCTATAACTTGATTTTAGAAAAATGCATATAATACTTCTTCCCTTTTCTTGATTGAATAAAAAAATGAGAGTGCATTTGAAATTCATAAGAAAGTAGTTATAAAAGATTCATTTTTTTGGGACACAAGTAAAGTCTCAAGTACATTTCATTCATCTCCTCTAAAGATCAAGTTATATAAATCAAAGAAAATCAAAATTAGCTTGCATATTCTCTCTATTATTTTAAAAATACAAATTAAAGTGACATTTGAATTCTTCCCTCTCTTAATGTCGCAAATGGACTAGTAAATGTCTATTTTCCTCCCTCCTTTACATCTTTTGCTAAAAGGGAAAAAATGTTTACAAGTGAAATTATTTCCTCTACTCCTATTGTATGTCATAAAGTTTTAAATAACATTACACATTATAATGATAATGGTATCAACCTTCATTCTATCTAACATGATATACTTACCTATTTAAACATGGGTACCCATTTATTGAATGTTTCAAAATCATGTGATGATCATATTCTCAAAAGTGGTAAAGATTATATCATTCCCATGTTTCATTTCAATGGTAATTTATAGCCTCTAACCAAATCTTCAACATCTCCTTGTGACATGTTATCTATCATGACTACCATGGAATATTTGAAACAATGATTTAACACTCTTAAGTTACAAGTTTTTTCTCATGAGGCTATTTTTGATAAATATATTTTAGTAGAACAACATATTGCTAGAGATATATTTGAGTATTTTAAAGCTTAAAACTTTATCATCCCTAAGTTATCCTTATATTATGGTTAAGGGGATTTAACTATTAATTTACAATAATATATACACTCCTTTGTATATTGGGCCTAAAATGGAAGTTTGATATTAAAGGCTTTCCATCATAATTTAACCAAAGGGGATCTTGATTGGTTTTATAGCCTCCCAAATGGTTCCTTATCAACTTAAAAAAAATTCAAAGATGTATTCTTATCAAATTTTCATCTCTATACATTACCTAAGTTACCATTGGAACATTTTCAAGTGTTTAAATAAAATGAGAATGAGCCTATGCAAGACTATATTATTTTATTTAAGGACCCGTTATATTTATTAAATTTTACACCCTCAGATTTGAAAGTACAATTTATATTTAATATTGGTCTTATTTATCCACTTATAAAAAGAGCATTTCATAATCCATTTTCTTCATTCAAGACTTTATATTTGGATGTGCATAAATATGCATGTGCCCTAACAAACACATAAATTGAGTTACCTATATCCACCCTAAACCTAACATGGTAGAAAATCATGTTTTAAAGGTAAACAAGAAACCTAAGAAGGTTCACAAAAAAATTCAAATACCTTATTCAAAACTAGCACTATATATCAAAGAACAAATGATAAAGACATTGAAAAAAGGAAATGAGCATGCTTAGAAAATACCTCCTATAGTTAGACCATATGCCTCTACCAAAAGGCAACCTATTCAGTTTGATTGGTACCAAGATAGACCACATGATATATTGTGCACATTATTGGATAAATGAATGATAAATATTCCTCATAATTCTCATTACCCACCACATAGATTTGAAAAGGTAAAAGGATAATACTTTTTTACTTACCATGGTATAAATAGGCACCGAGATAATAATTGTTTAACTCTTGAGTATAAGCTTACACAATTAGTCGATTAGGAAATTATCACATTTAAGAAAGACATAGATACACCTATTTCACATACTTATTATAGAGGCTATTAAAAAAGGGTTGACTCATCCCATGCTTCTCCTTTTGAGGATCACATAGTCCATCAACCTTAAAATAAGGTGACCACTAATAGAAATCCTTCTAGTGTACCATCTCCCAAGATTGATCTCTCCCACATTGATCCCATAAAGGAACCATTGGTTTATCAAGTCATTCATAAAGAGACTCATGGAAAAGGTGAACCTACACAAAAAATATGGGTACCTAAATAGATACATAAAAATTCATAAGATATTTATATAGACACTTTAGATTTAACAATAAAAACCAAACCAATAATTCCATTACCACGTGATCTTTATAGTTGAGATTTATTATTTCCATCCAAATTTCATTGCATACGGTGACTTATTTATTACCATCCAAGCATTTCATTACATAGAAATATTTTTTATAAAAAATTAATATATAATTAATAAATAAATAAATGAAAGTACATTTTCATGTGAAACAAGAATAGTAAATACAAACTTATCAAAAGACCATGATACAATTCCTGATTCTACTACACACCATATTTATATATCAAGAACACCTAGTTATGTTCCTATTACTGCTACTTCAAAAAACATATAGAGCATAACAAATTATATAATGATAGATATTGCACCTATGCATGCTCCTTCATAGTACCACCATATTAATGCACCAATTTTAGTGGGGAGATACACATGAGCATCCATTGGATGAGTGTTAGGTATAAATATAAAAATTGATGCAAAATAATTTCATAGAATTACAATAATAGATATAAACAGAGATGCATAAAGAATATAAATAAACATGTACAATAAGAAAACTAGATTTCATGTGGTTCACCTAATGTGGGATACATCCACCAAGAAACACTTGCTCAAATTTTCTTACAATTCACCAGAATACAATCCCTCTCAGATCTATCTTCACAATTACAATGAAAAAATATTGTTTATAGCTACGCTCAACAAACCCTCTTGAATTCACACACTCTGTTCTTCATTCTTAAACCTTAGTTCTCATCATTGATTACCTATGAAATATCCATCAATACATAATACATCAACAAAGTGGTATTACAAAAATAATGGGTACCAAAACCATGGGTAGAATCAACCCAAAAATAGTTTCCCATTAAAAGGGGTCTAGAAAATTTAAAATGTACAGTATTTGAAAATACATTATAATTCAAAAATAGGCTCTATAACACAACAATGAGATCATATGAACCCTAAAAAGAATACATATAGAGTGTATATAATATTTAAAATGTACAATATTTGAAAATACACTGTAATTTAGAAATAGGCTCCATAACACAACAATCTCCCACTTGGAGACTAATTTCATTTGAGAAAGCTTCTCAACCCTTCACTATCAACTATGAAGTCCAAAAAAATTTGAACATAGCTTCAATTTCTCCCTTATGACCACCTTAGTCATCATGTCTATAGGATTCTGACTGGTATGAATCTTCTCCAGCTTCAACTTCTCTTCCTCCAAAGTTGTCCTGATGAAATGGTACCTTAATTATATATGCTTCATCCTAGAGTGGAAAGCAAAGTTCTTTGCTAGATGTATAACACTCTGAATATAACTATATAGCTTCCCTTCATCCTACTTATCCCCCAACTCTTCAAGAAATTATTGTAACCAAATCATTTCTTTGTTTGCCTCTATGGTAGCAACATATTCAGCCTTTATGGTTGACAAAACCACAAGTTTTTGTAGTCATGAAATCCAACTCACTATTGTGTCACCTATAGTAAATATATATCCTATTGTACTCTTGCTATCTAAATCTCCAACTATGTCTGAATCTCCATAACCATGCAAAGTGGTGTCCAATCCACCATAACTTAAAACTATCCCCATGGTTCCTCTTAAATACTGAAGGATCTACTTCATTGCCTTCCAGTGTTCTCTACTTGGATCACTCATGTACCTACTTACTGCTCCCACTACATGGGCAATATCTAGCCTAGTGTATGTAGACACCTAAAATTGGCCATCTATAATCTCCAACCAAGATTTTGACCAATTTCTAAAAAGATGCACAATTTGGCTTAACAACACTAAAATGCATTAAAATCTTTGAAATTGATATATTTAAGTGCTGATTTTGGCTAGAGTGTCATTAAAAATGGAAATGTAATTTATAGGCCAGCTAACTTTGATTAGATTATTTCAAGTCAAAATGCCAATTTCACACCTAGGTGCTCTGAATTGCTCTTTTATATCAAATTTATTGCACAAGACATGTGACTTTGTTATTTGGGTTTGACAACATCCTAAATGGGATAATGGATCTAATGCATCTAACATCAACTTCCAATTCTAAGATAGTCAAATTTTGAACTAATAATAAGACATTCTGACCAATTTGAGCAATTTGTGCACAAAGAGCCAAGGTTTGCATCAAAATGCTTAATCATGCTTAAGAGCTAATTAAACAAAATCATGAGCCTAATTAATAATTCCATGTAAACTTGTTGAATACTTATTTTTTGAAATGAATATTGAATATCTACATCATCAGGTGACATCATTTTTTGGGAAGACATCCCTAGTCTATAAATGCATAAAATATCAAGGTTAACCCCTCCCATACCTCATCAATGCCTCCCATGCCTCTTAAATTCCCCTCTATCCTTAATATTAATGATCCTATTTATGGATTTTTAATTGAATAATTGGATTAATCCTTAGCCACATATCTCAATCTTGAGATGGATGGTTTAGGTTGATTCTAGCCATTTTCCAAAATATATAAATAGGAGGGCTTGCCACATGAATTTTAAGCTCTCATATGTCAAATTTATAATGTTGAATTGATTCCAAAGATTCATAAAATTATTTTTATAATGTACAAATATTGAGCTAAGCCAAGCCAAGCCAAAGCCACAAGGTGCCAAGGAGATATGGAGGTAGCCAAACTTCCCTTGACACAAACTCCATGAGCAAAAAGTTGAGTAAGCCACTACAACAAGCATTTTGGACCATCTAAAGAAGGTGAAAGAAATATTATTTCATGTTTTAGTTATGTTTCCTTTTTTTTTTTTGTTAACTAAGCTCCCCTAGTAACTAGGCCTAGAGATGTTATGCTACTGTGTTTATTTCAATTTTGATTTCATTTTTAGAACTAACACGATACTAGCCATCCTTTTTTGAGTCAAATTATTAGTCTACATAAGGTCACACACAATGGGATAAGATGCATCCCATATATGAAGGAGAGCATGAGGCAAATTTAAAATTTCATTTTGAATGCTTAAAATTCTTTCTAAATGATTTTCTAACTTTATTTGGCTAGATTTTCACCTTCACAGGTTTACATGGATAACCACCAATGGTTAAGTAAACCGCTGATGGTTGATTAAACCATCAATGGTCATATAAACGTCACCAATTAGGTAAACAATCAACATTTCACTGTGTTTTTCTTAAAAACACAAAACTCGAGAGCCAATAGGCCATTTTAAAATACTTGGTTTGGGGTCATATGGACTCCATTTTTGATGATTTTTTTTTAAAACCACATGTTTTCTTTCAAATTTTATAAATTTGATATTATTTTAGCTTCAAGTTACATATAATTTTCACAAAATTTTGAAAATATATTTAATTTTTTCTAATCTAACACATTTGCTTTTGGGGTGATGCCTTAAGGGTAGACAGGTAACCAACGGACTTTGAATTTGTTAAAACATGTTATTTAGACATATTTTGCATGATTTAAAATAAATTAAGAACCTTGTTTTGGTAATTAATAAAAAAAATTATATGCTTAAGTGAATGATTTTGATAATTAGGCTTTCAAAAGTTACAACATAAGACCAAGGGTTCAAAGGAACACCACCCAATTTTTCAATTTGGTGTTTAAAATTGAACACACTTGTCAAATTTTATCTTCAATAGTTATTTAATTAGAACTTGATTTGGAAAAAATAATTTCATTTCATGTATGCTCTTTCATCCATCCCCTTTACAAAAATTTTGGAATCAAAAGTGTTATCCTTATTGCAAACATGCCTAGTCTAAGGCATAGAAAGAATGTCGTCTAAAGAACTCCCCAAAAGCTTGCAATAGTTTGGGTGACCTTGAAATGACCCTAACATCTTTCTCTTATGTCTTTTATTTCATTACATCTTAGCTTGTGAGGGGGAATTCATCACCTCCTATAAGTTATATATGGAAGCTTTGACTTGGGGTTTCATCTCCCAACATTAACTTTAACCACTCCTACTAGGATCAGACATTTGAGTAGTTAAACCACTTTCTAGTGTTGGAGTTGCACATGGGACATATCTGCACTTTGGACATCACACTACACTGACTAAGTGATGGATGTAATGGTTGAAAAAATGGTAATACCTTTTTGCAACAAGCCAAGTTTCACATACACCCAATTACATGATTTTCTTTTGCATCATGATGTGAAATTCATTGTGTAATTGATCCCGATTATACTTAGTGTATTTTGGTCATTTTTTTTGCTTGGTATGTTTTTAGACTAAAAAATGTTTTTTTGTTTATAAACAATGTCAAAACCATGTATTTGAGTTAAGTAGGGTAGTGTTATGCTACCCAAATCATGTCAAACTATTTTTACCTTTGAGTCTTTTAAAACATAACATAGATCACATCATTCGAGCATGCTTATGCCATTAAGCTACTCAATTTGTTTCAAGACTAGTTTACCTTATATCAAAAACCATTTGTTTCAAACCATGTCATGTATACCATTTAGACCTTTGTCTTGTGCTGTCATGTTGTCTAATCTTGTCTAGCTTGTTTGGTCAAATCTTAGTTTTCAATGTTGAGTTTTCAATTAACCTTGTCAAGTTTGGATTCAAACATTGATTAATTTCTATTTAGGCCTCAATTCATGGGGCTGATACATATATATTTCTATTTTTAGTTGTATAACTTTGATTAATCAATTACCTAAATCTGAAAACTATTGATGGTTTATTTGTTTAGTGCCTATCCTCATCATTGTTTGTGCCTTTATTTGGGAGAACACAATCTTTCTTCAAAAGCCTTTTTGTCTTATGCCTAATGCCAACTGATCATGTTTGTGTTTGATTTCATGTGTTTGGTCTATTTCAAATCCATTTCCAAACTTGTTAGATTAAATCAAATCACATCAATCCTTTGTTTCAAGCCTAGATTTTGATGTCATTTGGCTAAAAGTCCTATCATAGCCTATTTGAACCTAGCTTTTGACTCTACATTTGGATAGAAGACCTAGCGACCTTTTCCCTTTCCTAGTTTAGACCTTGTTTGGAACACTTTGACCTAGAATTTTGACATGCTAGTTTTTATTTAGACACTTGACCTTTTGTGCGTATAACATTTGAAGTTAGACTATTTTATGCCAGATCTTAACACAAACCATTTTTGGAGATACAACTCCATACTTTTGATCCAGTTAGACCAAGTTTGAACCATTTGTCCTTTAGACATAGTTTTTTATATTTTTAAGAACTCTAATCCTTTTTGTTTTAGAGCTTTCATCATTTATGTGAATATGTCTAGCTACACTTATGGTAGAGTCATGTATAATCCAACTTATGATAGAATGGTTGCACAAAATGAATTTTATGGCTTTATTCAAGACCTCAATGATGATGATAATATGGTTTGTGAGATATATTTCTATCAACCTCATAATAATAATTCATAAGAACAAAGTCATGAACCAGCTTACAATCCAACTCCAGACCTTAATTGGTGTGAAGAGGTTTATGGAGGAATTTATTAAAGACCCAACTACAAATAATTTTTTTTAGGATACCGATCCATACCCTCTTTACAATAATCAATACATAGAAAATAGTCAAGAACTAGCTTATGATCCAACTCGAGATTGGGATGATATGGTTTATAAGGAGGACTTAGATGCTTTGGCTTGTGTAAGCTTTATAATTCTCCAAACTTATCCTTCCATGACCTCGTCCTTTGGCTTGTGTGAGAAATCAGGATCCATAATGTCATACCACTCCCATACCAATACCTCATTCTTTGTCTTGTGTGAAAAATCAAGCTCCATAATGCCCCTTCATCATTCTAGGACCTAATCCTTTGGCTTGTGCAAGCAATCAAGCCCCATAATTCCCTATAGTTACCCATTTTATAACTTCATCCTTTGGCTCATGTAAGCAATCATGTTCCCCAATGCCCTACCATTATCCAACCATAAGCCATTCCACATCTAGTAGCAATCCCATCAAAAACTCAATTGATCCAGTTATTTGAAGACCAAGTTGTGTTTAAAACTAGTATTTTCCAACTCATTAGAAACCAAGGCCAAGAGAACCAACCAATCCAAGATGTTTTTATTGAACCAACCATTTGTGATAAGTTAATCTATGATGAATCACCTATTAATCCTATACTAGTTGTCAAGGAATCTCACTCTGATGAGCCAATCTTTGTTGAGTCACTTCTTAATGATTATAACTACCTTTGGAAAAATCATTACCTCGACCATATGCCTATTTTTAAAGAGCCTCCCTTTGATAAACCAATCTAAAAGGAGTTCTCTCTTGACCTTTTTACCATTATAGAGGAGTCTCACTTTGACAAACCAATATTTATGGAGCCTATTATGCCATCATAGGCCATTAATTATTTAATACCAAATATCCAACAAGACATCATTATAACAGAGTACCCATCAAATGAAGAATCAGAGTTAGAGTCAAGTTTTATTCTTGAACCAACATTGGATTTAGCATCAAAATCAGAATAAACATCAATCTCAACATTAGATTTACAGTCCCTTGATTCAAAATTAGATTTAGAAGAAGAATATGTTTGTGATTTTTACAACATTGGATACACATGCCTCGTAGATCAATTTGAATACATTTATGATCCTTCTATGATTTTTGAGGATGAGTACTTCAACTTTGACATAAGTTTTCCTAGTGTCTTCGATGAGGATTGTGTAGCCTCTTCCCATTCCATTACCATTCCACATATCATTACCATCAACTAACATAGCCATTTTATTGACATTCCACCTCCCACAAGTTTTGATTGCGATCGAAAGAATCACAATTTGTTTATTGCATTCATGTCAACATACCAATTGAAGAAGAGCAAGGAGGCCAAGACCACATTCTTGTAGCAAAAGAACACTCTATTAATGAAATATTTTTAGAGGTGCTAAGGGACATGCAAAGTTCAAACTTAACATATTTTAGTGAAATTTTTTGGAAGCACTAGAAGTAAATCAAATTCTAAAGCCAATGTTCATTAGTGAAACCTTTTTAGAGGTGATATGGGACAATAAAGATAACTTCATTGGTGAAAACCTCTTCGAGGTGCTAATAGCTGAGCACACAATTTCTTCAATGCTAGATGAAGATAATATCAAAGATCAAATCAAAATAGCTTTCAATCTATAGCCTAATTAGATGGTAACTACTCTCAAGATTAAACAACAAAAAAATTTGATGATCCTATTGAGAGAATATTCAAAGCTCTTTGGCCTTGCCATCACTAAAGTTATGTTGAATCCAACATCAACAACATTACATGTGACTAAAAGTACTGATCTTCATTTGTTTCTGCACCATTATACATTCCATTATCATCTACCATTCCATTTCATAAACAAACCTATCATCCAACTTGTAGCCCTATTTACCATCCATGGCCACACTTTCTTTTCTAGAGGCTAGACATATACCTTGTCTCGATGTTTGAAGCAATCAAAATCAATGACCAACAAAAATCACAAAATCATTCTTGACAACCAAATCTATAGGCAATTCTTGATAGAACAACTATTCAAATGAGTGTGGGCTAGCAATTAACATGATCAAGTATTTGGTTTGTACCATTTTCCAATCAACACATGCATCCCTACTTCAGCAAGAATAATAGAATCATATGTCATTTATCATACCCAAGCTAAAAACATGTACCATACCATTTCATATGCCATTGTCATTATTACATATCCTTTTTCCATTGTCACATATCCCAACCAATCACCTTACCACTTGGGGACAACCCTCTTACCATTTTATCTAATTTATCAAACCAATCATTATATTTATAAAGACCATACCATTTTACCATACCATTCCTATTTAGACCAAAGCCTATTTTTAGTCATCTTACCCAATCATGTTTTGGTCTTGGTTCCTTTAGTTCTTCCTGCACCTTTTTTGGGAGGATTTTAATCAAGTTTCAATAATCAATCAAATCCATGTTTATAATGGCATTATATTAAAGTAGTGTGATATTTGATCTGACAAGATATCTTTCATTTTCCTTCCTATAATCAGTTGGTTTATGTGATCCTGATTATAACCATCTATGGGCAAATCAGTGTTTCACCAGTCTTGTTGCTAATTATAACCACCTATAGGCAAAGTATTATCATTGACCTATTCTATTATATCCTAGTTATAGCCAGCTATGGACAAACTAGGGTAACACTTGTTTACCATGCATTGCCACATCACTTTGCCATTGTTGTTTTTATTTGACTAGCCATTTGTCATATTTTTTAACTTTTTGGGACCTAGTTGGTTTTTATTCACATTTTGTGTGGATGTAATTATTATGACTTGAGTTCATTTTGGGACTATGTAGGTCATGCTCAATTCATGTTTAAGTTACTTGAGTCCCCCTTTCTATATACTCTCTTCATTTTGCAAGTAACCTAAGCCAAATGCTCTCACTATTTTATGAGTAGGTATCTTATCATTCTCTAATGAGTTGAGATACCTCAAAAAATTTACAAAATCATTCCAAATATTTCAAAATCCAAAAAAAATTCCTATCTAAGTGTAGTTATTTATCTTCAATCCGCCTTACTAGGGCAAAGTCATTATCAAGATGCTTTCTTTTGCTTTTGTTTTCAAGGTTTCTATTTATTTGTTTATTTCAAGTTTTTCGTTTGTTTGTGAGCTTTGTGTTTCTTTATTTCTTTGTTTTCTTGCCTATTTTTTTCTTTCAACATTGTTTCCTTGACTTGGTATATATGTATGCATTAGGTGATTCCTTGCACACATTATTCTTGAGTCCATCCATAGTCATACGTCAACATTGTCATCATGGTTTTTATCATTGGTGCATTATTTTTGAGTGTTTATTAGATTGGTATTCAATCCTTATGAATATTTTATTCAAGTCTTCATGGTGTTATATTATGATGCCTACCATCACATGATACATTAAAAATCAACTTCAAGAAGTTATACAATCAATGGAGCTACTTTCTCCTTGGCACCTTAGTAAATCCTTCCATCCCACCCTTGATCAAATCAACCCTTTGACCATTCTAGTTGTATAATTTAGAATTAGGACAAGAATCTCCTCATTGGTAGGTATAATTGAATCATTTCTAATGATCAATCTTATTCTTCTATACATCCCTTTGCATCCTCGTATGCATGGTTGTTTGTGGCTTCTTTAGTCATTAGACCATCACATCTACATTTTCACCCACTCATATTTAATTTATATTTCAATTTATATCCTTGAGTTATACTTGTTAATCCACCCTAACTAGGGTACAATAATCTTTATAAAATAATCTAGGTCTCCTTAATGATTATAACTGTCTATGGACAAATCATTATTTTGACTTTTATTCTTGATTATAACTACCTTTGGGAAAATCAATATCCTTTTTAAATCAATACATGAAAGTATTTTATCATTTGGATTAATCCTAACCATGGGTTAATTTCAATGTTCTTCTTGCTTCTTTTTTTAGGGATTGTCCATCAACAAATGTGATGGCCACTCCCTCGAGGGGGCATCACCCTAGGCTTCCCAAAAACCATTTAGAGCTTTTTTCTTCAATCATCATCTTCTTATTGGCATACAGGTCATTTTTCACTATTTGAGAAGACATTATTTCCCTATAGTTTACAACATCTTCTCAAATAGGGGCAAACTATAGACACCTAAAACTGGCCATCGATAATCTCCAACTAAGCTTTTGACCAATTTCTACCAAAATGCACAATTTGGCTTAAAAACACTAAAAAATTAAAAGATTTGAAATTGATATATTCAAGTGACAATTTTGGATAGAGTGTCATTAAATGGGGCAATGAAATTTATGGGCCAACTGACTTTGATCAGATCATTTCAAGTCAAAATGCTAATTTCACATCTAGGTGCTATGGATTACTCTTTTCTATCAAATTTATTACACAAGATATGTGCATTTTTTATTTAGTGTTGATGACATCCTAAATGGGATAATGGATCCAATGCATCTAACATCAACTTCCAATTCTAATCCAGTCAAATTTTGAGCCAATAACAAGACAGTCTAACCAATTTGAGTAATTTATGCAAAAAGAGCCAAGGTTTGCATCAAAATGTTTAATCATGCTTAAGAGCTAATGAAACAAAATCATGAGCCTAATTAATAATTCCATGGAAAATTGTTGAATACTTGTTTTTTGAAATGAATATTAAATATCTGCATCATCAGGTGACATCATTTCTTAGGAAGACATCCCTAAGCCATAAATGCATAAAATATCAAGGTTAACCCCTCCCATGCCTCATCAATGCCTCCCATGCCTCTTAAATACCACTCTATCCCAAATATTGATGAGCCTATTTATGGATTTTTAA
Organism: Torreya grandis; assembly: GCA_037957365.1. Taxonomy (NCBI): domain Eukaryota; kingdom Viridiplantae; phylum Streptophyta; class Pinopsida; order Cupressales; family Taxaceae; genus Torreya; species Torreya grandis. The sequence goes on along the minus strand of JARHVA010000256.1, from coordinate 4,796,535 downwards.
TTACATAATTGGATTAATCTTTAGCCACACATCTCAATCTTGAGATGGACAATTCAGGTTGATTCTAGCCATTTTCCAAAATCTATAAATAGGAGGGCTTGCCACATGAATTTTAAGCTCTCACATGCTAAAGTTATAATGTTGAATTTATTCCAAAGATTCATGTAAATTAGTGTTATAATTTCCAAATATTTATCTAATCCAAGCCAAGCCAAAGACACAAGGTGCCAATGAGAGATGGAGGTAGCCAAGGTTCCATTGATGTAGACTTCATGAGCACAAAGTTGAGCAAGCCAATAAAACAATCATTTTAGAGCATCCAAGGAAGATGAAAGAAAGCTTCTTTCATGTTTTAATTATGTTTCCATCTTTTTTTTGTTAACTAAGCTCCACCCTAGTAACTGGGCCTAGAGATGTTATGTTAGTGTGTTTATTTCAATTTTGAAACTAACACGATACTAACCATCATCTCTTGAGTCAAATTCCTAGTCTATAGTGCACGCCATGGAATACATAAAGATTACAATAGCTGATGAGTTTGGTACATGTGACATCTAGATTCTCTCCTCCTTTGTCTTGGGACACTGCTCCTTTGATAACTTGAAATGACTTGCCAAAGGAATCCCAACCGATTTAGCATCCTGCATACTAAACCTCTCTAAGACCTTTTTGATGTACTCTTCCTGGGATAAATTAAACTTTGTTCCTTCCTATCCAAATTTATTCTCATACCAAGGATTTGTTTTGCTACTCTAAAATCCTTTATAGAAAAGGAATCACTAAGTTGTTCTTTGAGTACCTTTATTTCCTACATGTTCTTACCTGAAACCAACATATCATCCACATACAAACAAAGGATAATGTAATCACCATCATAAAATTTCTTGATATATATGAAATGGTATGAATGAAACTAGGAGTATCCTTGTTCCATCATAAAACTATCAAATTTCATGTACCATTGTTGTGGAGCTTGTTTTAGGCCATACAAGCTCTTCTTCAATTTGTACACCATGTTCTTCTTCCATGTGACCTCATATCCCTATGGCTGATCCATATACAAGTCCTCCTTCAAATCACCATGAAGAAACACATTCTTCACATCCAGATGATCTAAGTGCAAGTCTTCTACTTCTACTATAGCAAGACGAGTCCTAATAGAAGTCATCTTTACCACTAGGGAAAAAGATTCATCGAAATCAATTCCATTCTTCTATGTAAATCCCTTTACCACCAATCGAGACTTGTACCTTTTCTTGCCTCCATAATCTTCTTTAACTCTATACACCCACTTGTTCTAAAATACTTTGTTACCTTCAGGTGGGGTTACCAAATCCTAAGTCTAATTTTCCATAAGAGACTGATGCTCCTTATCCATAGCTTGGTCCTACTTTTTCCTGACATCTACCTACATTACTTCTTTAAATAACTCTAGCTCTCCATTTTTAGTGAGTAATAAATAATTAAGAGATGGATAAAAATGTTCAGGTTCCCTTTTTACCCTAGAAGACCTCATCATAGAAGTTTGGGGTTATTGTGGAGTAGGTACATGAATTGGTTGCTTGGACACTTTATCATCTATAATGTCCTCTAGTATTATGTACTCTTTTTTAGATTCTTCTTTATGATCCTACAACTACTATTTATACATGACTTTTTCATTAAATACAACATCCCTAGACCTAAATATTTTCTTGTTCTTAAGACTCCAAATACATAAACCAAAATCATCCTCACCATAACCAATAAAGGTGCATTTTTCAGACTTAGCCTCTAACTTGGTCCTATCATCCTTATCAATATGAACAAAGGCTTCACAACCAGATATCTAATAAATGAATAGTCAAGATTCTTACCAGACCAAGCTTCCTTAGGTATGCCTTCATCTAAACCAGATGAAGGACCTCTAATTATTAGATATATAATCATGTTTACTACTTCTACCCAAAACTGAAGAGGCAGTCATGCATGTAACCTCATGCTCCTAGCATGCTCCATGATAGCCCTATTCATCCTTTCTAACACTCCATTCTACTATGGAGTTATTAGAACATCCCCTATCTATGAATTTCATTCCTTGAACATTAATAAAAAAATGCATTGCTATAATATTCTCCACCATTATTTGACCTGAGACAGTTTAACTTAAGACCTATTTCATTCTCAACCAAGACTTTCCATCCTTTAAACATATCAACCAATACTTTCCATCCTTTAAACATATCAAACACATCAGATTTTCTCCTAATGCTATACACCCAAACTTTTCTAGTTGCATCATCAATAAAAGTTACATAATAAGATGACCCACCAATAAAAGATACGTAAGCCAACCCCCATACATCTAAATAAACCAGCTCCAACTTCTTATCCTTCCTTGTAGTTCCAACCTTGAGAAATTTTACTCTTTTTTATGGTACATACACACTATCTTCATATAAATCTAAGTCAAATCCTTTTAATCCAAGTAACTAATCCTTCAAAATTTGCATACACTTTTGGCTCATGTGACTGAGCCTATTGTACCATAAAGTTGCATATGATTTTGCAACAACTAAATTAAAATAATCAACAATACTTTATAAATACAGGGTACCAACCTTCTTACCTCTTTCTACCACAAGAGCACCCTTGGTCACCTTTGAAGAATCTACTATGAATGTCACCATACAACCTTCACTACCTAGTTGTCCTATGGATACCATATTCCATCTCAACTTAGGAATATGCCTAACATCCTTCAGTAGCCAAGTGTTCCCATTCTGTATCTTGATCTGAACACTTCATTTTCCTAGTATGTTGTAAGGTTCATCATCACCATGATAAACATGTCTAAAATCCCCTTGAACATAATCAATAAAATAATATCTATATGGTGTATCATGAAATGAAGACCCTGAATCTAAAACCCAAGACTCAATAATATTATCAATGGAGAGAATTAATGCATCTTGAAAAACATCACCTATTTCCACATTCACCTCCTTGGTGTCTTCATAATTTTTTTTTCTTATCCCGAAGAGACCAACAATCCTTATTCACATGCCTAGTCTTTTCACAGTGCCAGTATACCATCCTGGCCCTTGATTTTTGACCTTCTAAGACCATTTAATTTTTGTGCTTTCCTTTTCCTCTAAACTTTTGTCTCCCTCTACTCTCCATCACCAAATCATCACCTAAAGTAGAATTCTCCCCAAAGCTTTTCCATCACACTTCCTCACTAAGGATTACTCCTATGACATCCTCAAACTTCAACTTGGCATTATTAGAGACTAAGTTACTCACAACCATTACTAAGCTATTCCAACTCTCTGGTAAGGAACACAAAATAAACAAATCCCTAGCTTCATCATCAATATCTATTTTTATATAATTCAACATACTCAAAATTGTATTAAATTCATTTAGATGATCAACAACTAAACCATTTTTAGACGTCTTCATATGAAATAACTTTTTCATTAAAAATATTTTATTAGAAAGAGAGGGTTTCTCATATAACTTCCCTAATGCATTCATGAGACCCTCTGTGGTATTATCCTATGATATATTAAATGTGACCAAAGATGAATGGCATAACCTAATGGCCCCAAGTGATTTTCTATCAAGCAACTCCCAAGCCTCATCTATCATACTCATTGGTTGTTTTACTTTTCCTCCTAGTGGAGCATGAAGGTCTTTCTGATAGAGGTAATCCTCCATCTACATCTTCCATAGACCAAAGTTCTATCCATTAAACTTTTCAAAATTTAATCTATTATCATATACATAGCTCCCACTTGAACTAATAACCCTTCCTACGATTTAATATTTCATCAAATACAAATTAAATCTTTGATACTAGTTGTTAGGAATAAATACAAAAATTGATACTAAATAATTTCATAGAATTGCAATAATAGATATAAACAAAGATGCATAAAGAATAGAAATAAATATATATAATAAGAAGACCAAATTTAACGTGGTTCCCCCAATTTGGGCTACATCCACCAAAAAACACTTGCTTAGATTTTATTATAATCTACTAGACTATAATCACTCTTAGATCTGTCTTCACAATTACAATGCACAAATATTGTTTGGAGCTGCACTCAACAAACCCTCCTAAATTCACACCTAAATTCACACACTCTATTCTTCCTTCTCAAACCCTAGTTCTCATCATCTATTTCCTATGAAATATCCATCAATACCTAATACATCAAAAAGTGGTATTACAAAAATAATGGGTACCAAAATGATGGGTAGAATCAACCCAAAAATGGTTTCCCATTAAAAGGGTTCTATAAAATTTAAAATGTATAGTAAATTTAAAATGTATAGTATTTGAAAATACATTGTAATTTAGAAATAGGCTCCACAACACAATAATGAGATCATAGTATAGTTCTTTCTTTGCACATATTCTAAAAATATTAAAAAAAAATTTAAAAACTTTAAAAATCCAAAAATATTTTTAGAATTTATATATTCTATTAGCTCCTTGGCATATATATTATTAGTTCCATGTTGATGGATAACATATCAGTTACTTCTACATACACATTTGTTTCACATTGCAATTTTAGTGTGATACAAACATACATAGATATATAATCTATGCACTCTTCGATGTTAGGATTTCCCTCTACTCATGTCACTAGGACGTTAGGGGCATCCACCTTTATGATCATGATACATCTAAGTTATATCATTCTATGGTCACTTTACATTATCATGCTTTATATCATATATGTACTTACTCATGCCTTTATCTATGACTATATCTTTCACAGTGTACTTGATATGCTATGTGTTTTACATTTTTTTGTTAACACATTGGATCCATGGGCTACTATGATATGTTTTTATTGGATGTTTATGATTTCTTTTATGCACTTCCTTGAGTGTCTTGCCTTGATATTGTCTTGTTTGTTGAGCATTTGAAAATGCTTTATTGTTTGTGGCTCCCATATATTTGTTTACTCCTTTGACATTTGAATGTTATTATTTATTGTATGGACATCTAAATATGTCATTCTTTCTTTTATGGAAATTTGACTAACTCATGTCCCTTTGATTGTGTAACTTTAAATATGCCCCTTGTTTGTGGTGTCCTTGAACCATTGCATTTTGAATTAATTTTGAGTACTATTGTGTGTGTACTTGGTTTCTTGTTGAGATTATATTATTATTATCTATGCATTGACATGATATTTATCATACATATTAGGCCTTGATGTGATCACATTTATGCTATTTAATGATACATTTACCTAGACATGTTATCCTATATGTACATGGTTCATTCATAGTTATATAGTTATCTTATCCATTTGAGGTGAGGTAAATACCAATTTTTATTCTTCCCTCAACTCAATGGTGGGACATATCAGTGGGGTCATGCCATACAGGCATGGATTCCACACATATTAAAATTTTAGATTCATTGGGGGGCATGTCATAGAGACATGGCTTCTACACATTCATATTTTCAGATATACATTGGGGGCATGTTTTGGAAACATGATCTCCACACTTATTTCGTATTTAGCATACCTAGATTACAGTGGGGGAATTTTTTAGAAATATTTTATCTACATTGACACTTATATCAATTTTTATATTTCTCCATATGTAGTGGATGCATGCTTGGGAAACATGTTCTCCACACTTGTTCAATTTTCTAAGTTGGCCAAATCACAAAATTACATGATTTAGATACACATTTATGGTAGAATTATATACATTAGTACCATTTTTATACATAGTTTCAACATGATATGTATATAAAAGGCATATGCTATGTAATGTGTGCCTAATATTGGAAAATGCACATTTCAGATTCCAAACCCACCAAGTTAAATTTTTATGAATTATATTGATCCAATATATTATAGTAGTGGGTTTAATTTTTGGTATGGTTAAATAACTTAATATTTCTAATCTTTTATATTGGACTTGCTTGTATCATCCAAACTCACTAGTTTGATAGTGTGAGTTGACTTGGTTCACTCACACTCATCAGGTTATAAATATGATTAAGTTGCATGATTGAGTTAGTTTTAAATACTAGGTGTAAATTAATATTTTATCCAAGTTTTAGGGCATGATACCTCCTATATTTATCTCTCTCTCACTATCTACTTAGATATATTCACTTTCAAAATTTATGTATTTATCCTATTATTAGTTTTAGTGATTCATAATGATACATCTCTCAAATCAAATTGCTAATAAGAAAGGTGGTTACATTGATACATAGGTGTTCTCATAAACCTTATTATATTTTGATTTAAATCATTTAAGTACTTTCATTTCATATTATATTCACTAATTATATACTATAACATGATATTGGTTGCAGTTTAATTACTAGAAAATCACTCAAGTTGGACTCAATCAAAGACAAGGTGTGTTATACATACCCAGGTACACGTTATTTTTATTTTAAACTAGAAATTTAATTACTAGATTAAAGGTGGGATAACTTTAGACATTATTTATGAATTATATACTACCTTAGTCTTGTACACTTGGCAAACTCAGACCTTGGCTATTCCTCTCATTTTTAGACCTTACTTGCTTCTATAAGTCTCTCATCTACTCTTTCTTATGCCCCTTAGCCTATCTCTTAGTCTAACCAATCTATGTTGATGACCTAAGCCTTATATATTTACCATAATACTTAAAATCTACTTAACTTACACCTCTACATGTTTTGGGCCTATACCTATTTTCCTGCTCCCTTAACACTTGCATCATAGACAAACACCTACATCGATGTAGGTGTCCTACTCCAATGCAAGTGTCCAGTGACCTAAAGTCATATAATTTGAAAATGAAATGTATCCTAATGGTCATCCTAAGTTATTTAATGTGATTTATTTATCCAAATGGATTGGTATAAATACAACATCAACCCTCACTCATTCCTCACCTAACATAGACAAAGACAACTTATCAAAAAAAATCAATCAAACACTCACTACAGTAAAAGCTTTCCTATTTTATCTTAATTTCATATCAGTCATAAGAATAAAACATACATATATATAAAGTATTGAAGGATCAACCAAAGAGTTTGATTTTCCAAGTTACAAATTAGGTCACCGTTATACTTATTTTTCACATATTGCATGATTCACACACAAACCAACATGCATGGGAGAACTACATAAGTCTGAAACCCTCTTCAAATTATTGGATAATAGGCAACACTCATTGACATCGAGTACTTTGGGGTAGCTCAACATTATGTTCCCACTAATCCATTTTTCCCATGGGATCATTCAAGGGCAAAGAAGAATGAACCTAGGGTTTTGATCAATAAACTAATAAAAATAGTTTATGCACATTATATGAATACAAAAACATAAAGGTGAAGAAAACCGTATAAAAATCCAATTGATAGATTCAAAAAAAGATCTATATTTTGGTTTGGACACTTCCATCAGATTTAAGATGCTAGCATCAATGAAAATGTCCATGGTGGACACAAGTGTCCAAGGGTTAAAGGTAGTCAAAATGTAGAATGAATAAAACCTATACTTATAATATATTCATGTGATGACTCTTGACCATTGTCATATTCCAGAATAGAACATCAAACAAGATATGCTCTCTCTCATTCTTTACTCATGTAGTTGTTAAATTATTTCTATATTTATTATACATGATGAAATGAATTGTATTGTCAAATTAAAGTATGACATTACTTAGATATGAATATTACAATATTGCACTCAAACAACTTTTATTTCATTACATGTTTTCTTGTGAATTCTAAAAAACATGAAATGATTATATAATTAAATAAATAAATTAATAATATGTCTAATATAACTTTTTATTCAAACTTCATTGAATTGTATATAATTGGACTATTGTATATTATATTATATCTTAAAATAAATAGATCACTATGCATCAACTTGGACATCATAAGTTAATTTTAATTTAAAAATTATAATTCCACATTATCATTTAAATAAAAAATTATTTGTTATTATAAAAATCTATAATAATTACTTTCAAACAAATTATATTCTTATATTTGACAATTATTCAATTCAATTGATGAAAGAACTACCTAATATCACATTGCATTAGAATTTCAGTGGATGTTAAGTCTAATGTTGCATTGTATAAATTTATTCTTACCATGGTCACCTAGAGGTTACTCATTCCATGCTTAAAAACTATCAAATTTTAGAGGAACTAAAAATATAAGATAAAAAAACTAAAAAAGTTAAAAAGCACTTCAAAATGTAGCAAAAGTGTAGAGGAAAAAAAAAGATAAGATAGATTATATATATATATATATATATATATATATATATATATATATATATATATATATATATATATTGATGAGGACATTTTGTAATTTAAATTAAAAATTTAAATGTTAATTTTAAAAAAAAATTATGTTTATTTAAATTAGTTAATATTTTTTATAAATAAAATATTTAAATTTATTAATTTAATTTTATAGACTTTCAATTTAAAAATAAATATAAAAATACACATACATTCAAGGTTTCAAAATCAATTATAAAAATTTACCACCACCTATAGAAGCCATTATACCTTTAGTCATTAAAAATATTTTTCAAGAGTAAAAAACCAAATAATACTTAAACAATTGTGATAATTATTATTCATATCTACCTTTAGTATAAAATTATTATTTATATATACAGTTATTATAATTATTATTTATAAAATTTACCACCACTTGTAGAAGCCATTATACCTTTAGTATATATTGCATGCAAGGTGATTCACCTTTTAATTAATAAGAATAAATATATTTAGTAAGAGATAAATTTACTAATTAAAACAACTTATTTTCATCAATTTATTAAATTATTTAAATTTAAAATACTAATGATAAATCTAACATAGCATTCCATCTAAATTTCATTGAGTTGTAAATGATTAACTATTATTTTACTACACTAAAAGGCCATTAATAATAATATGGTATTTTAGGCAAATTATTCAAGTCAATTAATGAAATAAATATCAATATAATATTATATTCAAACTTTAAAGAGTGTTTTTTTTGGGATCAATGCTTAGCTTTTGATTGGAGCTATAACCGGTACTGGGGCACAAAATAGGGCCCTAGTCCCTGGGAGAACTATAGAACTATTAATACCTATACCCTAGAGATTCCATTTTAATCAATGTGGATCCAAAGAAAAACTACTAAAATAAAATTGGAAATAAAACATTTAAACAAACCTTCAAGTAGAAATAAGAACATCAAATAAAAAATATGAAAACACTACCAATCCATCCTACGAATCATCCTTTTGTTGATTGCATACATATACCTTTGTTGGAAAAAAATGATTCCATTGTCCATTCAGTGCCATCAAGAATAGAATTTTGTGTATCTAGTTGAAGTCTTTCTACTTCCATTTTCCTGCCTCTCTTCCCTTTCTAGCCATAGTTAGGAGTCTTCATATCACTAAAACTCTGAGTAATAGAGAACACCAACTTACTTACTATATCTTCTTCTTATTTCTCCTCATCCTCTTCCTCTTTTTATAAAAATTCCTTCCCTTATGGGATTTAAACTATATGATAAATTTTATCCAAGCCCTCTAGCTCATATTTCAAAACCTTATCTTCTTTTCTTAGCTTAGAAGATGAAAGCTATTCTAAAACCAAATTAATCAACTCCTCTACTACCTTCAAAACCTCACTCTTATGAGAGTTAATCTGAAATTCTTGAGGGGATACCATAGAAGGAACCTCAACTAAAGTAAAATTTAGACATCCAACCTTCCTAACCCATTTCTAAACCATTGCTGAAAGAGAACCTTTAATACCCTTCTTAGGACAAGTATCAATCTTGTGATAAAATTTATTGTAGTTGAAGCATATAAATTATAAACCTTTATAATTAAAAAAATTGAGACCAAAATCCATGAGAGGAAGTGATTCTCTCCGAATGATTTAGGGGCTTTTAAAGATCTACTATTACACAGTCTCTTATAAGATTCAAGTTAGTCACTATGGTATCATCAATTTTGACAAAAACTCCCAATTTACTCACCAACTATTGAAAAATATCAAGATCATGAAAAGTTAAGGGAAGATTATAAAATCTTACCCATATTGGTGCTTGCATAATAACTATAGAAATAAGATTAAAAAAAGGATCCCATGGACAAAAAACACCCCCTATTTTCCTAAAAATCAGGGTCCCTATGTCCACACAAAATATCTATCTTCTAGAGATTAAAACTAGATAAAAAAAAGTCATTTGAAAGCATGTAAATAGAAGGGGTTTGGAGATAACTCGATGAAATTGACACCCAATTCTGAAGATTTTCCTAAGATGGTCATTTCCCAACACATCTGTCAATCAAAGATCTATTTTCCCTTTCCACCCCCATCGTAGAAATTGTTAAATCTGTTATATCCAGATTAGGAGGAGAATCATAAAAAAATGATAGAATATCACCTAGGAAATCCATCTCCAAAACTTTAGTCTAAGAAAAATTTATTTTTGGATTCCCCTTTAAACCCTTATCATCATCTATTTCCTTTTCTAAGAGCTTATTTGAAGGAATCTGGCTTCTGGGAACTAGGGTTGGATCAGAGCCAGGATAAGCTTTAAGTATAGATTATTTAAAAAAAAACCATAGGAATGAAATGGATTAGATTTATTAATTTATTTTAAAAAATTATAGCTTTCATAGAAACCCTAACCACTCCTCCTAAAGTACCATCTTCACTCACCTCAAAACTGGGTTCCTTATTAGATAATCCAACAAAGGCACTCTATTGATTCAAACCAAAAGGATATTCCAAGGGATAAAAGCCTAAGTAATACCTCTCTTTGGAAGAATATATTTGATCAGATTCAAGATTTTATTTCCATCCCTTGCCTTGACTCAACCTCATAAAAGACCTGCACTCCACTTGTTTTTCCTTAACCTCAGCTTCACCTCTAAACTTGCCTCCAATAGACACACTCCCCTTGCCTATATTTCATGAATACCATAGGTTATTTTATTTCTTAAAACCTTCCTTATCCAGATTAGACTCCAAAGCTATTGTAACCTTCCCCTCAACATGCCCTTACTCTTGTTTACCTCTATCGTCTCACTTCGATGCACCCTTCACCTCAGTCACATTTTTCACCATAACCACAAGTTTGATCAAACTTCAAAGAGTATTATATCTATGTAAAAAAAAAATTTGAGGTAAGAAATAAATAAAACATTTAATATAATCTTCCTTTGAAAATTGTTTAATTTCACATATTCAATAAATCAAATACAAATATTTCAGACATCAACTTATATATCAATTTAATTTTACAGACATTGTTTCCTCTTTAGGAAAATTTAAAAAACATTATTTCAACATAGTCTACCCTCTAACTTGGTATATATCTATGAGGTTTCATCGTGGAAATAATTCCATCAACACACACCAATTACTATCTTCAACAAAGGTGTGTGTGCCCAAATTTTGAGTTGGAGAAATGTAACCCTAAATTTCTCAAGGTTGATCATGTTTGGGTTTATATTAAATAAATAAAATTATAATGATAAAAAATCACTACTTCTAAGTTCCTCACTTATAGATCATAATAAAAATCATAATGATGCACATATAAAAATTGATTTAAATCAAAAGGTTTGGATGCTTGAATTGATAAAAAATAAACATATATAAAATGTAAATATTTAACTATTTAGTTTTAAAAACAAATTAATAATTAACTTGCATATATTTGTTGTAATAAATATAACATAATAATCATAAACCAAATCACAAAGGACACAATCATAGATACATATACCTTTAAATCTAACTGAATTTATTCACGACAACATTTTTCCACCAAAGGAATGTGAATGAACATTAAGCTCCTTCCTAGTTTGTTTCAAAATAAATAGAGAAAAAAAAAGAATATAAAATATGCTCATTACATTAAATTTACTTTCATATATTTAAATGAGGTTAGTTTTCTTTCATGCATATGAAAGCAGGATGCTATTATAGTAATTTAAATTGACATTAAATTTCATCCTATAAATCTACATTCATAGCTTCAACTAAAAGAAATGAAACATGAAAAATAAATATACCAAATAACCAAGTTGATTTTTCTTAGCACAAACAAATTGAATATCCTATCCTAAATTGTAAATTTTTGGTATAAAAAATCAAAGAAATGAAAAAAAAAATTAATTCAAAAGAAATAGATAAAAATATATGAATGGAAAATTCACTTACTATAATAAATTTTCTCTCATAGCTTTAAATCAAGCATGGGGTAGATGTAGGGTAATGGGGCCCAAAAGAGGGGAGCTTAAAGTTTGACCTTTTTTTTTAAAATAACAATAGTTGAACTTGGAGATAATATTAGAGATAATTGGGGTGTTAAGAAAAAATGAGCTCTACTAGAGTTAGAAGATAATTCATTATGGGTTTATAATATTTTTCTTGTTGGTTAGAGTATATAAGGACCTTGATTATTTGGTAGTCTATATTAATCCTACTTTAGGGGATTTGAGTAGGGGTGATTTATCCATCCCCCAAAAAGATCCTTTAGACAAATGGTGGTTGGAGAAAACAATTCAATTTTAAAGATAAAGATTAACACCCTAATGAAGGTGGATGGAAATAATAACATCCAAGATATTGATAATATAGGTAGAGGAAGATGTATGTAAACAACTAAAAAAACCTGATCACCTTGCTAATATCATAAAAAATAGGATGAATATAATGGGACTACGTGGATGAAGCATGATCTAAAAATTTCTAGGAGCACAACTAAATCTAGAGGAATTGTATGTATGGACCAAAATAAACTGGAAGAATAATGAAGAATATGAACTAAAAACCAATGCAAAAAGGTGATTCATAGGAATCTTCACCAATGAATCAAACTAAGACAAAGTTCTTGGAGGAGGGACATACTTATTCAGAAACACTGGTCTCTTCATGAATCACTAACACAATATTAAAGCTGATGGAGAAACTCCCAACCATGATACCTATCTAGATCCAAATGTATGCACTACCACAATATTTTTGGTCTATGTATGTGTTTAAAATCATTGCTAATACTATCAGTAAACCTATTGATAGTTAAAAACTATATCATGGTAAGGGCCTTTCTAGCTATGCTAGAATTTGTGTGGAGTTAGGCCTTACCCAACCCCTCCCCAAGAACATCATATTGAAAGTAGGATAAATGGAGTGGGTGAAATATATAGATTATGAGATTATTCCTTTCTACTACATTTTTTTCCATGAATACATGCATCTCATTAGATAATTCCCAACACTACATAAAATTAATTTCATGGAGAAATCCCTTGAAATAATTGATAAAAACTTAGAGATATTTGTTAAACCAAAAATAAAGCACATAATTAATAATAATAATAAAATGGTAAATAAATATGTGCCAAATATAGAAAAATAGTCATCAATGCAAAATCCACCTTAATGGAAGCTACCAAACATATTCTAGAAACTGAGCCCTAGGAGAAACCAAATGATGTGGAAGTGGAAGATATTAAAATAGATTATAGATTTAAGGAGGACCTGTAAAATCTCCAAAAGGAACCAAATATTAGAAACTTTGATAAAAAAAAGGTCAATTTTCCTCAAGATAAGCAGACAAAAGTAAAAATCATAATAGAAGGCTCAAACACAAAGAAAATTAGACATGTTAGGATGAGGAAGATGAGTCAAATTTAGAAATGGAAGAGGACAAAATGGAAATTATAAAAACCCCAAATATAAACTCCAAAGGAAACTTTGGAAAGAGAAGAATAGGGAGACCTAGTAAAAATATAAAAGGCACGATGAATTAATGGAAGCCATTAGACTAGGGACATAAATTCAATAAAATACCCTCTTGGTGAGCACCAATCTAGATAATATTCCCTAATGTAGATAATATCTTAGAATATAATGGGCCTCAATGCCCTTCCCCCTCCACCCTAAAAAGAGAGAATTGACGTGATTGATTAATCAATATAACCTAGATGTATTTATGTTATAAGAAACAAAGATGAAACATTTATCAGAATGTATCAAAGGTGTTTCTATAAGTCTTAGAAGAGAAATGGTGGGGAGTGATGCCATATGTACTACTAGAGGATGGATTTTATATGGGATCCTAATTCAGTCCACTTTGAAATTATTTAGGTCCATAACCAGTATCTCATGTGCAAAGTAGTGTCTCTTAGATCAAATCCCAACATTTTTTTATTAATATTTATGGTCCTCAAAATAAGGGAGAAAGAGAACAAGCTTGAAAATAGATACAATCTAAAATCAAATTAGGCATGAACTCATATTGGATCCTCAGGGGTGACTTTAATACTATAATGGATGATTCTAAAAAGAAGGGAGGAAATACAAGAGATAAAGATAATTTGAGCTTCCAAAACTTTGTGGAGAAGGTAGGATTATGGGATCTAAAACTAAATAAGGTTGATTCACATGGAGTAACAAAAGAATAGGTAAGGATCGAATTCTAGAAATTTTTGATAGGTTTTTGACCCTAAGAATTGGATTGAAGGAAAAAAAATCCTAGAAACTGAGTTTCTCATATCCTCAAGCTCTGATCACTAGAAGATATCCCTAGATATTATGCAAGATGAGTAGCCAATCAAAGTTTCTTTCATGTTTGAAAAAATGTTGCTTGATCACCCTGAGCAACTTGTATTTAGAAATATATTTTAGGTAAAAAATAACTAGGTAAAGAGGAGTGGAGAGATCTAAGAGATGAGAATGGAAGGCAAAAATTCCATAAATTTATTAGAAAAAGATGATGATATTATGTAGAAACTAGAAGAAAATTTAAAAAATGGAAATTTATTGGAAGCAAAAATCCAAGTTAAAATGGTTGATGGAGGGAGATCATAATACCAAGTTCTTTCATCTTTCATGTAAAGTAGAAGATAAAAAAACCATATCTAGAAACTAGAAACTATGGAAGGAACCAACATATAAAAACCCAAGGAAATTAAAGATTACATAGTGAAATATTAGGAAGATAATCATAATTAGGATAAATAGGAAAATAAAGAAGATCAATAAGTTTTATGGAGATAAATTCCCCAATTGGTCACTCAGACATAAAATGAAAACTTGATGGAGGATATATCACTTGAAGAACTCAAGAAGCCAGTCTTCAAGATGGTAGGATATTGATCACTTAGTTAGAATAGGTTCTTTTCTATATTATTTCAACACTTTTGGTATCTCATTTCAGAATAGATTAGGTAATTATCATAATAATATGAATAATCACAAGGGATGCTAAAAACATTTAACTCTACTTTCCTAGTTCTCAATCCTAAAAAATAGGAAATCAAAACTTTGAAGGATTTTTGCTCAATTTCTCTTTGTAATACCATTTAAAAAATCATATCTAAAATAATTTATAATATTCCTCAGAAGCTACATTTATCTTAAATAAATAGGGATACTTTAGAAAGGGGAGACAAATTTTAGATAATAACATCACTCATGAAATCATTCATTCCCTATATGCTAGCAAGAGACAAGATATGTTTATTAAGCTAGACATATCTAAGGCCTAAAATAAAGTAAATGGGTCCTTGTTTGATTGATTTATCCAAATATTTAGGTTCTATCAAGGATGGCAAAGATAGATTCAGAGTTGTTACTCATCTTTTAAGTTCTTATTGATGAAAAATGGATCCCTAGAAGGATACTTATCTTTCTCTATGGGTATCATACAACATGGTCCTCTTTCCTCTTATCTTTTCATCCTCATGGTGAATTCCCTAGGAAGACACATAAATTATCTAAAATATGGAAATAAGATTAAAGAAATAGAAGCTACAATTGAATAAATAACCCACACTCATCTACAATTTGTGGAGGATACCATGATTTTAGCCTTCCGAAATTATCAAGAGGTCATGGAAATAATGGATTTATTGTGTAGCTATGAAATATCATTAGGAAAATAAATAAACAAAACTAAATCCAATATTTTATTCATCAATGTTACACCAAACATTTAAACTTTCCTTAGTGTGATTTTGAGTTTTGAAAAGACATATCTGCTAGACAATTACCTAGGTTTCTCCCTCTTTAAAAGTAATGGTAAAAAGAATTTTTGGAAAAAAAATATTGATAAGATGTAGATAAAGCTAAGTATCTTAAAAGACAAATATTTGACATCACACTTATAAATATAGTATTGCAAGCCACCACCATATACTAGTTTTCTCTTTTGAAGTCTCCTTCAAGAACCATCACCGAGATGAATAAAATCCTTCAAAAAAATTTATAGAAAGGAAAGGAGGACAAAGCTAAATTACTTCTCCTCATGTGGGATAAAATTTTCAAACTAGTTACATAGGGAGGAGTAGGAATAAGTAACCTCAAAAAGCTTCACTTGGCTCTTTTCACTAAACATGTATGGATAATTGAATTTAATCCCTTCAAAAAAATGGTAATTTTTTAAGAGATAAATACGTTGATGAGAGGAATTATAAATAATATTCTAGTGAAGGAAATTCATCTTGGATCTACTATTTAGAATAGCATAAGGGAATCTAGAGAGGTACTCACAAAAGGGTTATTTCAACAAGTTCAAAATGAGGAAACAATAGAATTTTGTGAAGATAGATGGATCACCCAAAAACCCCTAAGACTGGAACCTAATTTTAACAACATTAGAAAGTAAAGCATAATATAATGGGGGAATAAATTGAAATATTATTGGATTGAAAATGTTGAGTAAGGTCATAGTAGCTTCACTTGTAAAACTTACCAAAATGTTGATGGTTCAGAGGATGAATCCCAAAAGATATTAAATAGTATCGTTCAAGGCTTTTGGGTTCCTTGGAGTTCAAAATAAAATTATTTGAATTAGAACACTAGAAGCATAGAGGCTTACATAGTAAAATAAGGATATGAACCTTATATTGGAGCCCATTTCATTTTCTCTAAAATATATCTATGGAACAAAATACAGAGCTCAAAAGTATGGTAGAAATCTAAATGTTTATTTTGGTTGGCCATAAACAAAAAGATTGTAATAAGGGAAAACTTTAATAATAAAGGATTCTATGGACCTTTATGAAGTGCCTTGTGTTATTTAAATGAATAGAATGTGTAAAAACTTATTCGCCAATATAACTATGGCTTAGGGCTAAGGAATAAATTTATAAACAAGTACAACCTAAGTTTTACTTTGAATTACACTCTCCCAGATCATCTTAGAGGGTGGTAGTGTAACAAGAGACTAAACATCCTAAAGGATATATGGGAAATGGGACCAATTATTTTAACTTGGAAAGTCTTAATCAAAATGAACATTTAAGGATAAAAAATAGACATAAAATCCAAGAGCAAGTTTGGAAATGAATAGAATTCAATATTAATCATATTGTCTTCTCTTTTGAGCATATGAAAAATAACTAAGCTAACTCAATAGAAATAAAAATACTTTAAAATTAGGGATTGGTAAAAAATTAATTTGAAGCTATGAATCCAAATAATATACAAAAGATAAAGATGATAATAAAAAACATTAAATGGTCTCCTTGGAATCAAGGCTAGCATAAAATTAACTTTGATGGTGTCAAAAAATAATCCTGGGGATTTGGGATCAAGATTCATAATAAGGGATAATAAGGGTCAAGTGATAGCTTATAACTTTGCCTATACCAGAACTGATATAAATAATAAATCAAAATCCAAGTGTCTCATTTTAGGGATGAAGTTGTCATTAGAAAAAAAAAATCAATAACATCATCATTGAAGAGGATTCACTCATGATAATCAAAGCCATGGAAAATCATAAAAACCTAAACTAGAGAATTAAATGAATAATCAAAGATGTAAAAATACTTTAGATTATATTCAAAGGAGTGAAACTTAATCATATACTAAGAGAAATAAATCAAGTGGTAGATTAATTGGCTAACTATGGTCTTTGAAACAATAAACTAAAAATGATAAATATCATCTTGAACAAGGATATGGAGGAATTTAAGGATATTATAAAAAAAAGAATTTTTAGTTTCCAAATTGAATATTTATAAGCTTAGTCATTTTAAACAACTATCATCAAATGTCAAATGCACGCACCATGTATGAAAGTTAATTTTAGAAAGCATGTTTAGTAGGTAGAACTGTATGCAAAATTCATGGACATGCTAAAGAGAAAAGAAAAAGATGCTTTTTTTTTTTTAGAAATCACGCATGGGCTACATTTTCTAGGTGTGAGATTAGAAATTTAGCTTATTATGAAAGCTATCTTATTTTTATATTATAAATTTATTATTATGGTAATTCTTTCCTTCAATAAAAAATTTAAATTATAAAAAAATGTTAGAGACAATTGGACAAAGAATTTGATAATAGCATAAGAATATGAATTATGGCATTTTGAATGTAGTTTCTAAACATATAATTTTTTCATACCCAGATTATAAATTTATGTTAAATTGATGTAGTTTTAACAAAGGCATGGCATTTTTTTTGAAAACATAAGTAAATTTCATGTGTACGAACACACCTTTTTTGAGTAAATGAATGATTTTTTTATGAAATTTCATATGTGATATAGGAAATGTCAAAGATTGTTGAGAATATTTTTATTACACTATTAATACAAGGTGGGAAGGTGATCCCTTATGTATATAATTATCCATATCACATAGAGATAGGGCTTCTATGATATCCTATTTGTTTCTTTGAAGAAGACTAAGTCATCACTCACCTGGGAGAGAAGTGGCCCCAATATCAAATATCATGTAAGTAATACACTTAAATTGAATAAATGAGGTATTTGTCAAGTGGGGGAGTCATGTTATGGATGATATTATTGCATGGTGTGTGTGTGTGTGTGTGTGTGTGTGTGTGTGTGTGTGTGTGTGTGTGTAATTTTACAAGTCAAGCCAACTGGAAAATTGAAACTACAAGTGTAAGAAAAAAATTATACCTTAACTTTGAAATGAAAATCATTTTTTTCAAAGTATATCCAACAATGTGTAGATTGTTAAGATATAACTTTTATAAAATTTTGATTAACAGTCAAAAAGTTATAAAGGTATTTTTAATGATATATGTATAGACCATAATGAGGTATGTTTTGTAGAGATTAATTAATACCTAAAAAAAGTTTAATATTAAAAAAAAATTCAGAAACTATGTCCCCCCCCCTCTCTCTCTCTCTCTCTCTCTATATATATATATATATATATATATATACATATATATGTATATATATATATACATATATATGTATATATATATGTATATATATATATATACATATATATGTATATATATACATATACGTATATATACATATATATACACACACACACACATATATATATACATATATATATATATATACACATATATATATACACACACATATATATATATATACATACATACATATATATATATACATATATATATACATATATATATATATATATATATATATATACATATGCATATACATATACATATATATATATACACATTCATATACATACATACATACATACATATATACATATATTCATATACATACATACATACATACATACATACATATATTCATAAACATATACATACATACATACATTCATATACATACATACATACATACATACATAAAGATATAAAGTTAAATATGCCTTATTATATGTGTCCACAAAGACTAAAAAACACATAAATTTACTAAAATTCATGTTGGTTTATCCATGACAAGTTTTAGGGTAGGTTCAAATTCCCCAAACCTAAATTTAAACCAATTTTGGAAGGAAACTTAAAATTTTCATTTTTTTTTAAATATATGTCATTATTTAAAGTATGTATGCCTTTTATATAAGGTGTATGCCATTTATATAAGGGCATACATCCTTTATAAAAGTAGTACACCATTATAAAAAAGGTGTGCACCCTGTTTGCTAAGAATGAGGCTTCATTAATGCATGATGTTATTACAAACTACCATTACAAAGGGCATGTGTGATTTTAAAAAGGGTGCATGACATTTTTAGTCCATAAAAAATTAGTCTAAATTCATTTTTTCATGAATTTTACTCTATCATTTTACATTTTACAAACTTGGAAATGGTTTTTATTGCTAATAATTTACAAATTCTTCATTTGCTTTATCTCAATTAGTATAAACTCTTCAATTTTTATTCTGTTTGGATATACAATTATAAATATAAATCATGGAGTTTGGTAGTCACCATAAAAAACCAATTAAGGAGCTAACAAATGAGGAAATTGAAGTCAAGAGAAAAAGAAAGAAAAAGACAAGTATATAGGAAAACATCCATAAAAATTTGTGGAAAAGATGAAGGTACTTCTTCACATAAAGCAATATTTCAATTGAAAACAACATGACCAATTTCATGGATTTTAATTTAAATACCTATTCAAATGAGATAAAATTTAATCAATCCTTGTTGAATGATAAAATTTAATATGTAGAACATATAACTAATAAATTTGTATTGAGTGATGAAACACATATATAAACATGACAGAATGAAACATCCATCCATAATAATTTTTTTGAGCATGATGATAACTAACATCATGTAATGACCCCAACTCATCTCTCTTCTAATGAAGATGAATTTACTTCAGTTGTAGAATCTAATGTTAACCAATACTCAAATATTAAACATCTAGAAGTTGAATTCTTAGTTAGAAAAGTACAACTCTAAAAATTAAATATTAAAACTCTAATAAATGCCATAAAAATAAGAATAAAACTTGATGACACTTCACTCAAATATTGTTGGGCATTTAGTGGTAGACTCCCATGACAAGACAAGATATTAGTAGATGGAAAAAGACATTTGATTGAAAATTTGTGGCATGAAAACACAAGGGTCTCACCTAATATAAAATATGTTGTTAAAATCAAAAAAGATTCAAAAAATTATAAGCCACCTGTAAAATATTTCTTGGACATGACCTAAACATAATTTAAAAAATTAAAAAATTAAAAAAAATTGGTGGGCAATTGATAATTAACAAAAGGTCATTTGAGATGTGCAAGTATTTCTATGTTAAATTCAACCAAACATGCACCACATATTGTTATAGGATCCATGTTTAATTTTTTTATGCATTTGATGTTTTCATTATATACATTGTACTTTACATATTGAAGAGATTATGAAGGAATGTATGATGGCTTCTCCACATAAAATGTCAAAGTAATTAATCCCAGATATTTTGTTTCAAAGACCTAAGGGAAAGTTTTTTTAACCAAAGAAAAAATGGAATATGTAACACTTGTGGTGGTTGTTGACATCTTATTAGTTGTACACATGAAGATTATTCACATGATTTTTTAAAATAACCAGTTGATTTTAAGAAGTGAATCTACAAAGTATGCATTAAAATATGAAAAAGAGCCATCAAGATGTGATTTAGTTATGACCCAAGTACTGTATGTGATCTCATATTTGAATTAAAGAATAATATTATCTAATAATATACAAAACACACACATTAATAAAAATGGTTATATAATTTATTCAAAAATTTCAAGGATAACTTCCCTATCAAGATGATGATTTTAGATGTGAAATTTGTTGAAAACTATACACTACAAACATAAAATAAGGTTCAATCCCAATATAACCTTGTAGGTTTACCATAGTAGTTAAGAGATGAACACTACAAGGGGAAGTTTCAGGGTTCATTCCCAGGGATGACCATATCGGTAGGACTCATTCCCTATTTGTTGTTTGATGGGTCAGTTGCTTTGGTGGTAAACGTGGCCTTCTGATGTAGCCTCAAGATGATTAAATGTTCAATATGATGTTGGTTAGGGTCAAACATGAAACCTATGTTTAATGTGATGAGGCATGTTCTAGGGATATAACATGGAAGGTATCCATAACTATTTTATCCTAGTGGGTTTACCCTAGTGGTTGAGAGTTAATCACTCTAAGGGGGAAGTCTCAGGATCCATTCCTAGGGCTGACCATATCAATAAGAATTTTTCCCCATTAGATGTTTAGGGGGTTAGTTTCTTTGGTGGTGGAGGTGGTCTTCCAATGTAGCCTCAAGCTAATTGAGTATTCAATGCAACATTGGTTATGGCCAAGCATGAAACATGTGTTTAACGTGATGAGGCATGTTTTAGGGCTATGACATGGAAGGTATCCATAATCACTTTTATCCTAGTGGGTTTGCCCTAACGGTTGAGAGTTAAGCACTATAAAGGGGAGGTCTAATATCCATTCTCAAGGTTAACCATATCGATAGGACTTGTTCCTCATTATATGTTTGATGCATCAGCTAATTTGGTGGTGGAGGTGGTCTTCTTACATATCCTCAATTTGATCAAGTGTTTAATGTGACATTGGTTGGGGTCAGGAATGAAACTTGTATTTAATGTGATGAGGCATGTTTTAGGGCTATAATACAAAAGGTAACCATAACCACTTTAAGCTCGATGGGTTTACTCTAGCAATTGAGAGTTGAGCACTATAAGGGGGAGGTCTCAATATTCATTCCCAAGGCTAACCATATTGGTAAGACTCATTCCTAGTTCGATGTCTGATGGGTCAGTTGCTTCGATGGCAAAGGTGGTCTTCCAATATAGCCTCAAGCTAATCGAGTGTTTAATACAATGTTGGTCAAGGTCAGGCATGAAACTTATGTTCAATGTGATGAGGCATGTTATGGGGCTATGGAATGGAAGGTATCCATAACCACTTTTTCTTGGCAAGTTTACCCTAGTGGTTGAGATTTGAGCACTATAAGGGGGATGTCTCAAGATCCATTCCTATCGACAGGACTCATTCCCCATTATATGTTCAATGGGTCAGCTACTTTGGTGGTAGAGGTGGTCTTTTGATGTAGCCTCAAGGTGATCAAGTGTTTAATGTGATCTTGGTCAGGGTCAAGAATTAAACCTATGTTCAATGTGATGAGACATGTTCTAGGGCTATAACACAAAAGGTGTCCATAACCACTTTTAAGCCTAGTAGGTTTACCCTAGTAATTGAGAGTTGAGAACTATAAGGGGAGGTCTCAAGATTCATTTTTAGGGATAACCAGATTGGTAGGACTCATTCCATATTAGATTTCTAGTGGATTAGTTACTTTTATGGTAGATGTGTTCTTTCAATGTAGCCTCAAGCCGATCAAGTGTTCAATGTGATGTTGGTCAAGGTCAGGCATGAAACCTATGTTCAATATGATGAGGCATGTTCTAGGGATATGGAATAGAAGGTATATATAACCACTTTAAGCTCAATGGGTTTACCCTAATAGTTGAGAGCTTAACACTATAAGGCGGAGGTCTCAAGATCTATTCTTGGTGCTGAGAATATTGTTAAGACTCATTCCCTATTAGATATCTAGTGAGTTAGCTACTTTGATGGTAAAGGTGGTATTTTTGATGTAGCCTCAAGTTGATCAAGTGTTCAATGTGATGTTGGTCAGGGTTATGCATGAAACCTATGTTTAATGTGATGAGGCATATTATAGGGTTATAGTATGGAAGGTATCCATAACCAATTTTATCTTAGTAGGTTTACCCTAGCGGTTGAAAGCTGAGTACTACAAGGGGGAGGTCTCAAGATCCATTCCTAGGGCTGACCATATTGGTAGGACTCATTCCCCATTAGATGTCTAATGGGTCATAGTTTTTGGTGGTAGAGGTGGTCTTCTGACATATCCTCAAGTCAATCGAGTATTCAGTGTGACATTAGTTAGGGTCAGGCATGAAACCTATATTTAATACAATGAGGCATGTTCTGGGGATACAACATAGAAGGTATCTATAACCACTTTTACTAATGAGATTTTTGATGAGTTGGTTAAGTGACTTGGTTGTTTCAAGCACCACCTAGTTTTAAATCTTAGTTTGGTATCATAGCTCAGATGTGGCCAATAGTTAAGTATTCTTGGGCTAGTTGTGGCTGATCATTGGTATTCTTCGGTCAGTTATGGTTATTGATGGTATTCTTGGGCTAGTTGTGGCCATTGATGGTATTCTTAGACTAGTTTTGGCTATTCATTAGTATTATCTTGGGGATATGGGCCTTTGATTGTGTCCCATACCGGTTGGACCTCTGGTTAAAATCTCATGGGATAGGGACCCATTAAACCTGAGTATTGATTAAAAAAAGGTTCAATCCCAGTACTATAATTCAATTCAATTTTTAATTGTCATGCATATTAAATTTAGACTTGTAATTGATAACATAAAGTATATTATAAATATTTTGAGGGAGTGCCACTTTTATATGAGTGATAATAGACCACATTCTCTAGATTTTGTCTAAGGTTGTTTTGAGATATTTTATAAAAATATGAATGCAACAAAAAATTTGTTCAATACACACTAAATTTGGTCATAAAATTATGCATTATAATTTAATAATCATAAAATGTTTTAGTGGTTAATAATGATTCATAATAAGAGTGGGGTTAAAAAAATAGAGTTTATTTGAGGTTAGGCATGGAAAAGGGACATGATGGTGCATATGCATGTATAAAAATAACCCTTAAAAAGAGCAAGGGAAGCACAAAGATGGTGCTAATTTGATTGATGTTGCAAGTATTATGGCTTGGTGTAATGAAATTATTTATAATGGGTCAAATGAATATTCTCATGTGAAAATATTATTTTCTAAAATAGAGGAAGAAAATAAGGCATTGTATGAATATTATAATATAGTACCTAGATCGAGTGATTTCCATTCGATATAAAGATCAAATTCTAGTTCATGGACTATTTATACTAGGCACATAGAATGATTTTGTTTGAGATATATGTAATTTGATTGGACATAATGTGAGTCAAAATAACGTGTTGAAAAATGGTATTATAGACCCCTAAGGGTCTATGGAGGCTAGTGATTCATTTCAACTACTAATGGATAATGAAACAATTTACTGACCACATCTCAAGTCTTGAGTAACCTATTATAATTTATTTATTATGTAAATGTATCCTTAAACATTAGTGATATATTTTTTTTCCTACATATTAAAAATTGATAAAACTTTAAATTTAGGGAAATTTTTTGTAGTAATTATAGCTAAGGGAAAAGATAAGGGAGTAGACTACTACTTTCTCATTATTTAGAGGTAAAAACCAAATTATACACAATTATCATGGATGGAGAATAATTAGTTTATCCCACTAGATATGTGGTGGTTACAAGTACTTGGATTCATATATACTTTCATAAAAAATTAAATCAATGGTTATTTGAGGACTTTGAAGATGATAGGTTAATACTTCATTATTCAAATTTAGTTATCACTAATAATATTCAATTAATTGAATTTCATGGAAAGCCGCAAATTATTCTTGTATAAAGTTCATGAATTTGAGCATGAATTAATTATTGAAACACTTAAAAATAGAGTTGATCCTAAAGGTATGTTTGATTAACTTGGTAAGGTTAGTATTCAATGCAATTTACATTTTCAAATAATAAAGTTTAGTTATTTGATTTAATGAAATTTAATTGAGAATTATTTTGTCATTATGTATTTATTTTTATTTAAAATCATTAGTGACACATTTAATGTAGGTTAGTGATACCAAATGAGATTCCACCGTCATGTGGTTAGTGTTTTGAGTAGAGAATATTATCTTCTTGAAAAAAAGATAATTATAAAAAATACATATTGAGTAGATAAGTTTTTTCCTCTTCACGAGGGTAATATAATCCTATTATGTGCTCATATAAATACCTCTTGTAATTGTAGGAGCTTATAATTCATCTCTACCCCTCATGGTTTACCTGCAACATGTGCAAAGTTTGTTCTATTTTGTTCCTTAAGAAATAAAAAGTTATCTTAAGAGATACATTGGGCCACTTGTAACTTTAGAGTTTGGGGGCTGATGTAGGGGAGATAAAGGTTATTCATACATATATACACCCATCTGGTCATGTTCATGAAGAAGGTTCATTGGTTGGGATAGTGTGTGAAAAAATGCATGTTTTTAATGACCAACTTTTGGTACCTAAAGAGATATTTGGATGCAAGAGAAAATATGCCACCATTTCTTCCTCATCCAAGTGGTAGATAATCCTATGAGTGGTGCTCATAATACTCTCCCAAAAAATATTTAGGAGTTGAATGTTCATTTATACCCCTCACAGTTCAACTACAGTGGCTTCACAAAGTTCATTCAAAATTTCCCCTTAAGAACATAAAGATTATCTTAAAGGATGCATCTAGTTTCATTCAAATATCAAATATAGGGAAATATGAAGGGTGGATGAAGTTCATTAATGATTATATATGCCCATATAAACATGTCCATGAAAATGGTTTGTTGATTGGGATAGAAAGTCAAGAGATGTGCATTCTATTGACCAAATTTTGGTCCCTAAAGAGAGATTTTTTTATCATAAAAAACCTATCACCACTTCTCCCTCATTACAAGTGGGAGAAGTATACACATAATATTTTCAAACTTTCATTGATTACTGACACTTTTTATCTTGTAGGAACCTGTCAAGTCTCAATCTCTCGAAGTGCATGCCTTAAGGGGTGCACTAGAAAAGGGGTGGGCAAACCATTGGTGTTTTATAAGATTGTTGTTCATTTTTCCACTTGTAATCTACACACTTGTCTCCTAAAACCATTTACCATAAGATTGTTCTTCTCATTTCTACACATTTCAATATTTTCCTCTTTCCATCCCTAATTTTTTTCCTTAACACCCTTTTGGACATTCGACTGTACTAGGTCAACTGGGTCAACCCAATACAGTTTAGGGGTATTTTTCACTTTCTTAGCTTGTTAGCCTTTCAGCTGACCTAAGTCAGACCTAGTGAATTGTCCTTGAAAACACATTGGATCAACTAGGTCAACCCTATATAGCTGACATTCTCATAATGATTTAGGGAAAGATCCACCTATATATATAAGTTCATTTCCCACCATTTCATAAGAGAATAATTATTAGCAAAGAAGTACAAGTGAACATC
The DNA here is from genome assembly GCA_037957365.1 of Torreya grandis. Taxonomy (NCBI): domain Eukaryota; kingdom Viridiplantae; phylum Streptophyta; class Pinopsida; order Cupressales; family Taxaceae; genus Torreya; species Torreya grandis. The sequence goes on along the minus strand of JARHVA010000256.1, from coordinate 4,769,548 downwards.
TACTTATTAAACATTATACTTGAGGAATAAAGCTTTGGGTTCCATACTTTATTTGGAGATATAGATTTGGTCTTATGGAGAAGTCTTTTGGATGCTTACATAGGTTGTGTAGCCTAGAGCTGGTTTATCTTGGTTATTGTTACATACCACAACAATCTCTTATGAATCACCTTAGCCAAGGGAGATATTGAGGCTCAATGGGTTCATCTTCAAAGGCAAGTATTCATAACTTTATTTCTCCTTTGTAAGAGTAGATAGATAATGCATTTGTATTCTTCTCCCATGTATTAAGATTATGTATACATTGATGTGAGTATAGGTCTTTTAATACACATTTAGTTTAGTTGTTTTATTTATTTCTAACCCCCAATTTGTTCCACAAGGTTTGGTGTGCACTAAATTAGATTTAATTTCTTGTTATTAGAATAGAGTGAATGTTTTAAACCTTAGGACTCCATTAGGGTTGTGTGATTACGTTAGACTCTAGGCTTTAAAACCCTTTCTAGAAAGATATATTGTGACAAGTGATCCCCTAATCAGGTCTAGTGGATCCCCATATTCGTAATTCTCTTTCTTAACAATTATATTCCCAATTGGAAGTGTAGGTATGCTATATCTTCTCTGAACTAAGATTTATTTATAGACATGATGCATTTTTTATTGCATACATTCAGATGAACCCAATGTGAATCTTATCCCACCACTTGTTGGATTGTCTTCACATTTCCATTATTGTTTCTTTATTATTAGCATTAGCTTCACTTTGGCTTCACCTTCATTGTTACATTCTGGTGAACCTGATGTGAAACTAACCCTTGCCAGGTTTATTTTACTTATTTTATTATTTTGATAATAGATTTTGACATATTAGATTGATTCTGTCAACCCATCTATTTTTATCTGTATAAAAGTTTTTAGGAACATGCAACTAGATTAACCTAATTAACCCATATAGGTTTCCAACCTTTCAAATATCTAGTTTATCCTACTAGTTTGACTCAGTCGACCCCTTACAATTTCATCACTCTATAGTAGATTTATGTATAGCTTGATTGATTTTGTCAACCTAGTTTGCATATTTTGCCAACCTACTTCAAGGTTCTTCATCAACAATCTTCCTTCATTGAATCTATAATCTACCAAGGTTTCTTTTTACTTATATGTTTCTCAATTTTATGTTTTTCCTTTCACAGTTTGTAATCTTTAAAACTACCCTTGCATAGTCAACTGGATCGACACTACTGACCCAGTTCTATGTTTTGTGTACCATCTAAAATAACTGGATCAACCCTACTTCCTAAGTTCATTTTCAAACCTTGATTATGTACTATAAGTTTGACACTATAAACCCTATTCTATATTTTATGCATCTAGTGTCAACACTATACCTTGTTTTAAATTAGAATTAACCTCATATATGTTAATAATTAGGTCACACCTTTCTTTTCTTGTTACTTGCATGTTTAGAATAGTTCACATAGTTTAATTAGGGGTTTTTAATTAATTTATTAGTTTCACTATTTTTATTTTATGCACACACAACAAAATCACATAATTTAAATAAGCACTTTAACATTTTTTCTACCTTAGGCCAGCCTACTTGGATTTCATCACCAAGGGGGAAGCTGACTTGATGTTTTAGTCAAGTATAAAGCATGGTTAATGGTATATTTTGGCTAAGCACCTAACACCCTTATTTCTATGGTGTGTGAAGTGAGGGGGTAGGCCCTAATACCAACTTATATCATTGACACTATAGTCCCTTTCAACCCAAACTATCTAAAACCATCCTTAGATTGTTATCTAGTACCTTGCTTATAGCCAACTTACAATTACATTAAAAATTATATCTTAATAATATAATAAACATTCAGGTTGACCAATTATTTGGATATTTACTTTTCAATTTGATTACTTCTTACTTGTTTCTCAATTGTGTGTGTAAAAGCTTGAACTAGCCAATATTGGTGCAAGATTTTGTTTTGTGTGATTCAATTAGATTGGTCAATGTAAATCCAATTGACTATATGTTTCCTTTTAGTACTTAATACTTTTCATTACTTGCAAAGTTATCTTATTTCATTTTGTAATATATTTTTAGGCTTCTTAAATTCCCTTTTTTTGTACTAGATTGACCCAATTGACCTGGTGCTTTTTTTACCTTTTGTATACTATACTGAATTGACCCAGTCAACCCCATATAGTTTTATAGTCCCTGATTCTGTGTTAGGTCAACCTAATCAAACTTGTATTATTTTAGTCACCTCTTTATCCTTTGCTTTATCATCTCTCTTCTTTTCCCTTCATCATGGAATTTATGTTTGGTAATGACAATGAGTCACAGTCAACATATATGATGAACTTAACCAATCCTAATAGGTTCTCCCATAGACAGAGTAGGGATCCTCTTTTGGATGCTAGTAATTTTCATATTTCCACTCAAAAAATTAACTATGGGACCCCTCCTAATACCTCTTTGCAACATAACCCTCCTCTTTTATTAGAGTATCAACCTAAGTTAGAGTATACTTTTGAAATGATCTTTATTTCTGAATTTCCTAAACACTGAGGAAAGAATCCTTCTACCATTTATAACCTCATGATTAGTGGTTAAACTAAAGATCCTCATTCACCTACTCCTACATTCTCAAATAAATTTGGGGGTACCACTTTATTCAATTCTCAACCTCTTCCTTTAATTTTGACTCCACCTTATGCCATGGCATCTTCTTCTCTAACTTCTTCTACCTCCATGCCTAGTATCTCAACTAACATGATGGGTTCTACATCTAGTGGGCCTCTTATAAGATCCACTATCCTTAATCCTTTCACTAGTTAATCATTTTATACCCAAGGCAATCATGCTTCTAGTGCTTTTTCCTCTCAACCATTCAGTAGTCCATCTTTTGCTTCACAAGCAAATTTTGCCACTAGTGCCTCACATTCTCATAATTATTCTCAAACTCATAGCAACACTAATAGTGCTACCCAAGCCACTAATACCAACACAAAAATCAATTCTAGTGATTATAATGTTAATCAAACACATCAAATTTTGTTGCAAACTCTTAATCAAATGAATACCTTTCAAGTGCATAACACAAATTAAATGATGAGAATACAAAACCACCTTCTTAATATTCAATCTCGTATGAAACTAATGGCTTAGGACACACATAACCAAAATTTCCCCCTCCTCTTCGATAATCTCAAGGAAATCTCATTCCTCAACCTCCTTTGGTCAATAAAACCATCAAACATCTACAAAATGAACCTCTTACTACTCAAATTACTAACATTGATATAGGAGGTATAACACCTACAATTTCTTATAATGGGTCAACTGATCCTACCTTTCACCTCAAAACATTTGGAAATCTTTACAAGTATTGGGTAAAATTAAACACCTTTGCCAATACCAAGATCCTAGCCAAAACCCTCATAGGTGATGCCTTGGTTTGGTATAATCAACATAGAGCTCATTTCATTTCTAGTTTGTAAGACTTAGTAAATGCTTTAGTTAAATCATTCCAAACTAATGACCTTCCTAAAAACACTTTGGCCCATTTCATTACTTACAAACAACATGAGAATGAAACTTCCTAAGCCTTTGCTAAGAGATGGAAGACTTTGTCAAGAAAATTGAACATAACATGGCAGATGATAATATTTTTCATCTCTTTACAAATTCTCTCTTCCCTAAATTATAATATCGAGTCTACATTCTCTCTCCACATACATTAGAGGAGGCTATTGACCAAGTTAAAAGACAATATTTCCTAATGCATCAATTCAAGCCACCCCAACCTTCTATGAGTCCTCATTTATTACTAAAGAACAAAAACCACAATGTTACTGATTCTTATGACACCATTCACAATATTCAATCTATCATTCTTAACTTTTCTTTGGAACCAGCTCCTTCTTCTCAAAAATATACTAATCCTTATTTCTATTCACCCAACAATATTAATGTTCACAAACCTCTATCCTCAAATATTGACCCTACTTATCCTTTGAAATCTTGGTAAGATCCTAATAATTTTTTTTGGTTACACACTAGTTGGGGTCATTCTCATGAGTACTATAGACAATTACATAATTTAGCTATGTATTTTATTCTTGGACCTAATTTCAATCATGATTCCATTATCTGTAAGCATCACCAAGCCTATGAGATTCATTTTAAGGATTATAAATCACATGACAAAAATCAAGCCTTAAATCAAGCAAATTCTCATTTAGCTATCTACAAAATCCTTTACCTAATCATCAACCAATTTAAGATACTCAAGACAAGCCCACCCCTTCCACTAATAATGTAGAAAGTATTGTTGAACCAACTTCCAAAGAGAATATGGTTATCATGACTAATAGGCGAAGGGTGGTGGATTTCATTGGTTCTCAACCTATCTACACTTCTTCCCATAATAAATATCATGTTATCTAGAATTATTATCTAACTCATTTAAAAGAGTAAGGGCAAGAAGATATTATCACTTTTGACAATCCAATTTTTGATTCCCCCTTGGCTAACATATTCTATTCTATTTATACCACTCTTACATCATCTTCCAATGCTAATGTTAATCAAGCTTCTACTAACACTTCTTCTTCTTCCAATTCTCAAAATCAACTTCAACCAACTAGTTCATCATCTCAACACGATTGACCACCTTATTCTAAACCTTCTTATTATTAACTAGAATTTCAATGTTCTTCAGCTCCTCCTTTGGAGGACCTTCTTAACCATTACACACCTTTATCTAACAACCTTCTTATGGGATATGATGACTTCTTTGAGCTTATGAGGACTTCTCCATGTCATATAAACCATATCATGTAGCTCCTATTCGAGATGAATGTCCCTCATCCTCCCCTCGTAGGATGGGAGGAAACTTTATCTAGTTCTGAAGATAGTATTTTACAACAATGTGAAGAGATGTCTATCAAATTTGATGAAACTATAAACACTTCTCTTTCTTTAAAATTTTTCATAAATTATATGATTCTTGAAGAGATTCTTCTTCATTCATATGATCCTCCTTTATTCATTAGCATCCAAATAGGTGATATACAAGTCAAGCATGCACTGATTGATGAGGGTTATGACATGTGTGTTGCCTCTCTCAATTTCATTAAGAATCTTAGATATTTAGACTATAATCTTAAATATATACGTAACACATGTCAAAGATACAATAAAAGGAAAATGCCTCCTTTAAGTTGTGTGTGGATTCACATTATAGTCCCACCTATCACCATTCATGTGAAGGTGATGATATTTAATGATCCCCTTTCTTATAACATCTTACTTGGTAGGTCATGGACTCACCACATGATAACTATTGCTTTTTCTGCCTACCAATGCATTAAATTTCCTCATAATGGATCCATTTATAGGATTCAAGGTGATAATAACCCTTAGAATTTCTTAAAATTCCAAGATTATGGTGTTTTCAAGATTTAACTCTTGAACCTTTTCCAAGTGTTTTGTTCTATGAGTCGTAGCATCTCAATTTTCCCATCAATTCAACCTGAGGTTATAGTGGGCATCCCGAGCTCATTAATAACATTCCTCCTAATATCTTAGACTCCAATGATGATGAGACCAATGAGATTAAATTAAATATCAAAACTTCTAATCTCTCACCTCATCTCATCTCACAACTTCTTGCTTCCTTGTAGCCTCACTCTTGCAAACTTCCTTGCAATGACATTCTTATAGTCTTGACCAAGACTAGAAATTCTATTTACCATGATTCATTAGATGATAAGGTTATCCCTACCTATGTCATTTATTTTCACACCCTAGATAATGATGATGGTTATTCCTTAGATGATCCATTATTAGTCAATCTTGTACAAGCTCATGATGTTGAGATTATCTATTATCATTCTTCTTTACTTAAGTCTTTTCACTTATAGTTCCTATTTTTTGCATTTTCCCCTTTATCATATGGTATAGATGGCACTGATACCTCTAATTTCTAAAGATCCACATAGACATATGCTCATGGATCATGCTATGATCAGGCCTTATTAGTTTTCTAGGTACCCTAACCCTCATAGCTGGTTACCCCTAAGGTTAGTGTGAATATCCTTAGACCTTTTATATATCTCACTCCTCCTTCAGTAGAACCTACTATAGTTAAGGCTCTTCTCACTCCTAAAATAGTTGATCCTATTTTTTCTCCTTCTATTGTTGAGCCTACCCCTATTTTTAATGTTTTTGCTCTTATCGTTGAGCCTAGTTTTATTACTTCCTCATCATCAACCCCCCCATTGGTGATGGTTTACTTCCCTTCCCTAAGATGGATCCTCTACCCACCAAATGGGTTGATGAGTGTTCATTGGCTTCTTCCAATCCTATTTTACCTCCTTTCATAAGTGCTTCTTCTAGAACTACTCATAGGCATATATGTTGCTTCCATGGGATAGATAACCATTCTTTTGCCCATTATTACAAGTTGTGACAATATATCAATACCTTGCATCCTTCTTCCCTATCATCAAAAAAATCCATACCTCCCTAAAAGGTACTTCTTGAGTACATGCCTATGTTTGGTGAGGTATTTATCTATGGCATCTATGTGGCACCCATCACACTGATCATTGTCACATCCTATAACAACATCTCAAAGATCCTCTTATAGCCATTCCTAGACCTTTTTCTATTCCTACCATAGGTCATTCTTGTAAGAAGGCTTCTCCTTATTATACCATGGCTCCACCTCTAGTGGTTCCATTCCCTCATGTGGTCCCTTTACCACCTTCTATGCCTCCACCTATGATTCCTTCACCTATGGACCTTCCCTCACCAGTGGATCCTTCTCCACCTATGAGTCCTTTACCCATAGATCCTTCTCCACCGATGATTCTTGCATCTCCTTTAGATCTTGTTCCCACACATTCTCATGACCATCCTTTGTCTAATTTTCCTCCTCTACATGATCCTTTGAGCATTCCTACTTTTTCAATTAAGGAGATTAGAAAATAAGTATTTTTCTAATATTCATTAAAGATTGATGAAACCTTAGCAACAGTTTGATTACAACTTCATATAGACTTATCTGATGTATTGGATAATGTGTGTGGATATATTTACCAGTATTTATGAGCAAATATATGGTGCTTTCACATTTATATTTTGGATTGGATATGTGCTCCAATTTTATTTTTATCTATTATATCATTTGACACCATGTCAAATTTTTGCTTCTCTTATATCATGATCTTACTTGTACTATATCTTGCTTATATTATCATATATTTTCTCATATGGTTGTCTTTTATTTATCATTGCTTTCCATTTTTCCCTAGATTTTCTTCTCAGAACTCTCTTTCTTATATCTTCATGATTGTTTTACTTTCTTATCCTTATTTTTCACAAATAATTTGTCATGGTGATTTGGTTACACAAACCCTGTTCCCCTTGGTTATTACCTCCCTTTACCATGCGATCAGTTAGCATACAATCTATCTCATTATTATTTATTTTTACCAATCCACTCTTTTGATCTCCTTTTTCCCTATTCATTTTTCTACAAACTAAGCATATACATAGTTGAGACTTGAGATTACATGCTAGTTCATTGTCAAGCCTAAGTGTCCTAGTCAGTGTTTATCTTTGGTTATTTAACTTCTTTTAGCCTTAGCCTACAATTCATTTGAGTGTATCACTATATATATCATGATTGTTCATTCCAAATCCATATGGAGGAGGAATCTTAAAAAATAATTCAAAATAAAGTTAAAATATAAATCATTTAAACAAAATGCAATTATATCAAAAGGTAAAAATATTATTTAAAGTCTAATCACACTAAAAGATGTGATTCAAATCAAATCTCCTTCTTCTAGTCAAAGCTCAAACCACACAGTTGGCCTTATGATAGAGTCAACGTCCTTTGGGGTGTGGTAGGGTAGCATATTAAAAGAGGAGAATAAAAAAATCTTTTAGTGCTACCTACTTTCTCATGCAAGTACCCAATCTTCATAGTAAACTAATGGCTATGTAAGGGGTCCTAAAGAACAAAGAACACATCATGGAAAGGTAGGTCCATTTTAATTTTCCTTGTACCAATATACCTTTATGATTTGATCTTATTATTATGCATATTTTCCTACAAAGCTTTGTATCTATAACAAACATGTTTCCTTTGTATAGAGATGACCACTAGTCACTTAATGTCTTCTCATGTCCTTAGTATGCCTCTTGCCTCCTAAGGTCTTCTCATAAGACACCTAAGTCTTAATTTTTACCCCCTTTTTCACTCATTATATACCTTATATTCCCTCTTGAGAAATATTGTTTTGTTTACTGATCATTCCCCTTGGGATTTCATTTGTGAGTTGCATTGTAAGACCACGAATAAGACCCAACCATCCTCACAAATTACCATCTTTTACTTCTTATTACCCACATCATTTTATTACCTGATCTTACTATTTATTCCACCTTGGTGGTGTCCTCTTTATTGAGTTGTAGTATACCAAACCATGGATAGGAGCTGGCCGTCCTCACAAAATTTTCCATTACCCAAGTCATCATCCAAATTACATGTGTCAAATTTAAGTTAAGATTCGATTGATTATGAAGTTGCACATCATTTTACATGTTTCCCTTCTTAATTTAGTAATTTTTATGCTTACTTCATTTTTCATTCACTTTTTATCTTCTTATTTTCTAAGTGCGTGTAAGATTTTAACCATTTCTTGAATTTTTCATGCTTCCCAGCTTGAATTAGTATGACCAATTTAAGACCAAACTTCTGTACTTTTGTTTTTATTTCATATTTCCCAGCATGATTTAGTATGATTGATTGACTTAATTAATTTGTTTTTATTACCATATATGCCCTTTTACATACCTTCCATTTTATTACATTGTTTTCATACTTCCCAACATGATATTAGTATGATTTTACTTATTTTAATTTGGTGCAAAAATCTTTCACATTGGTTTAAAAACAAAATCCTTTTTACCATCTTATTTTACCATTTCTTGGTTATTTATACTTAGCCATTTATTGTTATTACACATTTCCCAGCTTGAAAGAGTGTGTAGTACATTCTTGATTGATTATATTTTTCCAAGTCCTTTTACATGTTTCTTTTTAACCATGCATGTGTTTTATATAGTACTAGAAAAGAAACCACATCTCATAAATTTTATTATAGCATATACAACAAATCTAAATACATGTCTTAGAAAGAAATATATCCAAAGCATCCACAACCTCAATCATATTAAATAATCAGAATAACCCATAATGATAACATACACAACCAACAATAATATGCTACTATGATCCATCACACACACCCACACACCCACACACACATATCATGACTTTGATACAACCATCTACAATGCTCCAGCTCTATGGTTGGGTCCCATCTTTTCTATCTCATGGCTTAGCCATGCTACTTGCTGAGGACTTACTCTGAATCCTCTAAATAATATGCTATAAGGAGGCCACTTGAGATCTCAATCCCTCTACCTATCCTTGTAGGTGTGCTACCCACATATGTGACTCCAATAGCTGGCTCTAGATCTCTATCATCTATGCTACTATATCTAGATGCATATCTATCTCATTTTCTAGGTATTACCATGGCTATATCTCCTTGACATGCATCACTATTAGTGGTTTCATCCTCTCCCTCTACACTCATATCTATATCATTACCTATCCAACTAATCTAAACTAGCTCACCTAAGTTGGGGTAGATGGTACACTCAGATCCTCTAGTGTCATAGGGTCATATGGTTGTAGAGTCTCATCTAGGATGTCATGGAGTGCTCCCCTCACTAGGTACCCCCATATCTCCTCCTCATCCTCACCTACACTTTCAAAATCCCACAATATGGATATTAGATCATTGTTATATCTCATAATATCTATCTATTTATCTCTACTTCCAAATGAAAACTTAAGAAATAATTCAATCATCTTTTTACATGGTTATGTCTCAGCCACTATGGTATCACCATCTATATGACCACCTAACATAGCATCCCTATTTGCATGACCTCCTAACACTTCCTTTATAGGCCACCTCCTAAGCTCAAACTTGATTATCATAGTTTGTATCAGTCTCATCCTACATCTAAGTGGTCTCTTTACCATATTCTCTAGATCACCTATGAGGTCATCTGAGATGGTAATAGTCTCCACTCTCTCTAATTCCTCATCGATGATGTGTCTTCAGTGGCCACTACTCATCTTGTTATGCAATCAATAGTGGTACATCTAGTATCTCTACCTCCACATCCGTATCCTCCTACTCAACTCCTCATCATGCCCAACTAGTCCATGGTCTCTCTTGACATGGCCTCAGTCCTCTCCTCCCTTGTGGCTCCCTCATAATTTGATCCCACTTCTCCAGCATTAGTATCAGTGTCACTAGATGAGGTAGGCCCATTTTCCCTAGCACCCATGCCATTAGATGTGGCTTTTTCCATTAGAAATAGTGTCTAATAACCTCTATCCTGATCGTCACTAGTGCAACTTATATGTAATTAGACATGCATAATCTCTATGAATTAATCTTAGATCAAATAAGATAGATCACACCTACACTTATGAGTGGGATACACTTGTTAAGTGAGAGCATGACCAATATGGGGTGACCCAATTAGGGGATTATTTGTATCACTTATCACAACATATCATGTTAGGAAGGGTTCCAAAGCCTATAGTCTAACACAATTGCATAACAACCCTAATGGAGTCCTAAGGTTTAAAATGTTCACTCTATTCTAATACAAATAAAAAATCTAATCTAGTGCTCACCAAAGCTTATGGTACAAAGTGGGGGTTAGAAAAAATAAAACAAACAACTAAACTAAACATGTATTAGAAGACATATATTTACATCAATATATATGAAATCCTATTACATGGAGAGAAGAATACAAATGCATTATTTATATACTATTACAAAGGATAAATAAAGTTAGTAATACTTACCTTTGAAGATGAACCCACTGAGCCTCAATCTCTTCCTTGGCCAAGGTGCTTCATAAGAAATTATTGTGGTATGCAAGGATAATTAATATAAATAAGGTCTAGGCTACACAACCTATCTAAGCATCCAAAAAAATTATCCACAAGATAAGATCCATATCTTCAAAGAAATTATGGAACCCTAAGCTTTATTCCTCAAGTATAATGGTCAATAAGTATATGTTCATTCACACTTCTTCACTAATAATTCTTCTCTTATGAAATGGTGGGAATTGACCTTGTATATATAGGCAAATCTTAACCTAAATCCTCTTGGGAATGTAGGTTGTATAGGGTCGACCCAGTTGATCCAGTGTATTTTTAGGGATAATTTAATAGGTTTATGCTAAGTCAGCCAAAAGGCTAACAAACCAAGAAAGTAAAGAATACCCCTAAATTGTATTGGGTCAACCCAGTCGACCTAGTACAATTGATAGTCAAAAATGAGTTTAAGACAAGAAAAGAGGGATGGAGAGAGGAAACTACTAGAGGAATACTCAAGGGAGGTTAAATAACTTAGGGAATGGTTTTGGGATTTGGTTAGATTGGTAATAATGTGGCAAAAAGGGACAACAATCTTGTGAAGCACCAAAAGTTTCCCTACTCCTTTCCTAGTGCACCCCTTAGGGTATGTACTCAGAGAGATTTAGTCTCAATTATTTCTTAGAAGATGTAAATTGTTAATATTTGATAAAAGTTAAATTTTTTATGTGTATACATAACTATGTCCTATCTCACTCATGCAACTTCTATGTGCTCATATGGCTACCACACTATGTTTGCACATCTCACTGATGTAGCACTAACATGTGGGGCATGACCCGTATCCTCCCTCTATATCCTCACTTAAGGTGACCTATCATCGACTGCATGGGGTAGCCCAATCAACTGATACATAGGAAACCTCTCATATATCCAAGCTGTCAGTAATAGGATTGGTTCCATGGTCCTCTACCATTTAACAAACATCTCATATAGATCATGTACTAGCTGGACCTACATGATAGAGCCTAGGCCATATAGAATTCGATCCTCCCAGATCATCCTACTCAAATCTACCATGAATAGTGGTACCTTACTATCTTACTTTTGATATATCACCCACTGTGTCATAGAACCTATCACAATCTTCTAAATGTTCAAAATATATGATGTATAGACATCAAACATACTTACTCTCCTACCTAGTAATATCATCTCTAAGCCTATATCCCACATAGTTAAGGCTCTCCTCTTCTTTAGACTATTTTGTATCCCTACAGTCACCTATGATCCTATTATAGGTAGCCCCGGGATGGCATGGACATCCTATACCATGATAACCATCTCTATTGTATCCTCATCCACCTCCCATCTAAAGGTGTTAGTTAATTGTTACCAACAAGTGAGGAACATGACTAACATATTAGCACTACGGGGGATCCAACACATCTCTGCTATCCTGCCTAGACCTATCCTAGTCTAGCCCTATCTCCATATGATAACCTATCTAATAAGTCTAGTAACCATGTCACATCCACAAGTCTCCAAAATCTCTATTGAACCTACACCCAAGAAATAACAAAGGATGTATCAGTTCCTCCATGCAATGTATAGTCAAAATATATTCTCTTTACATTTTTTACATAAAAAACAAGCCTATATTACTTTATTTTATTCATTTTAGCTTAATTTTAGATTTTTCAGTCCTTTTTTACCTTACTTGGTCATTTTAGGCCATTCTAGACCTCTTTCAGCCTTTTACATGCTTTTTTGTATCATTCCATCTCTTTGGTAAAACTAGTTTGACCAAAATTTTCTTATATTTTCTCTTAGTTGACTCAAAAATCTAAGTCAACCCCCTTATTTCCCCCTCCTTAGTACTGAGTTTGCATTCTAGACCTTTAGAACCACCTAGCAACTCTAATCTAGGCCATTTACTTATAGATTATATAGGTTTGACCCATACCTACTAGGTTAGCACTATGGATTCTACTTAGTTTCTAGCTTACTAGGTTGATTGGGTTGACCTAGTGCTTTTTACCTGTTAACCCCTTGTATTTTCCTAAAAAAGTGTAATTTTTTTTCTTTTTGCCTAAACCATCCAAACCCATTTTCTATCTTCCTATTTTATAACCCTAAAATCTCATTTTGACATCTATAAATACTTAAAATTCAAATTTACTAAAAATACACTTAATTCAATATAAATTTCAAAAATTGGGTTGAGTTCTTAGTTGCATACTTGTAGTGCACTTGCTGCTGCCTCTAGAGCCTCTCCCTATCTAGCATGTCATTTCCTTACCATCCCAATTCATTTTTCTCTCCATATATCTTTTTCCCCTCTCTCAAAATTCAAAATAACAAATGACTTCTCTTTTCCCTATTTAAAAACACTTTTCAAAATTGAAATCTTTCAATTATTGTCATGTAGATTCCTTATTTTACTTATATATTTGTTTTTACTCATCGATTTTACAAACCATAAAATGTGTTATATTCATGATAACCTAGAGAATCTTTTCCATTATCATATTCCTATCTTCTAATTTTTTCTGATTTTTGGCTATTTTTTGCACTAACTTTTATAGGTTCATCTAGTGTTCTCTACATTGGACACCTTCACACTTCTTACAGTCTACTTATTTATCTATGACACTAAGATAAGTTAAAGGTATGTGTTTTTTAATATATTTATTTAATTTATCTTATTTTCTTCTTACTATACTTTATTTAGCATCAGTGTTATGTGTTATCACATTTTTTTCTCAAAGCACCATCCCATGTTGCACTTATGTGACACGTGATGAGCTTTGAGTGGGGCATATATATACACATAATATTTTCAAACTTTTATTGATTAATGACACTTTATATCTTGCAAGAACCTATTGAGTCTCAATATATCTGAGTACATGCCTTAAGGGGTGCATTGGAAAAGGGGTGGGTATACCATCAGTGCTTCATAAGATTGTTGTTCCTTTTGACACTTACCATTTACACACTTATCTCCTAAAACCATTTACCCTAAGCTTATTATTATCATTTCTATCCATTCTAGTCTTTTCCTCCTTCCATCCCTCCTTTTATTGACTTAGCACCCTTTTGGATGGTTGATTGTATTGGGTCAACTGGGTCAAACTAGTACAGTTCAGGGGTATTTTTCACTTTCTTAGCTTGTTAGCCTTTTAGCTAACCTAGCTCAGACCTAGTGAATTATCCCAAAAAACACACTGGGTCAACCTTATACAGGTGACATTTCTAAAAGGATCTAGGGCAAGATACACCTATATATACATGTTCATTTCCCACCATTTTGTAAGAGAAGAATTATTAGTGAAGAAGTGTGAGCAAACATCTGCTTATTGACCATTCTACTTGAAGAATAAAGCATAGGGTTCCATACTTTCTTTGGAGATACATATATTATCTTTTGGAGAAGTTTTTTAGATGATTAGATAGGTTGTGTAGCCTAAAGCTGATTTATCTTGGTTATCCTTACATACCACAACAATCTTTTGCAAAGCACCTTGGCTAAGGGAGAGATTGAAGCTCGACCGGTTTGTCTTCAAAGGTAAGTATTCCTAACTTTATTTCTCCTTTGTAAGAGTAGATAGATAATGTATTTTTATTATTCTCCCATGTATTAAGATTTATATATATATTTACATGAGTATATGTCTTCTAATACATGTTTATTTTAGTTATTTTATTTATTTCTAACCCCCACTTTTTGCCATAAGCTTTGGTGTGCACTATATTAGATTTAATTTCTTGTTATTAGAATAGAGTGAATGTTTTAAACCTTAGGACTCTATTAGGGTTATTGTGTGATTGTGTTAGACTATAATCTTTAGAGCCCTTCCTAGCATGATATGTTGTGACAAGTAATCCCCTAATTGGGTTTAGTGGATCCTCATATTGGTAATGCTCCTACTTAACAAGTGTATCCCCAATCGAAAGTGTAGGTTTGCTTTATCTTTTTTGAGCCAAAATTGATTTATAGACACGATGTATTTTTTATTAAATACAAGAGATAATCTTATATTTTTTCTTAGATGAATCACCCAAACAATTTTATGAGCTTACGATTCATCCCTATGCCTCATGGTTCTCCTACAATAGTTGTGCAAAGCTCATTCCATTTTTCCCTTAAGAATATGGAGAATCTCTCAAAGGATGTGTCTAGCCACATGAAAATTTTGACTCTGGGGGATAAAATAGGGTAGAATAAGGCCATTCATGTGTCTATATACCCATATAAATGTGTCTATAAAGATGGTTCATTGATTGGTATAGAGATTCAAAATATACACATCCAATTGACCAAATTTTGGTCCCTAAAGAGAGATTTATATATGAGATAAAATTTGATGCCATTTCTCACTCATCTTGAACAGGAGAGGATCCTATGCATGGTTCTAAAATGACTCATCCATGTAATTATAAGAGCTTACAGATCATCTCTATGCATCATGGTTCTCCTACAATGGATGAACAAAGTTCATTCCATTTTTTCCCTTAAGAATGAGGAGATTATCTTAAGGGATGCATCAAGCACGTTAAAATTTAAACTATGGGGTCAGATAGAGGGGAAAAAATGTCATTAATGTGTATATACACCCATCTTAATGTGTCTAAAAATATGGTTTGTTTATTGGGATAACAAATCAAGAGATGCATGTTTTATTTAAAAAAATTGGTCCATAAAGAGAGACTTGGATGTGAGAGAAAACATGATGCAATTTATTCATCATTATTAATGGCATATAATAATCTATGGTTTTATTATATTACTTTACCATGCAAACTATAGGATATGATGATTTGTCTCTATGCCTCATGGTTCTCATGTAATGCTTGTGTAAAGTTTGTTTAATTTTTCTCCTTAAGGATAGGAAGATTATCTTAAGGGATGCATCCACCAACTTGAAACTTTAGAATTGGATGCCTAATAAATAAATACCTTTCCTTCATTTATAAACCCATAGAAATTCATCTGCAAAGGTGGTTCTTCAATTTGGAGAGCAAGTCAAGATATATGCATCCTATTAATCAATTTTTGATCCTTAAGGAAAGATTTGGTTGTTAAGTAAAATGTTTTTTCATTTATACCTTATCATAATTTATATATAATACTTTTTAGGGTGTTTATTGGACTCACCCATGTAATTATAAGAGCTGATGATTTGTCTCTATGCCTCATGGTTCTCCTACACCTCCTGTATAAAGTTCATTCCATTTTTCCCCTTAAGACTGTGAAGATTCTCTTAAGGGATGCTATTAAATATGTGAAACTTTAAACTCTAGATAATGATATCATGTGTTATAATTTCATTCATGCACATATACACCCATCTAGCTATGTCTGCAAAGATGGTTCTTTGATTGGGCTTATAATTCAATTGATATGCATCTTACTAATCACTTTTGGTCCTTAAAGAGAGATTTAGATATGAGATAAAATGTATTTCCATTTCTCCATCATCCTATATGACATATAATATTATAGGGGGTGTTCATATGACTCACCTATTAAACTATAGGAGCTGACGATTCTTCTCTATGCCTCACGGTTCTCTTGCAATGACTACACAAAATTTATTAGATTTTTCCCTTTAGGTATGAGAATATTATCTTAAGGGATGCATTTGACTACATAAAAATTTTGACTCTAATACCCATTATATGTTGGAAAAATGTGATTCTTATTTTTATATTCCCATCTTAATGCACCTATGAATACATTTCTTCTATTAGGCGAGCGAGTCAAGAGATAAACATCCTAAGAACCAAATTTTGGTCCCTAAAATGAGATTTGATTGTGAGAGAAAACATGCCACCATTTCTCCATCATATTTAGTGGTATATATTAATATAATGGTCACTTAAATCACTTGATTTTAAAACTATAGGAGATGACAATTCATCTCTAAACCTTATGGTTCTCCTACAATTCTTGCACAAAATTTATTCCATTTTTTCCCTTAGGGATAAAAATATTCTCTTAAGGGATGCATTCAAACACTTATAAGTTTCAAATATAGGTACAAATGGACAATATATTAAGTTTATTCCTATATTTATACACTCATTTTTATGCATCCACAAAGATGGTTCTTTGATTGGGCTTCCAAGTCAAGATATTTGTGTCCTAACCAAATTTTGGTCCCAAAAGTGAGATTTGGTTATGAGATAAAATGTTCCACTATTTTTACTTCATCCTAAGTGGTATATAATCATATGGGGATGATTATAGGACTCTCTCATGTAAGTTTATTAGTAGATGTTTTTTATTTATGCCTCATAGTTGTCTTGTAATTCCTGCATAAAGTTTTTTTTATTTTTCCCCTTATGAATAAGAATATTCTCTTAAGGGATGCATATAACCACCTATAAATTTAAAAATCAATACCTAATGTATAGTAAAAAAAATCCATTCATAAATTTATATACCCTCCTTAACATGTCAATAAAGATGGATATTCGATTGGGCCAACAATCCAGAGATATGTGTCCAATTGACCAAATTTTGATACCTAAAGTGAGATTTGGATGTGAGAGAAAAAAATGTCATATTTTATCCATAATATCAAGTGGTATATAATAATCTTTATGTTTCTTATAATAATAACCCATAAAACTTTAGGAGCTGATGGTTCATCTCTATGCCTTATGATTCTCCTAAAACACTTACACAAATGTTCATTCCATTTTCCCCTTAGGGACAAGAAGATTATCTTAAGGAATGTATCTAACCACATGTAAATTTTAAATTTAGGGCCTAAAATATGGTGGAAAAAGTTTTTTCATAAGTTTATATGCCCACCTTGATATGTATAAAAATATGGTTCTTTGATTGGGGAAGTGAGTCAAAAGATACACATACTATTAACCAATGTTTTATCCCTAAAGTTAGATTTGTTTACAAGAGAAAATGTGTTTCTATTTATACCTCATCCTTATTGGTATAGAATCCTATATAGGGTGCTCAGAGGACTCACCCATGTAACTTTAGGAGCTGATGGTCTATCTCTACACTTCACAGTTTTCCTGCAATGGTTGCAAAAAATTCATTCCATTTCTACCCTTAGGAATGAGAGGATTATCTTAAGGGATGAGTTTAATTACATGTAAATTTTGAAAATGGGGCCAAATAAAACATGGAATAAGGTAATTACTACATTTATATTCCCATCTAGATCTGTCCACAAAGGTAGTCCTTTGATCAGGTTAACTATTTAACACATTTGCATTCTACTGACCACCTTTTGGTCCCAAAATAGATATTTTTCTACAAGATAAAACATGTTTCCATTTATCCTCATATAAAGTGATATATTAAGTTCTTATATCAATTTTCCATGTAATTTTAGGAGTTGATAATTTATCTCTACCCCTCATAGTTAGCCTACAATGACTGCATAAAGTTTGTTTCATTTTTTCCCTTAGGGACGAGAATATTCTCTTCAAGGATGCATCTATCCACATAAGAATTTCAAATATAGGGCCTAATGGGAACAAAAATAATGCCACTAATCCATTTATATGCTGACCTATACATGTCTACAAATATAATTTGTTGATTGGGATAATGATTCAATATGTACGTGTTATATTCACCAACATTTGGTCCCAAAAGAGAGATTGGATATGAGTGAAAATGTGCTTCCATTTCTCAAACATAATGAATGGTAGATAATAATTTTTGGGGTGCTAAAATCACTCACCCATGAGACTATAAAATTTTAATGTTTGTCTCTACCCCTCACATTTTTACTACAATGGTTGCATAAATTTTATTCCATTTTTTCCCTTAAGGACTAGAATATTTTCTTTAGGGATGTGTCTAAATGCATATAAATTTCAATTTCAAGGATAAATAGATCATGAAATAAGTCCATTATTGTGTTTATAATCCCATGCATATGTATCTATGAATATGGTTCATTGATTGGGTTAGCGATTCAACACGTACACATTCTACTGACCAACTTTTGGTCTTAAAAGAGAGATTTAGTTGCAAGAAAAAATGTGACACTATTTATCCCTCATGTTGGGTATGAGATAATACTTTATAGGTGGTCTAAGTACTCATCTATAAAAATATAGGAGTTAACATTTCATCTCTATCACTCAAGGTTTTCTTGAAACAACTATGCAAAGTTTGTTCCATTTTTCCCTTAAAGACCAAAAAATTATCTTCAAAGATGCATACGGTCACCTAATTTTTTTGACTTTTTTGCTTTAGGGATGGTTAAAAAAATGAAATTTATGTGTTTATATGCTCATTTGGATGCGTTTTCAAAGATTGTTCATTGATTAGGATAACATTTCAACACATATGTGTTCTAATAACGAAATTTTGGTCTTTAAAGTGAGATTTAATTGTGAAATAAAAAATATCATTATTTATCCCTCATCTTGAGAGGGAGATAATACTTTTGGGAGTGCTCATAAGACTCACTTGTGAAACTTTAGTAGTTTATAGTTTGTCTTTGTCACTCATAATTCACTTACAATGCCTAACTAAGTTAGTTATAGAGACAAGTAAGTTGGTTTTGGAGATAGTTCCAACTATAGGAGAGAATGCTAATAAAATATTATGTTTAACTGAGATAAAGAGGGAAAAAGAGAGCCAATTTTTTGAATATTTATGTACGTTGATGAAATACACTCATGAGATTAAGTGCAATTACTTCTTCATATTCAATAGGGGGAAAGGTATGTGTATGAAAGATTGAATTTATATAATATTATATGGTTCTCTTATCCCCCCATTATTGTTTGCATCTATGATTCTCATCACACACTCTAAAAATAATACACCCCAAGCAAGGCTTATTAAATGTTGTAATAAACTAAATATTTCTAAGCCACACCAACATTATAAAGTTTTTACTACTATCATCACTTTCTTCTCTATAATTCACTTGCATAACATTATCATTTGTGTAATTTAACTAAATTAGAATTAGTATAATTTATCTAATCCTATTTCATGTTCCATTAGTAACATTATTCATTCCATGATCTACCACTCTAAACTAATAAACTTATTTTGAGAGGATGCAATAATCACTATATTTGTTTCACTCCACAACTACTTTTATTTTTACCAAACTTATTCTCACTATCCCAACTCATTTTTTTTTGTATATTGCATTTAAATAGTGGTTTAAAATTATAATACCATAGTAAGTACTTAGTTATTCATTTGTTATCTCCTATGCCTCTTAATCAAAGTAACATGATACATACATAATATATATAAGTTTGTTAAACTTAAAAATAAAATGAAAATTCTATTATTGTAAAGTGTTTGGATATGGATTTTATTCCCATGTTCATCTTTACCAACTCCTCCACCTTGTAATCAAAGCAATGTGGTGCATTCATAGGAGCTATGTTTTTCAAGCTTAAAATGAAAAGGAAAATTCTTTTTTTTTTTTAAATGCTTGGATATAGATTTTCTTCACAAAAATATAATTTTTAAAATTACAAAACATAGAATGCAATTTGATTCAATTACATGCATTTTGATCTTAATTTCCTACATTTTAATCTTAATGGCCTATATTTTGATCTTAATTACCTACAATATGATTGGGATTTTTCTATATGGTTTTAAATTATGTTCCAAAGTTCATTGTTTTTCAAGATACATCTCAAAAAATAGTCAAAAATAACTTCTCAATTTTATCAAAGTATGTTATAATAATATTATTGTTATAGACATAGATTCTAAATAACAATCATGAAAGCTAAATGTTAGTTAAATATGTTCTTTAACACAACCATGCTTGAAAAATTCTTCATTTATGAATAATTTCAATAAGGATAATGTATGTAACAACAAAAAAATTAAATAATAATGACATATAATAAATAAATATATATGAATAAATTATAACATTGTATGATTCAAATAGATATGTCAAATAATGTGTATACCTATCCAAATTCTGCCATAATGACATAAAACTATCATATCGGGATACAATATAGACCATATACATATACAAAATGGAACATATAGGCATACAAAGTGAGCCATATTGGCATACAAAATTAATTATTCCTGCAACTACCCCTATCATAACAATTAACTCTCATGTCGCTCATTTCCTCTAAATAAATTGTGCCTCATCACCATAGATTTATAACCTGGGGTGTTGGATATCTCATTATGAGAATAAAATCTCCTCGCAGCTTGTGAAGGATCAAATGACTATGACACAACCTAAAAAAAATGTGGCACTTGAAAAACATAAAAATATATAAAATTTAATGCATTAAAAGGATGTATGGAAAATGATAGAGTTGCCAAGAACAAAAAAAATCAGCAAGGTGATTTTGCACTCACTAAATGCAATCTAAAGGGTTGCATAGGGTTGTGAGACCTCTAATATATCAATGATGGAGAATCATATGGATCATACATATAGGATTAGATCTATATGCATAAAAATATAAATATAATGTATAGTATCATTATTTGAAGTTTAAAAATATATTTTTATTATGTGTTCTCACAAAGAAAGGTCTTTGAGGTAGGGGTGCTTGGGAGATATTAAATCTTGGGATGTAACTACAACATCAGTCAGAGGTTATTTTGATCCATATGGAGTACCCATAGAATATCTCATCTTTGAAACCAAGAAATGAAAGAGGTAAATTATGAATAAATTAAAACTAAACCTATTTTAAGATAAATCTAAATTATTCCTTCTACATATTGAGAGACAGTAACAAAGAATGTAATGATAATTGCATTATTATCATCAAATTATTTTAGTCCAAACATGGAAATACTAGAATTTGTCATCATCTATACAAACACATAATGAAATATAAAAATTATATAACCTATTTAAGATAGACTAAAATTATTCCTTCTATACATAAAGAGAGAGCAAGAGAGGGACATAAAGAGAAAAAATAGTAACAATAATAGGAGTGAGAAAGAGTGAGTGGGAGAGAAAGAGAGAGTGAAAGGGAGAGAGATAATGCAATGTTATCTCTCTTTCTTTCCCTCTCTCTTCATATGTCTCTATCTCTCCCAAGAGGAGGGGAATGCCAAACAAGCAAACACACTAAAAATATGGTGTATACAAAATATTCAAACAAAATAAATTCTTGAAAATTTACTTTCCCAACCTAATTTTAAGCATCTGAAGTGATAATCGTAGTCTCAATAATAGAATCTAAACCAAATAGGTAACTAAAATATCAGTTATCATCTATATAAGCAACAAATGAAAGAAGTCAAATACTAATCAATTAATTAAACATATATTAAAATATAAAATTATTATTACTTTACATATATAGATAAATTATTATTAATTAAAGCTATGTGAATACATATAGTGAAGTAGATAAACAATGCATATTTGGCTATGTGCTAACTTTGGTTGTGTGTTGATGGGAGGTGGTGAAGCAACTCCAAATGTCATATAATCTAGTGTGTTAGTGTCTTAAGGTTCTAAAATAATTGGAGATAGAATAAACTCTAATGTGTTAGTGTTATAAGGTGTTGAATAAACTAGAGATGGAATATATTATTCTATCCTAGTGTCCATAGGTGCTAAATCAATTATAGATGGCATATATTGTTACATACTAGTGTGATATACAAATGTGTGTCTAGTATTCACAAGTTTTGTTTATTGTATTTTTAGATGTAACCCATGTATATATAACCTAAAGAGGTGGCCCATTACCTTTCCTCCCACATGATGTGAAATGATGTACATGAATTATAAGATGATTTCTAGATATGCCATCATGTGAAACACCAATAGTAGGAGGGACACTACTAGATGTGCCATGACTTGTATCCTATGTACAAGTCCTCAGTGTATGCATCACATGATCAATCATAAACTATGTGATATTAATAAATACATCAAGGGTTTCCATCTATGTACTATGATATAATATTTTGGGGATGGAAGTATGTGTTAATTTACTTCTACTTCTCTATTGGCTTGGTTTTGCTTGGCAACAAGTATATCAAATGAGGACCCACCTCCCATACCTTAATACGTCTTCATGTCAGAATAATTTTGGATTTAATATGTGTGTGTGTGTGTGTGTGTGTGTGTGTGTGTGTGTGTGTGTGTGTGTGTGTGTGTGTGTGTGTGTGTGTGTGTGTGTGTGTGTGTGTGTGTGTGTGTGTGTGTGTGTGTGTGTGTGTGTGTGTGTGTGTTTGTGTGTGTAAACCCTAACATATTGATTAAGGGGTTATAGGTTTAAATGGGTAGAGATAGTTTAGGGCACAAGGGTGATAAACTATATCTATATTAGGTTGATTAACTTTTAAAATTAGATAAACAATATTTTAAATTTTAATACTAAGTTAAAAATAGTAATTACAACTAATGCTTGATATTTAAATAAATGGAACAAAATCATATTTATCTAGATTGTTATGTATATTCAAATCTAATATGGAATAAACTCGAAATAGATTGGATCTAGATTCTATATCATCATCAAATTATAAAAATTTAACATATGTGACCTCAAACACTTACATCGACCTTGGATGGTTGTGTTAATGTATCTATCTAAATTGGATGAAGGTCTATTATATGCAATACCTACTAGATATGGATGTAACTAGCTATAATTTTTTGGGTTCTATGTCACCTTTGCTCTAGGGTGCTTAGATTTGGATCATTGGTTATATTTCCTTGTCAAATAGCCATAACCCTAGTTCTTAATATTCATAGTGATTATGGAAAAATGGGTTAGTGGGATCATGGTATATATCTAACCCCAAATATCCCCCTATAAGTGGGTGATAGCTACATTGAAACTAATTTTAAGAGGGTTTCAGACTTATGTAGTTCTCCCCTACATGTTGGATTTTGTGTGCATGAGGATGTAATTTGGGGAAAGTAAGTACAATAGTGACCTAGCTTGTAACTTGGAAAATAGGACTCATGGCATGATCCTTTAGTACTTCAAACCTATAGATGTGTTGTCCCTATGATTAATATGGAAATAGGATAAAATATGGAATCTTTTCTCACTTGAATGCTTGATTGAATTCTTTAGGTACTTTGCCTTGTGAGAGGTAAGAAGTTGCTAGGTTTGTTCTAAGTGAAGTATGAATGAGGATTGATCACGTATTAATACAAATCATTTTATAAAATATATATAAATAAATAATTTAAGTTGTGTTGTCACTCAATCTTGTACCCATGGAGAGGTTGTTCAAGCCTCCTCTAAATTTAGTGAAACATTGGATTACCTCTAGGCCTATGGGTTGCCTATAGCAGAGGTAAACCTATAGGTTTATTGGATAACTCCCTAGATTAGTATTTGATAGATTATCACCTATACTACTTGTTTTCTTGGATGAAAAGGGATATAAAGAACACAAAAATTAACCTATGATATTGAGGTGATACACTAGATTTATCTGCACTAGACTATCTTACACTTGCACTATGAAAAATGACTCACAATACTAGTCCCAACATCCTAGATTCCTCTAGTATAAGTATTTGAAACATGGAGGTGATATACATTAAAATTCTCAAGATGAGTGAAAAAGAGGCCATATTTAATATAATGATGATACTCCTTATACTTAGAGATAGATAAATACAAAATCTATACTTCATGTGACCTGTTAGAGGGAGAACTACTTGAAACAAACATGAAAGATTAAAGAGACCACAAAGATAGATAGTTATCACTGGTCATTCCACTATGCACTACTTTACACACTTAGACAAGAAGTTATGAACATAAAACTATATTTGAAATATTTATTTCAAATGTAAATAAAATATTCAATCCAATAGGGCTTTACCATACTAGGTGTGGATTCATTACAAAGCCAAAAAGGCTTGCATATATAGACAAGAGGAGAGGAGAGATAAGAAGATAAGTGGAAGGGTCACAAATCCAAGTGTAAAGACTTGTAAACCAATTAAAATTAAATATAATGAGCTGAAAAATGGGTCAAGAAGTTGTCATGAACATGTGTAAATTTTAACCATAGCATCTTCCTCAAGTTGGCATAAAAATCTTTATCATCTCTCTTGAAGTTACCTAATTGATGAAAAATCCACTTGACTCTCTAAAAATACCATAGGAGTCATTACCACATATGTACAAACATTTAAATTTGAAAAAACTATAATGACAATCATCTATGCTTCTCCAACTAATAGCCTCTTTTGCACCACTTGTCATTCAATGTTTGTAGTCTCTCACTAGTTTTCTAGGTCTCAATTCCCACACTTATCACTTAAGTGGATTGCAGTTGCTCATGGAGATTAATTTTAGGGGTTATATACAAATGTATAATCCATATTTGTCTTCTAGTCTATCAAATAGACCTTAAGAGACTCAGCATCACTTTCCTCACTATCACACTTAGGTATTCACTTTATCTTCTCACTCTCCATTTAAGACTTCTTATAATGAATAGTCTAGAAGATGGTTTTACATGATTATCTAAGGTGAGTTATGAGTATGAAAAGTTATATCAAGTCCCTATACACCTCTTATAATGAATTTCATTTTTCCATTCCTATCTGCACCTATATAACACCTTCATTCCTATAAATTAGACTGAATTAAGCTTGTCCGTATAAGTGATGTTTAAAAAATTGGGTGTTAAGGAGATTTAAGAGAGTGAAAAATAAGTATAAAACACTTTTAAGGACACTTGGCCACTTTTTAATCCATCTCCAATGACCTTTTCTCCATTGGATCCACATAAGGGTTTTAGGTCTCTTAGCTTCTTAATGTTGAATCATAAATATTAGATGATCATCCCTCAAAAAAATTACACTAAGATAAATTTAAGTACCACATTAAAATATCCCTATCTAATCTAGAAACCATGCACATCATCTGTATAGATATGAGCAAATGAATATGAATATTAAGCTTCTTCTAGGCATTTTGAATAGGCCTAAGACCAAATTAGGCAAAAATGACTAATTTGACCTATTTATCTACAACATAATCAATCTTACCAATCCTCCATTCCCTTGTAAATGTTCTCAAATTAATTTTTAAGGTCACATGGTCTTTTAACCCAAGTTAGACACCTTAAGGGTTTAGGCCTAGTTCTAGACCTAATAGGCCTAACTATGTTTGATTGTATAAGACCACCTCTGAGTGGTTTCCAATGACTGTAGGTGTTTATTCAAAAAAAATTATATCCAAATAAACATTTAACATCAATATAAAATTTTTCAAGACTCTTCACTCCATCCTCTTCTTATTCATATACCATGTTTGCATATTGGATTCCCTATGGAGTGCCCTCTATTTGAGACAAAATAGAGGGTACTTACCTTATTCATCTGACCAAAATGAGACTATGGATGGATTTATTAGGTCATGATGACCCTATTTACATAATTTCAAGGTTAGATTACCCATCTAAATCTCTCAATAATTCAAATTGTCTAGACTAGCTTCTAGGTCTGTGAGGATTGTAGTAATCCGTAGATGATTGGGTGTGAAGTTCAAAAACCTAGTTTGCTCAATATATGATCTATTTATTTCATCTCAAAGAATCAAATAGAGTGTTATAAAACCAATTTTAGAGTGGTTTAAATGTTAAAAATAAGTATTAAACACTTTCAAAGACACTTGGCCACTTTTTTATGCATCTCCAATGACCTTTTCTCCATCGGATCCACATAAGGGTTTTAGGTCTCTTAACTTCTTAATGTTGAATCATAAATATTAGATCATCCCTCAAAAAAATTACACTAAGATAAAGTTAAGTACCCCATTAAAATATCCCTATCTAATCTAGGAACCATGCACATCATCCGTATAGATATGAGCAAATGAATGTTAGGGTGTGGAGCTAAAAGCTTCACCTTGTTGCAAACATGGAGGATGCTGAGTATGCAGTCACCAGCATCGGCAGGATCACTGACATTGGTTAGTGGATAGTGCAGAAGGAAACTGACCTCGATAGAAGTCAGTCGATGTCAGTCACCTCCAGTCAGACAGGGATTGACGTCGATCACCTGTGCGGTTCCAGAACTACTATTGACGAATAGTCAATTAAGTGAACAGGTAGTTTGTATGATAAAGACTAGTTTAAGTCTTTAAGCCACTTGTCTAATTATTGTATGCATAAGATTTATTTAAGAGACTCATGGGCTGTATTGTAAAGTAGTAGAACTAGGAGAGTTCTTCCCATGGTAGAATCAAGTAGGATTCTTCATGTATGTAAGATCAGGTTTGATATGCAGGGTGTTGCAGGATCATGGTGGAGATCTACATGTGATAAGTAAGATTAGGGTTGGTCTGAAGGGGTGTGTGTATGTGAGGGTTAGAAAGGAGATCAGTGGGGGAAAAATATCCAAGGTGATAGCAATACATCAAGGAGCAAGATCATGGTGAGATCTACTTGGAGTATCGATTCGTACTCGGTTGTATTGACAGTACAATGAGGTGAACAATAGCTTGTGTTAGCTATGTGTTGTGACCTATTGAGAGAAGATTACTCTTGATGGAAGATTACTGTAAGCCCATGAAGTGGAAGAAAGAGTGTGATCTCTTTGTTGTAATTTCCTTCTAACTGAGTTGAATACAATTGTGTATTGCCTCTCATATTCTGTGCTATTTCTCATTGATAGTTATTTGTTCTTCTAGTTATTTCCACATGTTTAAGTTGCTTATACAAAGGTAATCATGTGTGCTCTTAATTTTGACAAGTTGTATCAGAGCTTTGGGGAACCTAGGTCCTATCAACTGGTATCAGAGCGAGGTTGGACATTCTCAGAGTGAGTTTGACTAACAGATGGCCTAGATCTGGTTAGTGGTTTTTTTATTATAGGTTACTTATAGGGGTTTCTATTTGAGTGGGAGTATAGCAACGACAGAAGAAGGTAAGTTGAGAATGGAGAAATTCAGACACAGGTGTAGCACCACAGGGTGTGTGGTGGGTGGTCTTCAAGTGGGAGCTTGAAGAGGAATACAAGCCAGGATGCAAAATAGACAAAGTACTGGTATAGGTATGGGTGCAATGGTTTATCTCCAAGTGGGAGATTGTTAGAGTGTGGAGCTAAAAGCTTCACCTTGTTGCAAACATGGATGATGTTGAGTATGCAGTTGTTGGCGTCAGTAGGATCACCGACGTCGGTCAGTGGACAGTGTAGAAGGAAACTGACCTCGGCAAAAGTTAGCTAACGTCGGTCACCTCCAGTCAGATAGGGACCGACGTCGATCACCTGTGTGGTTCCAAAACTGTTGTTAATGAACAGTCAGTTAAGTGAACAGGTAGTTTGCATGATAAAGACTAGTTTGAGTCTTTGAGCCGCTTTTCTAATTATTGTATGCATGAGATCTATTTAAGAGACTCATGGGCTATATTGTAAAGTAGTAGAACTAGGAGAGTTCTTCCCATGGTAGAATCAAGTAGGATTCTTCATGTATGTAAGATCAAGTTTGATATGCAGGGTGTTGCAAGATCATGGTGGAGATCTACATGTGATAAGTAAGATTAGGGTTGGTCTACAGGGGTATGTGTATGCAAGGGTCAGAAAGGAGATCGGTGGGGGAGCAAGATCCAAGGTGATAGCAATACATCAAGGAGCAAGATCATAGTGAGATCTACTTGGAGTACCGGTTC
Organism: Torreya grandis; assembly: GCA_037957365.1. Lineage (NCBI taxonomy): Eukaryota > Viridiplantae > Streptophyta > Pinopsida > Cupressales > Taxaceae > Torreya > Torreya grandis. The sequence continues at coordinate 4,740,922 of JARHVA010000256.1, read as the reverse complement.
GTACTCAGTTGTATTGACAGTATAATCAGGTGAACAACAGCTTGTGTTAGCTATGTGTTGTGACCTATTGAGAGAAGATTACTCTTGATGGAAGATTACTGTAAGCCCACAAAGTGGAAGAAAGAGTGTGATCTCTTTGTTGTAATTTCCTTCTAACTGAGTTGAATACAATTGTGTGTTGCCTCTCATATTCTGTGTTATTTCTCATTGATAGTTATTTTTTATTTTGGTTATTTCCACATGTTTAAGTTTCTTATACAAAGGTAATCATGTGTGCTCTTAATTCTGACAAGTTGTGTCAGAGCTTTGGGGAACCTAGGTCCTATCAACGAAGATGAATCTTGAGCTCTTTCTAGGCATTTTAAATAGGCCTAAGACCAAATTAGGCAAAAATGACTAATTTGAGCTATTTATCTACAACATAATCAATCTTACCAGTCCTCCATTCCCTTTTAAATGTTCTCAAATTAATTTTTAAGGTCATATGGTCTTTTAACCCAAGTTAGGCACCTTAAGGGTTTAGGCCTAGTTCTAGACCTAATAGACCTAACTATGTTTGATTGTATAAGACCACCTCTGAGTGGTTTCCAATGACTGTAGGTGTTTATTAAAAAAAATATATCCAAATAAACATTTAATATCATTATAAAATGTTTCAAGACTCTTCACTCCATCCTCTTCTTATTCATATACCATGTTTACATATTGGATTCCCTATGGAGTGCCCTCTATTTGAGACAAAATAGAGGGTACTTACCTTATTCATCTGACCAAAATGAGACTATGGATGGATTTATTAGGTCATGATGACCATATTTACATAATTTCAAGGTTAGTTTACCCATCTAAATCTCTCAATAATTCAAATTGTCTAGACTAGCTTCTAGGTCTGTGAGGACTGTAGTAATCCGTAGATGATTGGGTGTGAAGTTCAAAAACCTAGTTTGCTCAATATATGTTCTATTTATTTCATCTGAAAGAATCAAATAGAGTGTTATAAAACCAATGTTAGAGTGGTTTAAATGTGAAAAATAAGTATAAAACACTTTTAAGGACACTTGGTCACTTTTTTATGCATCTCCAATGACCTTTTCTCCTTCGGATCCACATAAGGGTTTTAGGTCTCTTAGCTTCTTAATGTTGATGTTTCTAACTCATTTTTGCCTTTTTACATTCAAAAGAAATAAGAAACTAAATTTAAATGGTCAGGGGTTAGATGATACCCAGATGAAGTTGCACACCATATCCAGACGATTGAAGGAGCTCCTCTTTGGCTGTGGAGGACGACACCTATAGATAAGAAAGACTTAAACAAAGAAAATGTTAGATAGATATATGGTGGACTGCCAAGACAAATCTTGGCCCCATAAATGCAAAGACTTCCTTGAGGGATGACAATCCACTTATTTGACAAAAGAGTGTTGCTAGAAAGAGAGATAATGAAAAGCTAAAGATAAATAGATAATGTGTACTTGATTCCTGCAATCTACCTCTCATAGTCACCGATGTTGATTAGTCTATCATCGTTGGTTGGTCAATGTTGCCGACGTCGGTTAGGCTGTCGATGTCAATAGGGGAAATGGGCCTTGTTTTCGATGTTGGTAGGGGCAATGGGCCTTAGATGGGTTTCAAGGTATGTATGTGGTCAACAAAATGGTCTGGGAGATTCAAAAGAGTTGTGCAGGGATGTAGGACAATGGACAGAGTCTTAGGAAGGACAAAAGGTAGGGGACAGGTTGTCAAAATGGGTCGAGATAAAAGAAAGGCTTTTCAGCCTCTCTAGGAAGAAAGGCATATTTGGTCTCAACAGTACTCAAAAATAGCTAATGGACTAATTACCAATGCACTCTAAAAATACTAAAATATAAACCAAAAGAATACTTAGCTCTTGGTGGAGAACCAGAAGTGTAAAAGACTTGTTCCCATTATGGCTAATGTAGGAGACTTTGTACAACCTTCTAATCCAATGTCTGGAGTGAATTTTGTAGAGTTTCTTAGCCTGGAGAGTGATGATAGAATGTTGATGCCTCATCCCAAATCCTACCTTTGATATGCAAAGAGTTGAGGAGCAAGAGAATTCAAATCTAGGGAGCAAGAGAATTCACATTTAGCCCTCCAGATGAGGTAAGAATTTAGTTTTAAGCAACTGATGTCGGTGATTCCATCAGCATCGGTCGACTGTTGACCGACGTTTACAGCTAGAGAATGGGTAAAAAGTCTATTTTTAGCCTTTTGTTCATTCCTCCATCTGCCAAGTTCAGTTTCCGTTGGTGAACGGTCGAAAAGCAGGTTTTATTAGGTGTGAGGGTTAGGGGGAGAGTCTAAATAGGTCTTAGGTAATTATGATTAGTCATAGGGTGATAAATGGTCTAAGGGTGAGGAATCAAAGGTGAGGTGTCTAAAGGGGATGATTAATTTAAAATAAGTATTTTAAATTAATAAAGTATATGTTAGGCATGTTAAAGTTAGAAAGGGACCAAGGGGGGGTTTGACACTATTTTGGTGTCTATATTTGCCCCTTTTTGTCTTGTTGGTTGTTTAGACAAACTGCAAGACAAAAATAGGAGTAAGTTGCCCCAAGTATGGGATGAGGTGTAGGTTGCCTCGGGTAAGGGATGAGGTATTCCCCCTCAAAGCAGGAGTCGAGGGAAGGTAACCTAATATCAGGTGCCGATTTGATAGGTAGTGGATGTGTATGGTGAAATTGGAATGTGAATGCTGCAATAGTTGAGATTGCACGTATACCACTTCACATGATAAGTAGGTCAAATTATCACAGGCAAAGTCAAGGAGTGCTAAAATCAAAGTAACCAGGCCCCAACTTTCAGTCGTAGCTAATTGGGTTCTTCGATCCAAGCTATAGCTCCAATGGTCATCATGTTCCAAGTATCCTGGGCTTAGGAAGTGCTCCTAAAAAACATGAAAATGTCACAAGTAGTGTGGATCAACTTGGGTGCCATCTGATACTTATGAGGGTCATAGTGTGGGTTGCATACAATTTGCTAACTATTCATGAGGTAGCATATATGCAATCAAAATAACAAAGGCAAAGTTGTCTCAAAAGTGGTCGTGGTCTGAGGAGATAGTCATGATCTCTAAGGCCATTGGTTGAGTCAAGTTGAGATATAAGTCATCTCAAGTGGTGTGTGTTATGGTCAGGGAGATGTATGTGATCTTTGACGTGCCCCATGAGAATTTTAGGTAACTCATTCAATGTTAGGGCTGGTTGTTTGGTCATGAGTTTGGGTTGGTATAGATAGTTGGTCCATTAGATGGATGAATGAAGGAATGGCCGAGCTAACCTTAGAAGACCCCATGTCAATTGAGTGCTACCTACATAGCCCCTATTTGAAGGGCCTCAGGCCAATGTAGTTCTCCCAAAAGGGAAGAAGAGAGTCGATTATGGATTGGGTTTGACTAGGTTAAGTCATGGTTAAAGGTGAAATGGTTTGTTCATTAGATAGATGAATAAACGAATGGCCGACACCATTAGGGAGATGAACAGGAAAATGGCTGAGCTAACCCCAGAAGACTCTGTGTCAACTGAGTGCTGCCTACATAGCCCCTATTTCAAGGGCCTCATGCCAATTTAGTTCTCCCCAAAAGGGAAGATAGAGTCAAAGAGGTCAATAATTGGTTTGGTCATGTTAATGGTTTAGCACTTCCCATATGTTTGATGGTACATGCTTCAAATGATGAGTGTATGATGATGTTATAGCCTTTTCCATATTATGTGATGGTGTATTATGTAACATAGGTTATGTGGTTTTTCATCCCTAGCAATTTTCCATATTGGTGATGGATGTATGATAAAAATGAAATGAATGTATTTATGCTTCAGCACTTTTCATATTGGTGATGATATATGCTTGACATAAATTGTGTTTGGTTGTTAGTTTCCATGTGTATTGTTTTCCATAAAAACTAATGTGAATGGGATATGATAATTTATATAACACAAATTGATATTTGCATTAAATAAATCATGAGGTTGTGTTAAAGGTTAGAAAATGTTTTGGTTTGGTTTGGTTTGGTTTGGAAAATTATTTGGTTGGATGTGACAAATGTATGCAAGAAGTGAAAGGCGTATTGTTATTTCATTGACAAAGACCATAATGGTAGCATAGATAGGGTTTTGCAAACAAAGGCCCCGTTCATGCATTATGTCGTTGACCATTGGTTTGTGTTAGAGAAGTATTTGAATCACTTGACATTAAGTGAGCTGAAAGTCCCTTGAGTATGTTTGGGTAATAGGTGTGATTATGTGAGATGTGGGGAGAGCGTAACCCTTTTTAGCAAGGATAACTTTGCCCCTTTTATAGGTGACCTTGAGAACAACTATAGGCAATTCCATGGCTTAATATAGTTTTTTTTTTGGTAGACTGATCGATGCGGGAAGTCTACGTGGAGATGTTGTTTTGTTTTGTGGTCATATGTGAAGTTGATCGATGCGGGAAGCTTCTGAGAGAGTGTTGTTTGTAGAAAAATTTGGGTATAGCCATCCTTCGATGGAGTGGTCTATATTCTGCTTTGTATGGTTGAATGTCTTTGAATAACTATCTTTCAAGGGAGCAGTCTATTAATTACAGTAATGATGCAGCTATCTTTCGAGGGAGCAGTCTACATTTATAGTTTATGACCTTTTGTTAGGCATCCCAATTTTATATGTTTTGTTGACTGAAGTTTTAGTCATGGACTAGACTATAGAGGTTTACGGTTTTCCCTTTTAGTAGGATAAAGCATTAATGCAAAAAGGATTAACTAATGTTTATGGGGAAAAAGGGTTAAAAGGAATAGGAATGAGGATGACAGGGGTTGCTCAAGAGACGAGCTCAAGTTAAATATCAAGTGAATGAGTACTTGATTAACAGTAAAATGGTTGAAGATGTAAAGCATTAAGGGGCTCATGTTCTGGCCGGCCTTCGAGAGAAGACAGACGATAAGTCCTTGATCCATGCGTGTGCATTATTATGTAAGGTCCAAGTCAATTAAGAGAAAATTTTCCCTGTTTGCTTCTTTCCATATTGGTCACATGTTAAAGATGATTAAGAAGTTGGTTGATGTTTGGTCGATGCTTGATCGAGGTCATGATAGTCAATATAAAGTTGAATTCCCCTAGTTATTTTGTGACAGGGACAATGTTTGATACCCATTGCAGATAATTAGTGGGTTGGATAAATGAGATGGAGAGAAGATGAAGAAGATCCTCTTTGTCAAGGAGTGTGATGCGAGGATGAATCCACGAAGCTTTTGCCTGGTAGGCTTAGTTTAAGAGGGTGAGATCCTGATCTTCCAAGTTGGAGTTTGGAATCTTAGAATTAGGGACGGTGATGGAGGCAATGGTTGGTAATGATTTGACTAAAGCAATCAGTGGTTGGGGGTCTTCAAGTTGGACCTCCACTACCTGTAAAGCTTTGATTAAAGCTTGGTGATGTTGTGGAGAGATTTGAATGAGGTCATACAAAGGTGTCTTCACAGCGGTTTGGTGAAGTTGTTTCACCATGGGGTCATGAAGTGGCTTCAAAGATATTGGATGGGATGTGCCCAAGATTGAAATCTTGGATTTTGGTGGTTGAGGAAGCTTGATGAATAGATATGTTTAAGGGAGAGAAACCTTCTCTTTCCCTTTATCCTTCATGGTTTTTTTATCTACTGGCCACATTGATGGTGTTGATTAAGAATAAAGGGGTTGAAGGTGGTAGAGGAACCACAGTTTGATGATGGGCTCCCGATTTAGGTGAGGATGTTTGAGAGGTATGGGATGGTGTTGGAGGTTTGTCAAAAGAATCTTCAACAATCAGGGTGCCTTTTTCCATGTATTGGCGAATGACAACTTTAAGAGCACAACAACGCTCAGTATCATGTCCAGGTGTGTGATGATATGCACAAATTTTAGTGTTATCAAACCAAGATGGTTTTGATTTGAGAGTTGATGAGTGTGAAGGTGAGGAGGTTTGGGAGGCATGGGATGATGTCAGTAGTTTATCAAAGGGGTCCTTAATGAGAAGGGTACCTATTTTTAGGTGTTGATGAATGACAACCTTAAGACCGTAATACTTTTCAGTATCATGCCCAGGTGTGCGATGATACGCACAGATTTGAGTGTCATCGAACCAAGATGGTTTTAGTCTGAGAGGTTGGTATGGCTTAAGAGGTGGGAGACTGATGCTAGAAGACTGCAACAATCGACATAACATTGAAGCATAAGAACCCTTTAATGAGTCTGCACTTTTTGTTGCAGTAGGTGTTGATAACTTCTGTTTAGGAGTTGTAAGGGGAGTTTGCCATACCATCTTTTTGTTTGGTGGTGTGGCCACACACATAGATGACACTTTTGTAGTGAGAGGTGTCAAATTTGTTGGAGGAAATGTATGTTTGACAGGTGTTGGATTAGGGAGCACTCCTATTAAAGTTGAAGGGTGTGGGCCCAAATAAAAGACAATGGTGAAAGTGGGGAGTTTTTCATACCACCTTTTTGGTTGGAGGAGGAGTTCTCTGACGTGGTTTAGTAGCCTTCTTTGGTATGGTTCAAGGACCAATATTGTGAGGAGCGAGATTCAAATTAACCTTCACTTGTGGGTGAGTGAGGTTTGATATGGGGCGAACACCAAGGGATTTAACCAGTTTCGGTATAGTGGAAGTTTGTGAGGGTTTAGGCTCAGATGTGGATGGTTGAGCTTCTAAAGATTTGGAAGTAGAAGCTTGGTCCTCATTGGAGACTTTGGGATATTTTGTCAAATGAAGGTCCTCAGTACGGGATGAGATGGGATGTGTAAGATAAGGAGATTTGAGTCACTCCCATAATGCCTCATGTTCTAAGTTCCTCGAATAGAGAAATCTTAAGTTTTCAGCCAGTCGAGAGAATGGTTTAGAAGCTGTTGCGTTAGGCTTTATAATTGGTTTTTCAAAAGATTTGGGTGGTTGTGAGAGTGGGAATATGTTAGATGCGGTAATCTCAGGCCAAAGGCGAGAGAGAGCCATTACTGGATCCTCTTCAGTTGAAGCAGGTGAAGAGACAAGTTCTTCTCTCGGTGGAGAAGGAATTGGAGAATGTGACTCCTCAAGAGGATAGAGGGTAGGGATGATTGTACCTTCTACTTGCAGTTGAAGAGCAGGAAAGGTATGGTCTTCCATTAGTAGTAGGAAGGATGAAGGTGGGGCTAGTGGCATTGGTATGGTTAAAGTGTCCTCCAATATAAGAGGGGTAGATGGAGGACTATTAGGAGAAGAAGGCTCTTCTTCCTGTGGTGGAGGGATAGGTTGACTAACCTCTTCAGACTGTGGGAGAGGTTGGTTAGGAATAAAATGAGAAATCATGTCGACCGTGCATATATTACGCTTTTAGGAGTCATCATCCATGGTCTGTACGTTGTTTTGGCTAGGGGATGGTTAGGGAATGGTTGTCTAAAGATGTCTATGTTTTTGTTAGGCAGCACATTTGGGTTATCCAAGACAAGATCCCCCTTGTCTAACATATCCTAGATAACATTCTTGAGGGTTTTGCAATTGTCTGTCTCATGACCTTTGACATGATGATAATTACAGAAGTCATTCTCCCTATATCATGTTGGGATGGCATGCGAGGGATCAAATTAAGGTGGTGGTCAAATTTGGGGGAGGTTGAGGACTCCCTGTTTGACTAGTTTATCCAACATGGATGTGTATGGTTCTCTTATTGGAGTATATTGACGTTGTACATATCATTGTTGGAATTGTCGTGTGATGTATTCTAATGTTGAAGGTTGAGGTTGGTTGGTTGTTATTGAAGATGATGGTCTAATGACCATAGCATTTTTTGCTCCTTTGGACTTGGAGTGGGAAGAAGAAGACAGTTTGGAAGAAGGATAATTGGATTTTGCATTGTTATTTTTACTACGTAGTTTGACTTTATCTTCTTCGACAGCAAAGAGTTCAAGCTTCCTAGCCATGGTGAAAGCTTCGTCAAATGTGTGGAATGTTTGGACCCATAAAGTAGATGAGATGTGTTTGGCACATGCTTGTGAAAAGAGCTCAATGAGCTCAAGTTGAGGTAAAGAAAAGGAGAGTTGGTTGATTAAACTTCTCCATCAAGCAACGAAATTAGCAATTGATTCATTATCGAATTGTCTAATAGAATATAGGTCTGTAATAGAGACCTTCTTGGTGATGTTGATTGAGAAGTGGTCAAGAAATAGTTGAGCTAGTTGAGTGAAGGTAAATAAAGAGTGACTGGTAATAGAAATATACCAATTGAGGGTAGCACCAGAAAGTGACATGGGAAATGTGCATAGTAATAATGCATCATCATGTGCTATAAGGTAAAAAGCGTGTCTGAATGCTCGTAGATGTTGCTGTGGGTCTTCTTTACTCTGAAAGCGAGTAAACTTGGGAAGTTCCCACTGACTAGGATATGGTCAGATTAGGACTGAAGGATGAATAGGTTCATTATAGATCTCTTCATATGAGAGAACATTTCTTGAACCTAAAATGGATGTCTCAAGATTAGACATCTTAGCCATCAACATCTTGATTAGATCGGTTGATGGATTTGAAGGTGGGGCACCCCCTAGGTTGTAAGGCATTTAGAAGGTGTTAGGTAGAGCGTATGACATAGTTGGTTGTGCTTGTATAGGTGTAACATATTGGTAACTAGTCATAGGGACTGATGTTGAAGTCAAGGGTGGTTGTGTCATAAAGCTAGAAGGCACAACTTGGCTTGATGTCGCCAAAGGTGGTTGGGTGGTGGCAACACTAGCCAAAGGATAAGTAGTCACTCTTGTATTTATGGGTGCAAGAGTAGGTGGTATGGAGACAATTAAGTTTTGGAGTGGTGTAGAACTTTTTTGAATGGTTTGTGGTTGAGGGGGTACAGAAACACCAATGGAGGTAGGTCCAAAAATAGAAGGAGAGGCCACACTTTGAAGATTGGTCATGGTCAGGTTGTTAGTTGAGGCAATGGCCTGGGTGACCATGGGTTGGGTTACGGAGGCTGTTGATATGATTGCCGTTTCAACTAAGGAAGTTGGCATCCCATAAACTGGGTTGCCTAAAGGATCTCGCATTTGACTTCTCGCGAGATAGTGCTGAAGAGCCTTGACATTGAGGTCAAGGAACCTTTCAAAGTCTTGGTCCCCTTCGAGATAATTGGCGGTTAAATTGGGGTAGGTTGGATAGGAGTACGTTCAGTTTCTGAATTATACTCCATTTGGAGACTTGATATAGAAGGTGAAGGCGGGAGTGGTTGTTGCCTTGCATGGTCAACAAGATTTTTGGTTTGACTACATGTCAAAACCATCCAATGCAAAAAAGATTTAGGTTTTAAAAACTGTATGTTTTAGCCTCAAAAAACCAGAATTTGTTTTTAATAGCAAAAAGGTTAGGTTTTTAGCTTGCTGTTTGAGAAAATTTTTTTTGACAGTGACTAACATCGGTAGAAAAACTGATGTCGATGAAGAAAGTTGTCGATGTCGGTCAGATAACCGATGTCAGTGAAGTCAATTGCTGACGTCGGTGGAAAACCTGATGTCGATTATTGTGTATTTACAAAAACTCAAAAAACTGAAAGTTTTTAGAAGAAAGAAGAAAGTTTTGAGTTGTTTTTGGAGCTCAGAATAATACGTCCTTACCAACTCAAAAAACCAGATAAAAAAAATAGATGATGGCAGGAAATCTCTAAATGTTAAATTCCTAAGAATAAATTTTAGAGTCGTGTTGGCTTATGCCTTAGAAGAGTGTGTTTGGGAAGTTGGACTTTTAGAATAGGTACTAAAAGAAGCAGTCTAAGGTTGGTTTCGGGTTAAGTTTTGGTGCTCAAAATCTGTATTAGGTTCCATACGTGGTGTTTCTATGCTAATTTCACTTTCACATTCAAAGATAAAAATGAGAAACTAAGAGATGGTCTAGGGTTAGAAGATACTCTGATGTAGTCGTGTGCACCGAAATCAGACGTTGGAAGGTACTCCTCTTTGGCTGTGGAGGAATGACACCTGTAAAGAAAAAGAGACTAAAACACGAAAAAATGTTAGACGAGGAGATGGTGGGCTGTCAAGCAAAATCTTGATCCCTAAAGTATGAAAACTTCCTTAAGGGATATCAACCCACTAATTAAAAATAAAATATTTGATAGAAAATAGAAATAGTGAAAGACAGAATGAAAGAAATAAAAGACAAAAAGTAAAATGCGTTCCTGATATGCAAAAAATTGCTCTGCACAGTCATCGGCATCAGTCTCTATGCTGGCGTCAGTCAGTGAAGGGCACCGACGTCGGTTAAAGTGTCGACGTCGATAGGGGTAATGATCAGCGTCAGTCGGGGCAGCAATTTTTGGACAGGGTCTGGTTGGGTTTGGTCGGGTCCAGACAGGTTTTAGGGTGCAGAATGGTCTAAAGTTTTTGTCTGAGGGTTAGGGAGCTGATTTGGGAGCCAGAGGGATTGTTTGGGGGTTTGTACAGGGATCTGGGCAGAGTTACAGACTATATATTCTGGACAGGGTGGATAAAGGTGATACGGGAGGAAGTCAGGCTGGGTCTGTGGTCTAAATCTAAATCAGGGTTATGATAGCAATTAAAAACAATAACCAGAGAACAAAATAAAACCATAGAATAAAAGCTTACCTGTTACATGCTAAAGATAGAATAGGAGACATGATTAATGTTGTCGATGTGTTGTAGAAGTTTGATGTAGCAGACCTCCAGCAAGATGACTGAAGCAAAATCCCTGTATCAGAGAGAGAGAATACGAGAGGTTTGATTGCAGATTGATTGAATGCAAAAATTGGCTGATCGCTTGAATAAAAAAGGTTTTGCTGATTGAAGGTCCGATAACCGATCAAGAAAATGGATTGGCAACCAAATAATGAAGAACCAAATAATAGATAATGGATAACAGATCCTATGTTCGAGTTGAGAATGCAGTGTTAAGGATAACCGACGCCAGCAGGACCACCGACATCAGCCGAATAGTGACTGACATCGGCGATGTCAGCTGAGTAGTGATCAATGTTGACGACGTTGGCCGAGTAGTGACTGACATCGGCAGATGCAGAATGGGGACAGAGGCTAATTTTTAGCTTTCTACTCATTTTTACATGCTGCCAGGGTCAAAGCTTGTCAGAAAATGGTCGACAGGGGTTAGATAGGTGTGGGAGAATAAAATGGGGGTTAAAGGGAGGATGACAAGGGTTAGACACAATTTTGGTGTCTATATTTTCCCCTTTTGTCTTGTTGGTTATTCTGGATGAACTGCAAGACAAAAATAGGAGTTGGTTGCCCCAGGTGTGGGATAAGGTCGATTCTGTCTTGTTGGTTATTTGAATGAATTGCAAGACAAAAAATAGGAAGGGGATTGGTTGCCCCGATTATGGATGAGGTATTCCCCCTCAAAGCAAGAGTCGAGGGAAGGGAACTTGGAATCAAGTGCTGATTTGACAAAGAGTGGATGAAAAAGGGGTGAGGGTAAACGCTATAAAAGTCGTGATTGTGCGTATACCACTTCACGAGATGGTCGGGTCAATTGTCGCAGGTTGAGGGTCAAGGAGTGCCAAAATTGAAATAATCATGCCCCAGCATTTAGTCGTCTGCTGATCAGGTTATTCAATCTAAGCTAAAGCTCCAATGGGTCATCATGTTCCAGGTATCTCGGGCTTAGGAAGTGCTCCTAGAAACATGAAAAAGTCACAAGTAGTGCGGATCAACCAGCTTGCGATCCTATACTTGTGAGGGTCCAAAAATAGTCTACACACAATTTTGCTAACCAGTCTTGAGGTAGCATGCAGGCAAAAACAACCAAGGCAACATTGTCTTAGAAGTGGTCGAAATCGGAGGAGATAGGCATGATCTCCAATGGTCATTGGTCGAGGTGGATGGATGGATGAAAGGATGTTGCCGAGCTAACCTCAAAAGATGTTATGTGATCTGAGTGCTGCCTACATAGCCCTTGTGTGAAGGGCCTCAAGCCAATGTAGTTCTTCCTAAAAGGGAGGAATGGTCAAAGGGATCGATAGTCTTGGTCGAGGGCAAGGTCATGGATTGGTCTTGGTGAAGGGCAAGGTCAAGTGATGAAGGAGGAGAGAGGTTTGTCCATTAGAGATACAAACAAACAAAGATGGTTGAGCTAACCTCAAAAGATGTCGTGTCATCTGAGTGCTGCCTACATAGCCCCAGTCTTAGCGCCTCAGACCAATCTAGTTCAGACTGAGAGGCAAAATGGTCGATGATTGGATGTGGTCAAGTGTCAAAATGATAAGGAGAAGAAGATGTTACAGCCTTCTCCAAATGGTGTATTCTGTAACATTGGTCGAGAGGTCTTTCATCCCTAGCAATTTGTCCATATTCGTGATAGATGTATGCTAAAAATGAATTGGGGTCTATTTATGCTTCAGCAAGTATTGGTTTATGCTTAACATAAATTGGGTCTGGTCTATAGTTTTTATGTGTATTGGTGTCCATAGAAACTATGTGAAAAGGACTAGGATGATGTCTGATGTCATGATGTCATGATGAAAATATTGAGGTTGGTTTGGTTTGAATTGGTTGGGTAGAAAAAGGTTGGGTTGAATGTGACCAAAGTGTAGAGAACAAGTGAAAGGCAAATTGCTCTTTCATTGACAAGGACTAGAAGGGATGGCATGGATAGGGGTTGTCAGAACAAAATCCCTGTTCATGCATTGCATCGTTGACCAGTGTTGTGTTAGAGCGGTAATCAAATCACTTTGACATTAAAGTGAGCTCGAAGTCCCTTGAGCAGGTGATAGGAAGAGGATAGGGTAACTCGTTTTAGAGCAGAGATAACTTTGCCCCTTTTTATAGGAGACCTTGAGACAACTACAAGTCAAGTCCATGATTTTTTATTTTTTTTTTGGTGCAGACTGATCAATGCGGAAAGTTTGCATAGAGATGTCATTTGCTTGGTGGTCATTTGGGAAGCTGATCAATGCGACAAGCTTCTAAGAAAGATTGTTGTTTGTAGCAAGAGTTAGTCATATCCATCCTTTGAGGGAGTGGTCTATATTTTGATTTATATATAAGGGCTTTGAATAGCTATCCTTCGAGGGAGCAGTCTATTAGCTACATCAATGATAATATAGCTGTCCTTCGAGGGAGCAGTCTGCCTTTTGATTCGAGTTGGTGACCTTAGATATTTGGACATATTGATTTGTTTTGACAGAAATGTGAGTCATGGACAAGACTATAGAAGGTCAAGGGCTCCCTTTTATTAGGACAAAGCATCTATACTATATAAAAGGGGTATATAGGATTTGTTAAAGGAAGTAGGGTTGAAAGGAATGAGCATGAAGAGGACAGGGATTGCTTAAGGGATGAGTTCAAGGTAAATGTCAAGTGGATGAGTACTCAACTAACAATAGAATGGTCGCAGATGTAACACATTAAGAGGCTCAGGTTCTGGCCGTCCATCAAGAAAAGACAAATGATACATCCCTGATCCATACTTGTGCGTGATAATGAAAGGTTCGAGCCAATTAGGGGCAAATTTGCCTCATTTACTTCGCTCCATATTGGTCACTTGCTGATTTTCTTTGAGGACGAGGTCTCCAATATTGAAATCTCGTTCTCGCATATTTTTGTCATAGGCTCACTTGATGCGATGTTGATAGACATGGAGATGGTTGAGGGCAGCAAGATGGTGCTTGTCAAGTAACTCAAGTTGAGCTAAGTGATCTTGATGAAATTCATCATTAGAAAGAATGTCATGCAGAGAGATGCAGAGAGACGGGATCTATACTTCGAGAGGTAGGACAGCCTCTGTTTCGTACACGAGAGAGAAAGGGGTAGCACCCGTGGAGGTTTGAATGCTAGTACGGTAGGCCCACAAAGTGAAGGGAATGTGAATGTGACAGTCCCTTCCTGTGTCGCTGACCACCTTCATGAGAATTTTAGTCAAGATTTTGTTGGAAGCTTGGGCCTGCCCATTTGCTTGTGGGTAGTAAGGCGAAGAGAAACTGAGTTTGATGCCAAATGAGTCACAGAGTCTTTGGACAGTCTTGTTTTTGAAGGACTTGCCATTGTCGGTGATGATTTTATGAGGGACACCGAAATGACAAATGATGTGGGTGCTGATGAAGTCGACAATCTTGTCAGCTTTTGTGTAGATGAGAGGAATGGCTTCCACCCACTTGGTGAAATACTCGGTGGCGGTGATGATGGATTGATGATGAAGAGACGAATGAGGGTTAATCTCACCGATGAGATCTAAGCCCCACTGAGAAAAAGGCTAGAAATCCTGAGTGATTTGTAAGGCGTGGCTGGGGAGATGAAGCAAGTTAGAGTGCTGCTGACACTTGATGCAACGCTAAACATAGTCGCTACAGTCTTGATGAAGGGTGGGCCAATAATAGCCCAGACGAAAGATGCGCTTGGCAACCGAATTCCCACTAAAATTTCCACCACAAATTCTGTCATGGACTTGTTTAATGGCCTGAGATGCTTCAATGGAGGTGAGACATCGAAGAAAGAGGCCGTCGAAGCCTCGCTTATAGAGAAGACCTCCTAGCATAGTATAGCAAGTGGTACGCTTGATAAAAGCTCACTACACATTGCTAGAGAGGTTGGGAGGAATGACAAAAAAAAGATAAGAAGTCCACAAGTTTCTTATACCAATCATCTCGTGGGCTAGAGTCTATAGTGTTGACATGATTAATGTTAGGAGAGATATAGGAAGGCAACGACACACGATGCACCATGACAAAAAGTCAGGATGCAAATGAGGAAGATGGGATATGCGAAGTGAGAGAAGCCATGGTGTCAACAAACTTATTTGTGGATCAAGGAACAGTCTGTAAGAGGTAATGGTCGAAAGAGGTAAGGAGGATGTCATCACAATTTTTATACCTTTGCAAAATTTCATTTTTACAGAGGTATGAACTATTGACCTGATTGATGACAAGATGTGAGTCACCAAAGATGTTGATGGTCTTGATGTTGAGAGAGAGGGTGGTCTAAAGTCCCAAAATTAAGGCCTCGTATTCAGCCATATTATTGGTACAATGAAAGTTGAGCTTGAAAGATAGAGGCATGGGCTCACCGTTGAGTGGGATGAGAATGACTCCCGCACCCCCACCAAGTTGACATTTGGAGCCATCGAAGAACATGGTCATTTGGTAGACAGTTTCATCGGTGGAAAGCGCGGCGATAGACTCGTTAGGAAACTCACACTGCGAAGGTTGATTGTTGGGAAGAGGGGCATCTGCCAGTTGATCATCGATGGTTTACCCCTTGATGGATTTCTACTGGATGAATTCAAGGTCGAACTCAGCAAGCAGCATGAGCCATTGAGCCATATGTTGATGTTGATATGGCTTGGAGTGCATAAACTTAAGAGGGTCAGTGTGAGTGATGACAAAGGTTTTGTGATTAAGAAGATAGTGGCAGAGCTTGGTAGCGGCAAAGACTAATGCCAAATAGAGTTTCTCGATATGAGTATATCGAGTTTCATAGTCGACCAGTGTTCGGCTGATATAGTAGACTGCTTGCTCACGATGATGCTCATCTTGGTGCGTGATCATGACACCTAACGAATGGTTGGTGACAGAGATGTAAAGGTAGAAGGGTTGATCATCTTTAGGTGGAATGAGGACTAGTGGAGAGACCAGATAGTGTTTGAGGGCTTTAAAAGCCTCTTGACAGTCCTTATTCCATTTAAAGGAGACGTCCTTCTTAAGGAGATGATGAAAAGGTTGGCAGTGGTCAGAAAGCTGTGAGATGAAATGGCGAATGGACTGGAGCTTTCCTTGTAAACTATGAAGCTACTTGAGATTGGTTAGGGGTGGCATTTTGAGGATAGCGTGAATCTTGGCATGATCTATCTCGATGCCACGGAAAGAAATGATGAAGTCGAGAAGCTTGTCAGAGAGGACCCCAAAGACACATTTCTTGGGGTTAAGGTGAACATTGTATTGAAGAAGGTGAGAGAAGATGATTTTGAGAATGGTCAAATGGTCATGGTGAAGCTTGGACTTGTTGAGTAGGTCATCCACATAGTCCTCCATGATTTTGTGGAGGAGATCGTGGAAAATATAGGTCATGGCACACTGATAAGTGGCACCTGCGTTCTTCAAGCCGAAAGGCATGACTCGATTTTAGAAAGTCCCCCATGGGGTAATGAAAGTGGTCTTGTGCTAATCTTCTGGAGCAATCAAGATTTGATTGTATCATGAAAACTCGTCCATGAGAGATAGCATCTCATGGCCGGCCGTGGGATCAACAAGCTGGTCAATGTTAGGAAGAGGAAAGTCATCTTTGGGACAGGCTAAGTTAAGGTCGCGACAGTCTGTGTAGATTTGGATCCCCCCAGTTGCCTTGGTGACTGGGACGATATTAGAGACCCAATGTGGATAATCGATGGGCTAGATGAAGGAGACAAAAAGGAGGCGTTGAAGCTCCTCTTTGATAAGGAGCACAATGTGAGGATGCATCTTTCGAAGCTTTTGCCTAACAGGCTTAGCCTCTGGTTTGGTGACTATGTTATGGGTAGCGATGGTGGGGTCAATGCCAAGCATGTCACGGTAGGTCTAGGCAAAGGCCTTGCTATGGTGTGAGAGGAACTGGGTATAGTCAAGCTACTCCTGGGCGTCTAGAGATTGGCCAATCTTTAAGACGTGAAGAACATCGAAAGAAGGGAGGTTGATGTCAATGATTGATTCATTTAACATAACCTGGGTCTCAAAAGGGAGGGAGCGCTGGATGAAAGAGTCGTCAGTGCCCATGTAGGATAGAATGGCATCGTCATCAATGTAGTGGATAGTATGAATGGTCACTGACTCATCTTCTATCATGCTGGGAAAAATGAGAGGGAGAGACCTGGACACCCCATTGAGCTGATAGGTTAGGGGTTCCAGGCGGATGGTGTTTATGGAAAAGAAAAACTAAGAGGAATGGAAACCATCGACTTCGTAGGTGAAGAAGGAAGAATGGGTGAGCTATGAAGAGGTTGATCAATGGTGGGTTTGAGGTAAAGGTCTATAGGGGCTTGAGTGGGGTCATGATGTCCCAAGCCATACCATTTCTTGGCATCATCATCGTTAAGCAGTTTGATGGGCTGATGGGAGCCCTGCTCATAGCATCTGAAACCAAAACCCTTCCATGCACACCTATAAAGGTAGGTGTGTGCAAAGGTAGGGTTGCCAAGAAACAAGAAGTTTGATGTGAAAGGTTAAGGTGAAGAAAGAGGATTGCCATCAGTAGGAGCTTGATTGAGCCCCCCATAGACAAGGTTGGTTCGGAGCTGAGGAGGACCATAAGGCACGATCATCCTGATTCGATGGTCGTAACTAGGGCTGTGATGAAGGCATCCATACTCTCCCAATGAAAGTCTTTAGAAGATGTCTTCCATGGGTTCTGTGGTCGTCGCTTGAAGGGGAGGTGTGTGGGCGATCACCTGTTGTAAACTGGTCGAAGCTTCTGTGGATGGAGGCGGTGCTGGGATTGATGGCTTGATAGGAATGAGGACGTCATTTGGATGGTAGGTGGTGTTACAAGTTTTGAAGGGTGAAGGATCAGTGGGAATGGTGTGGACTTGCCCATCGTGCTCAAATTTCACACAACAATGTAGGGTAGAGGGAACATAGGCCATGGCACAGATCCAGAGTCGGCCTAGCAAGATGTTATATTGAAACTCTCCTTCGATGATATAGAAGAGCTCTAAGATTGTGCATGGACTAACGCGAATATGAAGGATGACTGTGCCAATGGTCGTGGCAGTAGTGTCATATTAAAAGAGTAAAAGATTGCGTCAATTTTGGAGACACAATTCTTGGGAAGAGCCAACTGATCAAAGGCATGGGTGGAGATAATGTTGATGTTGGCACCTCCATTGATCATAACACATTTAATGCGTGTCTGATCAACATAGGAAGTATGAAGAGGGTGGTGTCTTGATCTTCTGTGTTGGATGTGGGAATCTCAGAATTGCTGAATGTGATGGAGGCAACAGGGGCTAAAGAATGGACAAGGGCAGCAAGTGGCTGGGGGTCCTTGGGTTGGACCTCCACTGCCTGCAAGGCTCTGATGAGGGCTTGACAATGCTGGGGTGAGGTTTGGATGAGGTCATAAAGGGACATCTTCACAGGCATCTGGTGGAGCTGTTTTAACATAGAGTCATGAATTGCCCCTGAAGAAGAAGAAGAGGAGGGTTGAGGCGCACCAAGGATAGAAATTTTAGGCTTGGGTGGTTGAGGTGGTTGTATGAAAGGATAGGTCCAAGGAATGGTGGCTTTTTCTTTCTCCTTGTCCTTTTGTGACCTGGTGGTTATGTGAATAGCATTGATTTCGAAGATAGAGGGTGAAGGAGATGAAGGGGTCGTAACCTGTTGATGAGATGTTGATGGGTTTGAAGAGGTTAGAGGGTTATGAGAGGGAGTCAGGGGTCAGTCGAGAGTGTCCTCAAAGAGAAGAGTGTCTTTCTTCAGATAGCGGTGAATGATGGCCTTGAGGGCACAACAAGTCTCGATATCGTGTCCTAGCGTATGATGGTATAAGCAAATCTTCGTGTCGTTGAACCAGGAGGGTTTAGACCTGAGGGGTTGGAAAGGCCTGATGGGTGGAAGGGTTATGCTAGAAGTCTGCAAAAGTCGATGCAATATCAAAGAGTATGAGCCCACTAAAGGATCCGTGCTCGTCAATGTGTGTGATGTTGGTGACTTTTGCTTGGGCAGAGTTGGAGGAGGCTTTCGTACCACCTTGTGGGTTGATGGTGCAGTGACAGGTAGAGATGGTACTTTCTTCATGAGAGGTACCACCTTTTTGAGAGAGGGTAGACTGGAGGTAGGCAAAGGAGGCAACTGGTTTTGATTAGAGGTATGAGTGGGGAGGACTTTGGTCAAGGTCGAAGGATGAGGGCCCAAAATGGAGGGCAATGGTGACGGGGGAGGAGGAGTTCGCTTCTGTGGTTTGGTAGTCTTCTTTGATTTGGGTTGAAGACTACTATTGGTCGAGTTCTGGTCTAAGTCCACCTTCACTTGTGGATGAGTGAGGTTGGAGATAGGGCAAACGTCGAGTGACTTGATTGGTTTAGACGGGGTAGATGAGGGTTTTGGTCCTGATGCAGTTGGTTGAGGTGTAGATGGTCTAGAAGTGGAAGTCTAGTTTTTGTTGAGAGTCTTGGGAGATTCTGCCATGGAAGGATTAGTAGTATGAGATGAGAGGGCACGGGCATGTTGAAGAGCTATGAGACGCTCCCACAATACCTGATGTTCCACTTTCCTTGAAGGGAGAAGTTTGAGTTTCTCCACTAATCGAGAAAATGGCTGAGAAGATGTTGGATGAGGTTTGGGTTCTTGAGAAGATGTGGATGGTTGTGGGGTTGAAGATGAGACTGGTGTAGCGGTCTCAGACTCAAGGCATGATGGAGTCATGATAGGTTCATCTATGGTTGGAGATGAAGGAGAGGCAGGTTCTTCCTTGGGTGGAGAAGAAACTGGAAAATGAGGCTCCTCAAGCGGGTAAAGGGCAGGGATGATTGTGCCCTCCACTTGCGGTCAAGGAGTAGGAAGGGTTGGGTCCTCCATGGGTAGCAAGAAGGAGGTCGGTGAAACCAGTGGTGCTGGTAAGGTCGAGGCATCCTCCAAGATGAGAGAGGTTGATGGAGAACTAACCGGAGAAAGAGGATCGTCCACATGTGATGGACTGAGGGGTAGACTGACTTCTTGAGGTTTTGAAAGAGTCTGGTCAGGGATGAAGGGCGAGACTGTATTGACTATTCATATATTATGTTCGTGAATGTTGTCAGTCATGGTCTGGACATTGTTTTGAGTTGGTGGATGATTGGGGAATGGTTTCTTGAAGATGTCGATGCCCTGATTAGGTGGCACATTGGGATTGTCGAGGACAAGGTCACCCTTTTCCAGCATGTCTTGGATGATGTTTTTAAGGGTCTTGCAGTTTCCCGTGTCATGGCCTTTAACACGATGGTAGTTACAGAAATCATTTTCCCTATACCACGTAGGGATAGTGCGTGAGGGATCAAATTATGGAGGTGGTCAGATCTGGGGGAGATTGAGGACCCCCTGTTTGACAATTTTTTCCAGCATAGACGCGTATGATTCTCTGAGTGGAGTATATTGTTGTTGTACGTATCTCTACTGGAATTGGTGGGTGGCACTCTGAGACGTGGATGGCTCAGGCAGTTTAGTTGAAGGGGAAGAGGAGGAAGATCTAACGACCACAACGTTTGCTGAAGCTTTAGATTTAGGATTGGATGAGGAAGGCTTAGAAGAGGGGTCATTGGTCTTGGAGTTGGGATTCTTGCTCCGCAACTTGACTTTATTCTCCTTGATGGCACGTAACTCAAGTTTGTGGGCCATCGTGAAGGCTTCGTCAAAAGTGCGGAAGGTCTAAACCTGTAAGGTGGAAGAAATATGTTTGGCACAGGCTTGGGAGAAAAGTTCAATAAGTTCAGGTTAGGGTAAGGAAAAGGAGAGTTAATTGATGAGGCCCCTCCATCGAGCAACAAAATCAGCAATGGATTCATCCTCGAATTGGCAGATAGAATAGAGGTCTGTGATTGAGACCTTCTAGGTGATGTTGATAGAGAAATGATCAAGGAAGAGCTGGGCCAACTAAGTGAACGTGAAGAGGGAATCGTTGGCAAGGGAGTTGTACCAGTCAAGTGTAGCACCTGAGAGAGACATAGGAAATGTGTGTAAAAGTAACGCATCGTCATGGGCGATAAGGTAATAGGCATGTCTAAATGCCTGTAAGTGCTGTTGTGGGTCTTCCTTGCTTTGAAAATGAGAAAACTTAGGAAGTTCCCACTGGCTGGGATATGGTCTGATCGGGACAGAAGGATGAATGGGCTCATTACAAATTTGTTCATATGAGAGAGTATTGCATGAGCCAAAAACAGAGGTCTCTAGGCTTGACATCTTGTTCATCAGCATTTTGATGATATCTACTGATGGATTGGTAGGTGGAGCGCCCCTAGATTGTAAGGCACTTGAAGGAGGCTAGAAGAGGCATACGACGTAGTCGATTGTACCAGTAAGGGCACAACGTACGGATGACTAGTCATAGGGATAAAAGAGGAGACTAAGGATGGTTGGGTAGAAGGCATGGCTAGGCTCGATGTTGCCACGGGAGGTTGGTTAGTGGTAACATGGGCCAATGGATAGGTAGCCACCCTAGTGTTGATAGGAGCAAGGGTAGGTGGAATAGAGATGACCAAATTTTGAAAGGGGGTAGAGAGTGGTTGAGTGGGCTGAGGTTGATAGGGGGCTGAAACCCTAGTGGAAGTGGGCACAAAGATGGAGGGAGAGGCCACACTTGGATGGTTGGTCAAAGGCTGGTCATTGGTCGAGGCAATAGCCTGGGTGTCTAAAGGTTGAACTATAAATGTTGTTGATACAGTTGCAGTCTTGAGGAGAGAGGTCAGCATTCCATAAATTAGATTGCCCAAGGAGTCTCGCGTTCAGCTATTCACAAGATAGTGCTGCAAGGCTTTGACGTTGAGGTCCAAGAATTGTGCAAAATCTTGGTCCCCTTCTGGGACA
The DNA here is from genome assembly GCA_037957365.1 of Torreya grandis. Classification (NCBI taxonomy): domain Eukaryota; kingdom Viridiplantae; phylum Streptophyta; class Pinopsida; order Cupressales; family Taxaceae; genus Torreya; species Torreya grandis. Next base: position 4,719,444 of record JARHVA010000256.1, on the reverse strand, counting down.
ATAGGAGTCTGGGTCAGGGATGGTTTAATAAGAGTTCTTTCAGTCTTCGAGTGGAACTCCATTATAGGACTGGTTATGGATGGGGTGGACGGAAGCGGGTGATGCCTCGCGTGATCGACTAGTGCCTTGGCTTGGCTACGAGTCAGAACCATTCAAGGCAAAAAAGAACGTCCTCACAAGCTCAAACAAGCAGATAAGAGTAGAAAAGATGAAGAACACAAGCAAATCCTAAAAAAAGACCCTAGGAGTAAATTATTAGGATTATAGTGGCTTATACCTTAGAATGTGTGTAGAGGAAGATTGGCTTTTGAGTCGGGTCCTAGAAGAAGTAGTCTATGGATGGTTTCAGGTTAGTTATGGTGCTCAAGAAGTCTGTGTTAGGTTTCGTACATGGCTTGGTGCTAAGGAGCAAGCTCCCCTCACTTCACGAGTCCAGTGATAAGCTGGGCTCGCTTAGCCAAAATATATTTTCCCTAGAGATTAGACTCTACCAGAGAACAGAGTGGGCTTTCCCCTTGGTGATGAAATCCAAGTAAGATCGCCGAGACGGGTAAGGTATCCATTGGGTGATGAAATCCAAGTTAAGATGTTTGTTTTGTGTGAGTGGTTTGGTCGTGTAACATAAAGTGGAATAGATTAATTCAATATGCAGTTATTAATTACTAAGTGTGGTCTAAGAAATGCAAGCAAGTAGAAATGCAATGCAAAGTGTTTTAATGCCCAAGTCGAAATGTTTGTTCGTATGAAGACGAATGGAGAAAGGGTCGAAGAGTATGAGTTTTGGCTAGTCTAGAAGTGCAAGAAAGAAAACAAAAGTTCTTTTTAGTCTTGCTGATAGTGTCATTTAGAAGAGATGAAAGAGGTGAAAAGGAAGGAACCTAATGCACCTATATAAACGAAAAAAAGAAAGAACCCAAGGAAGGCCCTAGGGTCCCACCAGGCGTGCCAGAATGTTTCTATGCTAATTTCGCTTTCACATTCAAAGATAGAAATGAGAAACTAAGAGATGCTCTAGGGTTAGAAGATACCCGGATGTAGTCATGCGCACTGAAATCAGACATTGGAAGGTACTCTTCTTTGGCTGTGGAGGAATGACACCTGCAAAGAAAAAGAGACTAAAACACGAAAAAATGTTAGATGAGGAGATGGTGGACTTTCAAGTAAAATTTTGATGCCTGAAGTACGAAGACTTCCTTAAGGGATATCAACCCACTAATTAAAAATAGAATATTTGATAGAAAATAGAAATAGTGAAAGATAAAATGAAAGAAATAAAAGACAAAAAGCAAAATGTGTACCTGATATGTAGCAAATTACTCTGCACAGTCATCGGCATCGGTCTCTGTGCTGACGTTTGTCAGTGAAGGGCACCAATGTCAGTTAAAGTGTCGACATCGGTAGGGGTAATGACCGGCGTCGGTCGGGGCAGCAATTTTTGGACAGGGTTTGGTCGGGTCTGGACAGGTTTCAGGGTTGCAAAATGGTCTAAAGTTTTTGTCCGAGGGTTAGGGAGCCAGTTTGGGAGTCAGAGGGATTGTTTGGGGGTTTGTACAGGGATCTGGGTAGAGTTACAGACTATATATTCTGGACAGGGTGGATAGAGGTGATACGGGAGGAAGCCAGGTCGGGTCTGTGGTCTAAATCTAGATCAAGGTTGTGATATCAATTAAAAATAATAACCAGAGAACAAAATAAAAGCACAGAATAAATGCTTACTTGTTACATGCTGAAGATAAAATAGGAGACATGATTGATGTTGTCGATGTGTTGCAGAAGTTTGATGTAGCAGACCTCCAGCAAGATGACTGAAGCAGAATACATGTATCGGAGAGAGAATATGAGAGGTTTGATTGCAGATTGATTGAATGCAAAAATTGGCTGATCGCTTGAATGAAAAAGGTTTTGTTGATTGAAGGTCTGATAATCGATCTAGAAAATGGATTGGTAACTAAATAAAGAAGAACCGAATAATGGATAATGGATAATGGATCCTGCGTTCGGGTTGAGAACGTAGTGTTAAGGATAACCGATGCCAGCAGGACTGCCGACGTTGGCCGAATAGTGACCGATGTCGGCAACGTCAGCTGAGTAGTGACCGATGTCGGCAATGTCGATCGAGTAGTGACCGATGTTGGCAGATGCAGAATGGGGACAGAGGCTAATTTTTAGCTTTCTACTCATTTTACATGCTACTAGGGTCAAGGCTTGTGGGAAAACGGTCGACAGGGGTTAGATAGGCGTGGGAGAATAAAATGGGGGTTAAAGGGAGGACGATGAGGGTTAGACACAATTTTGGTGTCTACACGTGGCTTGGTGCTACGAGCTTGCTCCCCTCACTTCATGAGCCCAGAGCCAAGTTGGGTCACTTAGCCAATATATACTTCCCCTATAGTTTATACTCTGCCAAAGAACAGAGTGGGTTCTCCCCTTGGTAGTGAAGTCCAAGTAGGATTACTAGGAAGGGTAAGGTATCTGCTAGGTGATGAAATCTTAGTTAGGGCCTTGTCTCAGGTATGTTAAAATGTTTAATTTGATGTGCTTATGATTAAGTTGTGTAACATATGTGCACTACACTTTATTCATAATGTGTTTTTAATTACTAAGTGTGACGGCTAAATATGCATTCAAGAAGGAATGAAATGCAATAGTGTTTTAAACCAAATTGAAATGCTTTGTTCAGATGCAGACAAGTGAGGAAAAAGTTAAGATTATGAATTTCACTACTCTAAGATGCAGGAAAAAGGTGACAAGAAGAAAAATAAAGAGGTTATTTTTAACTTGTGCTAATGGTGTCTTTTCGAAAGAAAAATAAAGAAGAAGAAGGATGAAAGAAGAGAATCTAATGCATCTATATGAAGAGTTTGCCTTTTAGAAGAAATGAACCCAAAGAAAACTCCAGGGTCCCATCGGGCGTGCCAGAATGTTCTAATTCATTTTCACCCTTTTACATTCAGAAGAAATAAGAAATTAAAGTTAAATGGTCACGGGTTAGATGATACCCAAATGAAGTTGTGCACCGTATCCAGACGATTGAAAGAGCTCCTCTTTGGCTGTGAAGGATGACACCTGTAGATAAAAAAGACTTAAATAAAGAAAATGTTAGATAGATATATGGTGGACTGCCAAGCAAAAGCTCAGCCCTAGAAGTGCAAAGACTTCTTTGAGGGATGATAGTCCACTTATTTGACAAAAGAGTGTTGCTAGAAAGAGAGATAATGAAAGGCTAAAGAAGAGAAATAGATAATGCGTACCTGATTCCTATAATTTGCCTCTCACAGTCGTCGACATCAATTAGTTTGCCATCATCAGTTGGTCAATGTTATCGATGTCGTGAGGGGCAATGGGCCTTGATGCCAATGTTAATAGGGGTAATGGGCCCTGGATGGGTTTCAGGGTATGTCTGTGGTCAATAGAATGGTCTGGGAGATTCAAAAGGGTTGTGCAGGGATGCAAGACAATGGGTAGAGTCTTAGGAAGGACAAAAGGTAGGGGACAGGTTGTCAAAATGGGTCGGGATAAAAGAAAGGCTTTTCAGCCTCTCCAGGAAGAAAGCCGAATTTGGTCTCAACAGTACTCAAAAATAGCTAATGGACTAATTACCAATGCACTCTAAAAATATTGAAATATAAACCAGAAGAATACTTAGCTCTTGATGGAGAACCAGAAGTGTAGAAGACTTGTTCCCGTTACGGCTGATGTAGGAGACTTCGTACAACCTTCTAATCCAATGTCTGGAGTGAATTTTGCATAGTTTATTAGCCTAGAGAGTGATGATAAAATGTTTATGCCTCATCCCAAAGCTTGCCCTTGATATGCAAAGAGTCAAGGAGCAAGAGAATTCAGATCCAGGGAGCAAGAGAATTTGCATTCGGCCCTCCAACCGAGGTAAGAATTTAGTTTTAAGCAACTGACGTCAGCGATTCCACCAGCATCGTTCGACTATTGACCAACGTCGACAGCTAGAGAATGGGTAAAAAGGCTATTTTAAGCCTTTTGCCCATTCCTCCATCTACCAAGTTCATTTGCCGTTGGTGAACGGTTGAAAGGTAGGTTTTATAAGGCACGGGGGTTAGTGGGAGAGTTGAAATAGGTCTTAGGTAATTATGATTAGTCATAGGGTGATAAATGGTCTAAGGGCGAGGAATCCAAGGTGAGGTGTCTAAAGGGGATGATTAATTTAAAATAAGTATTTTAAATTAATAAAGTATAGGTTAGGCATGTTAAAGTTAGAAAGGGACCAAGGGGGGGTTGACACTATTTTGGTGTCTACATTTACCCCTTTTTGTCTTGTTGGTTGTTCTGACAAACTGCAAGACAAAAATAGGAGTAAGTTACCCCAGGTATGGGATGAGGTGTAGGTTGCCTCAGGTAAGGGATGAGGTATTCCCCCTCAAAGCGGGAGTCGAGGAAAGGTAACCTAATATCGGGTGCCAATTTCATAGGTAGTGGATGTGTATGGTGAAGTTGGAGTGTGAACACTGCAATAGTTGAGATTGCACGTATACCACTTCACGTAATAGGTAGGTCAAATTGTAGCAGGCAAGGTCAAGGAGTGCTAAAATTGAAGTAACTGGGCCCCAACTTTTAGTCATAGCTAATTGGGTTATTTGATCCAAGCTTTAACTCCAATGGTCATCATGTTCCAAGTATCCTGGGCTTAGGAAGTGCTCCTAAAAAAAATGAAAATGTCACAAGTAGTGGGGATCAACTTGGGCACGATCTGATACTTGTGAGGGTCATAGTGTGGGTTGCATACAATTTGCTAACTATTCATGAGGTAGCATATATGCAATCAAAATAACCAAGGCAAAGTTGTCTCGAAAGTGGTCATGGTCTGAGGAGATATTCGTGATCTCTAAGGCCATTGGTCGAGTTAGGCTGAGATATAAGTCATCTCAAGTGGTGTGTGTTATGGTCAGGGAGATGTATGTGATCTCCGATGTGCCCCATGAGAATTTTAGGTAACTCATTCAGTGTTAGTGCTGGTTATTTGGTCATGAGTTTGGGTTGGTATAGATAGTTGGTCCATTAGATGGATGGATGAAGGAATGGCCGAGCTAACCTCAGAAGACCCCATGTCAACTGAGTGCTGCCTACATAGCCCCTGTTTGAAGGGCCTCAGGCCAATGTAGTTCTCCCAAAAGGGAAGAAGAGAGTCAATTATGGATTGGGTTTGACTAGTTTAAGTCATGGTTAAAGGTGAAATGGTTTGTCCATCAAGTAGATGAACAAATGAATGGCCGATGCCATTAGGGAGATGAATGGGAAAATGGCCGAGCTAACCCCAGAAGACTCCGTGTCGACTGAGTGCTGCCTACATAGCCCTTATTTCAAGGGCCTCAAGCCAATGTAGTTCTCCCCAAAAGGGAAGATAGAGTCAAAGAGGTCGATAATTGGTTTGGTCATGTTAATGGTTTAGCACTTCTCATATGTCTAATGGTACATGCTTGAAATGATTAGTGTATGATGATGTTACAGCCTTTTTCATGTTATGTGATGGTGTATTCTATAACATAGGTTATGTGGTTTTTCATCCCTAGCAATTTTCCATATTGGTGATGGATGTATGCTAAAAATGAAATGAATGTATTTATACTTCAGCACTTTTCGTATTGGTGATGATATATGCTTGACATAAATTGTGTTTGGTTGTTAGTTTCCATGTGTATTGTTTTCCATAGAAATTAATGTGAATGGGATATGATAATTTATATAACACAAATTGATATTTGCATTAAACAAATCATGAGGTTATGTCAATGGTTAAAAAATGTTTTGGTTTGGTTTGGTTTGGTTTGGAAATTGATTTGGTTGGACCTGACAAAGGTATGCAAGAAGTGAAAGGCATATTGCTCTTTCATTGACAAGGACCATAATGGTAGCATAGATAGGGTTTTGCAAACAAAGGCCCCGTTCATGCATTACGTCGTTGACCATTGGTTTGTGTTAGAGAAGTATTCGAATCACTTGACATTAAGTGAGCTCAAAGTCCCTTGAGTATGTTTGGGTAATAGGTGTGATTATGTGAGATGTGGGGAGAGCGTAACCCTTTTTAGCAAGGATAACTTTGACCCTTTTATAGGTGACCCTGAGAATGACTATAGGCAATTCCATGGCTTAACATAATTTTTTTTTGGTAGACTGATCGATGCGGGAAGTCTACGTGGGGATGTTGTTTTGTTTTGTGGTCATATGTGAAGCTGATCGATGCAGGAAGCTTCTAAGAGAGTTTTATTTGTAGCAAAATTTGAGTATATCCATCCTTCGAGGGAGTGGTCTATATTCTGCTCTGTATGGTTGAATGTCTTTGAATAGTTGTCCTTCAAGGGAACAGTCTATTAATTACAGTAATGATGTAGTTATCCTTTGAGGGAGCAGTCTACATTTATAGTTTATGACCTTTTTTAGGCATCCCAATTTTATATGTTTTGTTGACTAAAGTTTTATTCATGGACTAGACTATAGAGGTTTACGGGTTTCCCTTTTAGTAGGACAAAGCATTAATGCAAAAAGGATTAACTAATGTTTATGGGGAAAAAGGGTTGAAAGGAATAGGAATGAGGATGACAAGGGTTGCTCAAGAGATGAGCTCAAGTTAAATATCAAGTGAATGAGTACTTGATTAATAGTAAAATGGTTGAAGATGTAAAGCATTAAGGGGCTCATGTTCTGGCTGGCCTTCGAGAGAAGACAGACGATAAGTCTCTGATCCATGCGTGTGCATTATTATGTAAGGTCCAAGTCAATTAGGAGCAAACTTGCCCTAGTTGCTTCTTTCCATATTGGTCACATGTTAAAGATGATTAATAAGTTGGTTGATGTTTGGTCGATGCTTGGTCGATGTCGTGATAGTCAATATAAAGTTGAATTCCCCCTATTATTTTGTGATAGGGACAATGTTTGATATCCATTGCGGATAATCAGTGGGTTGGATAAATGAGATGGAGAGAAGATGATGAAGCTCCTCTTTGTCAAAGAGTGTGACGCAAGGATGAATCCTACGAAGCTTTTTCCTGGTAGGCTTAGTTTAAGAGGGTGAGATCCTGATCTTCTAGGTTGGAGTTTAGAATCTCAGAATTAGGGACGGTGACAGAGGCAATGGTTGGTAATGATTTGACTAAAGCAATCAGTGGTTGGGGATCTTCAGGTTGGACCTCCACTGTCTATAGAGCTTTGATTAAAGCTTGGTGATGTTGTGGAGAGCTTTGAATGAGGTCATACAAAGATGTCTTCACAGGGGTTTGGTGAAGTTGCTTCACCATGGGGTCATGAAGTGGCTTCAAAGATGTTGGATGGGATGTGCCCAAGATTGAAATCTTGGGTTTTGGTGGTTGAGGAGGCTTGACGAATGGATATGTTTGAGGGAGAGAAACCTTCTCTTTCCCTTTATCCTTCATGGTTTGTGATCTAGTGGCCACATTGATGGTGTTGATTTCAAACAAAGGGGTTGAAGGTGGTAGAGGAACCATAGTTTGATGATGGGCTCCCGATTTAGGTGAAGATGTTTGAGAGGTATGGGATGGTGTTGGAGGTTTTTTGAAAGAATCTTCAACAAGCAGGGTGTCTTTTTCCATGTATTGGCAACTGAAAACTTTAAGAGCGCAACAACGCTCAGTGTCATGTCCAGGTGTGCGATGATACACACAAATTTTAGTGTCGTCAAACCAAGATGGTTTTTATTCAAGATTTGATGAGTGTGAAAGTGAGGAGGTTTGGGAGGCATGGGATGATGTCAGTAGTTTGTCAAAGGGTTCCTTAATGAGAAGGGTGCCTTTTTTTAGGTGTTGATGAATGACAACCTTAAGAGCATAACACTTTTTAGTATCATGCCCAGGTGTGCGATGATACGCACAGATTTGAGTGTCATTCAACCAAGATGGTTTTGGTCTGAGAGGTTGGTATGGCTTAAGAGGTGGGAGACTGATGTTAGAAGACTGCAACAATCGACATAACATCGAAGCATAAGAACCCTTTAATGAGTCTGCACTTTTTGTTATAGTAGGTGTTGACAACTTCTATTTAGGAGCTGTAAGGGAAGTTTTCCATACCATATTTTTATTTGGTGGTGTGGCCACACACGTAGATGACACTTTTGTAGTGAGAGGTGTCGAATTTGTTGGAGGAAATGTATGTTTGATGGGTGTTGGAGTAGGGAGCACTCCTATTAAATTTGAAGGGTGTGGGCCCAAAATAGAGGACAATGGTGAAAGTGGGGGAGTTTTTTGTACCACCTTTTTGGTTGGAGGAGGAGTTCTTTGATGTGGTTTAATAGCCTTCTTTGGTATGGTTCGAGGACCACTATTGTGAGGGGCAAGATTCAAATTGACCTTCACTTGTGGGTGAGTGAGGTTCGATATGGGGTGAACACCAAGGGATTTAACCAGTTTTGGTATAGTGGAAGTTTGTGAGGGTTTAGGCTCAGATGTGGACAGTTGAGCTTCTAAATATTTGGAAGTAGAAGCCTGGTCCTCGTTGGAGACTTTGGGAGATTTTGTCAAAGGAGGGTCATCAGTACAAGATGAGATGGGATGTGTAAGATAAGGATCTTTGAGTCGCTCCCATAATGCCTCGTGTTCTAAGTTCCTCGAATGGAGAAATCCTAAGTTTTTAGCCAGTCGAGAGAATGGTTTAGAAGCTATTGTGCTAGGCTTTATAATTGGTTTTTCAGAAGATTTGGGTGGTTGTGAGAGTGGGAATGTGTTAGATGCGACAATCTCATGCCAAAGGTGAGAGAGAGCCATTACTAGATCCTCTTCGGTTGAAGTAGGTGAAGAGACAAGTTCTCTCGATGGAGAAGGAATTGGAGAATGTGACTCCTCAAGAGGATAGAGGGCAGGGATGATTATACCTTCTACTTATGGTTGAAGAGCAAGAAAGGTGTGGTCCTCCATTAGTAGTAGGAAGGATGAAGGTGGGGCTAGTGGCATTGGTATGGTTAAAGTATCCTCCAATATAAGAGGGGTAGATGGAGGACTATTAGGAGAAGAAGGCTTTTTTTCCTGTGGTGGAGGGATAGGTTGACTAACCTCTTCGGACTATGGGAGAGGTTGGTTAGGAATAAAAAGATAAATCATGTCGATTGTGCGTATATTACACTTTTGGGAGTCATTGGCCATGGTTTGTACGTTGTTTTGGCTAGGGGGATGGTTAGGGAATGGTTGTCTAAAGATGTCTATATTTTGGTTAGGCAGCATGTTTGGGTTATCCAAGACAAGATCCCGCTTGTCTAACATATCTTGGATAACTTTCTTGAGGGTTTTGCAATTGTCTGTGTCATGACCTTTGACACGATGATAATTATAGAAGTCATTCTCCCTATACCATGCTAGGATGGCATGCGAGGGATCAAACTGAGGTGGTCGTCAAATTTGGGGGAGGTTGAGGACTCCCTATTTGACTAGTTTATCCAACACGGATGTGTATGATTCTCTTATTGGAGTATATTGACGCTATACATATCATTGTTGGAATTGTCGTGTGATGTATTCTAATGTTGAAGGTTGAGGTTAGTTGGTTGTTGTTGAAGACGATGGTCTAACGACCACAACATTTGCTGCTCCTTTAGACTTGGAGTGGGAAAAAGAAGACGGTTTGGAAGAAGAAGGATCATTGGATTTTGCGTTGTTATTTTTACTATGCAGTTTGACTTTATCTTCTTCAACAACACAAAGTTCAAGCTTCCTAGCCATGGTGAAAGCTTCATCAAATGTACGAAATGTTTGGACCCGCAAAGTAGATGAGATGTGTTTGGCACATGCTTGTGAAAAGAGTTGAATGAGCTCAGGTTGAGGTAAAGAAAAGGAGAGTTGGTTGATTAAACTTCTCCATCGAGCAATGAAATCAGCTATTGATTCATCATTGAATTGTCTAATAGAATATAGGTCTGTAATAGAGACCTTCTTGGTGATGTTGATTGAGAAGTGGCCAAGAAATAGTTGAGCTAGTTGAGTGAAGGTAAATAGAGAGTGAATTGTAATAGAACTATACCAATCGAGGGCAGAACCAGAAAGTGACATGGGAAATGTGCATAGTAATAATGCATCATCATGTGCTATAAGGTAACAAGCGTGTCTGAATGCTCGTAGATGTTGCTGTGGGTCTTCTTTACTCTGAAAGTGAGTAAACTTGGGAAGTTCCCACTGACTAGGATATGGTCAGATTGGGACTGAAGGATGAATAGGTTCATTACAAATTTCTTCATATGAGAGAACATTTCTTGAACCCAAAATGGATGTCTCAAGATTAGACATCTTAGCCATCAACATCTTGATTAGATCGGTTGATGGATTTGCAGGTGGGGCACCCCCTAGGTTGTAAGGCATTTGGAAGGTGTTAGGTGGAGCGTATGACATAGTTGGTTGCACTTGTATAGGCGCAACATATTGGTAACTAGTCATAGGGACTGATGTTGAAGTCAAGGGTGGTTGTGTCATAAAGCTAGAAGGCACAACTTGGCTTGATGTCGCTAAAGGTGGTTGGGTGGTGGCAACACTAGCCAAAGGATAAGTAGTCACTCTTGTATTTATGGGTGCAAGAGTAGGTGGGATGGAGACAATTAAGTTCTGAAATGGTGTAGAACTTTGTTGAATGGTTTGTGGTTGAGGGGGTACAAAAACCCCAATGGAGGTAGGTCCAAAAATAGGAGAGGCCACACTTTGAAGATTGGTCATGGTCGGGTTGTTAGTTGAGGCAATGGCCTGGGTGACCATGGGTTGGGTTACGGAGGCTATTGATATGATTGTCATTTCAACTAAGGAAGTTGGCATCCCATAAACTGGGTTGCCTGAAGGATCTCGCATTTGAATTCTTGCGAGATAGTGCTGAAGAGCCTTGACATTGAGGTCAAGGAACCTTTCAAAGTCTTGGTCCCCTTTGGGAACAATAGGGGGTTGAATTGGGGTTGGTTGGATAGCAGTACGTTTAGTTTCTGAATTATACTCCATTTGGAGACTTGATATAGAAGGCAAAGGCGGGAGTGGTTGTTGCCTTGAGTGGTCAACAAGAGTTTTGGTTTGACTACGTGTCAAAACCATCCAAGGCAAAATAGATTCAGGTTCTAAAAATTGTATGTTTCAGCCTCAGAAAACTAAAATTTGTTTTTAACAACAAAAAGGTCAGGTTTTTAGCTTGTTGTTTGAGAAAAAAATTTGACAGTGACCGACATCGGTAGAAAAACCGATGTCGGTGAAGAAAGTTTCTGATGTCGGTCAAATAACCGATGTCAGTGAAGATCAGTTGCCGATGTCGGTGGAAAAACCAATATCGGTTACTGTGTATTTCCAGAAAATCAAAAAATTGAAAGTTTTTGGAAGAAAGAAGAAAGTTCTGAGTTGTTTTTGGAGCTCAGAATAATGCGTCCTTACCAACTCAAAAAACTAGATAAAAATAGAAAAATAGATGATGGCAGGCAATCTCTAAATGTTAAATTCCTAAGAATAAATTTTAGAGTCGTGTTGGCTTATGCCTTAGAAGAGTGTGTTTGGGAAGTTGGGCTTTTAGAATATGTACTAAAAGAAGTAGTCTAAGGTTGGTTTCGGGTTAGGTTTTGGTGCTCAAAATCTGTATTAGGTTCCGTACATGGCCTGGTGCTAGGAGCTTGCTCCCCTCACTTCACAAGCCCAGAGCCAAGCTGGGTCACTTAGCCAATATATATTTCCCCTATAGTTTATACTCTGCTAGAGAATAGAGTGGGTTCTCCCCTTGGTAGTGAAGTCCAAGTAGGATTACCAGGAAGGGTAAGGTATCTGCTAGGTGATGAAATCCTAGTCGGGCCTTGTCTCAGGTATGTTAAAATGTTTAATTTGATGTGCTTGTGATCAGGTTATGTAACATATGTGCACTACGCTTTATTTATAATGTGTTTTTAATTACTAAGTGTGAGGGCTAAATATGCATTCAAGAAGGAATGAAATGCAATAGTGTTTTAACCCAAATTGAAATGTTTTTTTTCAGATGCAGACAAGTGAGGAAAAAGTTAAGAGTATGAATTTCACTACTCTAAAATGCAAGAAAAAGGTGACAAGAAGAAAAAGAAAGAGGTTCTTTTTAACTTGTGCTAATGGTGTCTTTTCGAAAGAAAAAGAAAGAAGAGGAAGGATGCAAGAAGAGAATCTAATGCATCTATATGAAGAGTTTGCCTTTTAGAAGAAATGAACCCAAGGAAAACTCTAGGGTCCCACCGAGCGTGCCAGAATGTTTCTAACTCATTTTTGCCTTTTTACATTCAAAAGAAATAAGAAACTAAAGTTAAATGGTCAGGGGTTAGATGATATCCGAATGAAGTTGCGCACCATATCCAGATGATTGAAGGAGCTCCTCTTTGGCTATGGAGGACGACACCTATAGATAAGAAAGACTTAAACAAAGAAAATGTTAGATAGATATATGGTGGACTGCCAAGCAAAAGCTTGGCCCCAGAAGTACAAAGACTTCCTTGAGGGATGACAGTCCACTTATTTGACAAAAGAGTGTTGCTAGAAAGAGAGATAATGAAAGGCTAAAGAAGAGAAATAGATAATGCGTACCTAATTCCTGCAATCTACCTCTCACAGTCTTCGATGCCGGTTAATCTACCGTCGTCGGTTGGTCAATGTTGCCAATGTCGGTTAGGCTACCGACATCGATAGGGGCAATGGGCCTTGATGCCGATGTCGGTAGGGGCAATGGGCCTTAGACAGATTTCAAGGTATGTCTGTGGTCAATAGAATTTTGTAGAAGATTCAAAAGGGTTGTGCAAGGATGCAAGACAATGGACAGAGTCTTAAGAAGGACAAAAGGTAGGGGACAAGTTGTCAAAATGGGTCGGGATAAAAGAAAGGATTTTCAGCCTCTCCAGGAAGAAAGCTGAATTTGGTCTCAACAGTACTTAGAAATAGCCAATGGACTAATTACCAATGCACTCTAAAAATATTGAAATATAAACTAGAAGAATACTTAGCTCTTGGTGGAGAACCAGAAGTGTAGAAGACTTGTTCCCGTTACGGCTGATGTAGGAGACTTCGTACAACCTTCTAATCTAATGTCTGGAGTGAATTTTGCATAGTTTATTAGCCTGGAGAGTGATGATAGAATGTTGATGCCTCGTCCCAAAGCCTGCCTTTGATATGCAAAGAGTTGAGGAGTAAGAGAATTCAAATCCAGGGAGCAAGAGAATTCGCATTCGGCCCTCTAGCCGAGGTAAGAATTTAGTTTTAAGCAACTGATGTCGGTGATTCCACTGGCATCGGTTGACTGTTGACTGAAGTCGGCAGCTAGAGAATGGGTAAAAAGGCTATTTTTAGCCTTTTGCTCGTTCCTCCATCTGCCAAGTTCAGTTGATGTTGGTGAACGATCGAAAGGCAGGTTTTATTAGGCGTGGGGGTTAGTGGGAGAGTTGAAATAGGTCTTAGGTAATTATGATTAGTCATAGGGTGATAAATGGTCTAAGGGTGAGGAATCCAAGGTGAGGTGTCTAAATGGGATGATTAATTTAAAATAAGTATTTTAAATTAATACAGTATAGGTTAGGCATGTTAAAGTTAGAAAGGGACCAAGGGGGGGTTAACACTATTTTGGTGTCTACAATTGAATCATAAATATTAGATGAACATCCCTTAAAAAAATTACACAAAGATAAAGTTAATTACCCCAGTAAAATATCCCTATCTAATCTAGGAACCATGCACATCATCCATATAGATATGAGCAAATGAAAATGACTCTTGAGCTCCTTCTAGGCATTTTGAATAGGCCTAAGACCAAATTAGGAAAAAATGACTCATTTGAGCTATTTCTCTACAACATAATCAATATTACCAGTCCTCCATTCCCTTGTAAATGTTCTCAAATTTTTTTTAAGGTCATATGGTCTTTTAACCGAAGTTAGGCACCTTAAGGGTTTAGGCCTAGTTCTAGACCTAATAGGCCTAACTATGTTTGATTGTATAAGACCACCTCTGAGTGGTTTCCAATGACTGTAGGTGTTTATTCAAAAAAAACTATATCAAAATAAACATTTAACATCATTATAAAATGTTTCAAGACTCTTCACTCCATCCTCTTCTTATTCATATACCATGTTTACAAATTGGATTCCCTATGGAGTGCCCTCTATTTGAGACAAAATAGAGGGTACTTACCTTATTCATCTGACCAAAAAGAGAATATGGATGGATTTATTAGGTCATGATGACCCTATTTACATAATTTCAAGGCTAGATTACCCATATAAATCTCTCAATAATTCAAATTGTCTAGACTAGCTTCTAGGTCTGTGAGGACTGCAGTAATCCGTAGATGATTGGGTGTGAAGTTCAAAAACCTAGTTTGCTCAATATATGATCTATTTATTTCATCTCAAAGAATCAAATAGAGTGTTATAAAACCAATGTGAGAGTGGTTTAAATGTGAAAAATAAGTATAAAACACTTTCAAGGACACTTGGCCACTTTTTTATGCATCTCCAATGACCTTTTCTCCATCGGATCCACATAAGGGTTTTAGGTCTCTTAGCTTCTTAATGTTGAATCATAAATATTAGATGATCATCCCTCAAAAAAATTACATTAAGATAAATTTAAATACCCCATTAAAATATCCCTATCTAATCTAGGAATCATGCACATCATCCGTATAGATATGAACAAATGAAGATGACTCTTGAGCTCCTTCTAGGCATTTTGAATAGGCCTAAGACCAAATTAGGAAAAAATGACTAATTTGAGCTATTTATCTAAAATATAATCAATCTTACCATTCCTCCATTCCATTTTAAATGTTCTCAAATTAATTTTTAAGTTCATATGGTCTTTTAAACCAAGTTAGGCACCTTAAGGGTTTAGTCCTAGTTCTAGACCTAATAGGCCTAACTATGTTCGATTGTATAAGACCACCTCTGAGTGGTTTCCAATGACTAGGTATTTATTAAAAAAAAATTATATCCAAATAAACATATAACATCATTATAAAATGTTTCAAGACTCTTCACTCCATCCTCTTCTTATTCATATACCATGTTTACATATTGGATTCCCTATGGAGTGCCCTCTATTTGAGACAAAATAGAGGGTACTTACCTTATTCATCTCACCAAAATGAGAATATGGATGGATTTATTAGGTCATGATGACCCTATTTACATAATTTCAAGGTTATATTACCCATCTAAATCTCTCAATAATTCAAATTGTCTAGACTAACTTCTAGGTCTGTGAGGACTGTAGTAATTCGTAGATGATTGGGTGTGAAGTTCAAAAACCTAGTTTGCTCAATATATGATCTATTTATTTCATCTAAAAGAACAAAATAGAGTGTTATAACACCAATGTGAGAGTGGTTTAAATGTGGAAAATAAGTATAAAACACTTTCAAGGACACTTGGCAACTTTTTTATGCATCTCTAATGACCTTTTCTCCATCGGATCCACATAAGGGTTTTAGGTCTCTTAGCTTCTTAATGTTGAATCATAAATATTAAATGATCATCCCTCAAAAAAATTACACTAAGATAAAGCTAATTACCTCATCAAAATATCCCTATCTAATCTAGGAACCATGCACATCATCCGTATATATATGAGCAAATGAAGATGACTCTTGAGCTCCTTCTAGGCATTTTGAATAGGCCTAAGACCAAATTAGGCATAAATGACTAATTTGAGATATTTATATACAACCTAATAAATCTTACCAGTCATCCATTCCCTTTTAAAAGTTCTCAAATTAATTTTTAAGGTCATATGGTCTTTTAACCCAAGTTAGGCACCTTAATGTTTTAGGCCTAGTTCTAGACCTAATAGGCCTAACTATGTTTGATTGTATAAGACCACCTCTGAGTGGTTTCCAATGACTGTAGGTGTTTATTAAAAATATATATATATCCAAATAAACACTTAACATCATTATAAAAAATTTCAAGACTCTTCACTCCATCCTCTTCTTATTCATATACCATGTTTACATATTGGATTCCCTATGGAGTGCCCTCTATTTGAGACAAAATAGAGGGTACTTACCTTATTCATCTGACCAAAATGAGACTATGGATGGATTTATTAGGTCATGATGACCCTATTTACATAATTTCAAGGTTAGATTACCCATCTAAATCTCTCAATAATTCAAATTGTCTAGACTAGCTTCTAGGTCTGTGAGGACTGCAGTAATCTGTAGATGATTGGGTGTGAAGTTAAAAAACCTAGTTTGCTCAATATATGATCTATTTATTTCATCTCAAAGAATCAAATAGAGTGTTATAAAACCAATTTGAGAGTGGTTTAAATGTGTAAAATAAGTATAAAACACTTTCAAGGACACTTGGCCACTTTTTTATGCATTTCCAATGACCTTTTCTCCATGGGATCCACATAAGGGTCTTAGGTTTCTTAGCTTCTTAATGTTAAATAATAAATATTAGATGATCATCAATGAAACAAATTACACTAAGATAAAGTTAAGTATCCCATTAAAATATCCCTATCTAATCTAGGAACCATGCACATCATCCGTATATATATGAGCAAATGAAGATGACTCTTGAGCTCCTTCTAGGCATTTTGAATAGGCCTAAGACCAAATTAGGCAAAAATGACTACTTTGAGATATTTCTCTAAAACCTAATAAATATTACCATTCCTCCAATCCCTTTTAAATGTTATCAAATTAATTTTTAAGGTCATATGGTCTTTTAACCCAAGTTAGGCACCTTAAGGGTTTAGGCCTAGTTCTAGACCTAATAGGCCTAACTATGTTTGATTGTATAAGACCACCTCTGAGTGGTTTCCAATGAATTTAGGTGTTTATTAAAAAAATTATATCCAAATAAACATTTAACATCATTATAAAAAGTTTCAAGACTCTTCACTCCATCCTCTTCTTATTCATATACCATGTTTACATATTGGATTCCCTATGGAGTGCCCTCTATTTGAGACAAAATAGAGGGTACTTACCTTATTCATCTGACCAAATTGAGACTATGGATGTATTTATTAGGTCATGATGACCCTATTTACATAATTTCAAGGTTAGATTACCCATCTAAATCTCTCAATAATTCAAATTGTCTAGACTAGCTTCTAGGTATATGAGGATTGTAGTAATCCGTAGATGATTGGGTGTGAAGTTCAAAAACCTAGTTTGCTCAATATAGAATCTATTTATTTCATCTCAAAGAATCAAATAGAGTGTTATAAAACCAATGTGAGAGTGGTTTAAATGTGAAATATAAGTATAAAACACTTTCAAGGACACTTGGCCACTTTTTTATGCATCTCCAATGACCTTTTCTCCATCGGATCCACATAAGGGTTTTAGGTCTCTTAGCTTCTTAATGTTCAATCATAAATATTAGATTATCATCCCTCAAAAAAATTACACTAAGATAAATTTAATTACCCCATTAAAATATCCCTGTCTAATCTAGGAACCATGCACATCATCTGTATAGATATGAGCAAATGAAGATGACTCTTGAGCTCCTTCTAGGCATTTTGAATAAGCCTAAGACCAAATTAGGAAAAAATGACTAATTTGAGCTATTTCTCTACAACCTAATAAATCTTACCATTCCTACATTCCCTTTTAAATGTTATCAAATTAATTTTTAATGCCATATGGTCTTTTAACCCAAGTTAGGCACCCTAAGGGTTTAGGCCTAATTCTAGACCTAATAGGCCTAACTATGTTTGATTGTATAAGACCACCTTTGAGTGGTTTCCAATGAATATAGGTGTTTATTCAAAAATAATTATATCCAAATAAACATTTAACATCATTATAAAATGTTTCAAGGCTCTTCACTCCATCCTCTTCTTATTCATATACCATGTTTACATATTGGATTCCCTATGGAGTGCCCTCTATTTGAAACAAAATAGAGGGTACTTACCTTATTCATCTGACAAAAATGAGATTATGGATGGATTTATTAGGTCATGATGACACTATTGACATAATTTCAAGGTTAGATTACCCATCTAAATCTCTCAATAAGTCAAATTGTCTAGACTAGCTTCTAGGTCTGTGAGGACTGTAGTAATCCATAGATGATTGGGTGTGAAGATCAAAAACCTAGTTTGCTCAATATATGATCTATTTATTTCATCTCAAAGAATCAAATAGAGTGTTATAAAACCAATGTGATAGTGGTTTAAATGTGAAATATAAGTATAAAACACTTTCAAGGACACTTGGCCACTTTTTTATGCATCTCCAATTACCTTTTCTCCATTGGATGCACATAAGGGTTTTAGGTCTCTTAGCTTCTTAATGTTGAATCATAAATATTAGATGATCATCCCTCAAAAAAATTACACTAAGATAAATTTAATTACCCCATTAAAATATCCATATCTAATCTAGGAACCATGCACATCATCCGTATAGATATGAGCAAATTAAGATGACTCTTGAGCTCCTTCTAGGCATTTTGAATAGGACTAAGACCAAATTAGGCAAAAATGACTAATTTGAGCTATTTCGCTACAACCTAATAAATCTTACCAGTCATCTATTCCCTTGTAAATGTTCTCAAATTAATTTTTAAGGTCATATGGTCTTTTAACCCAAGTTAGGCACCTTAATGTTTTAGGCCTAGTTCTAGACCTAATAGGCCTAACTATGTTTGATTGTATAAGACCACCTCTGAGTGGTTTCCAATGACTGTAGGTGTTTATTCAAAAAAAATTATATCCAAATAAACATTTAACATCATTATAAAAATTTTCAAGACTCTTCACTCCATCCTCTTCTTATTCATATACCATGTTTACATATTGGATTCCCTATGGAGTGCCCTCTATTTGAGACAAAATAGAGGGTAATTACCTTATTCATCTGACCAAAATGAGACTATGGATGGATTTATTAGGTCATGATGACCCTATTTACATAATTTCAAGGTTTTATTACCCATCTAAATCTCTCAATTATTCAAATTGTCTAGACTAACTTCTAGGTCTATGAGGACTGTAGTAATCCATAGATGATTGGGTGTGAAGTTCAAAAACCTAGTTTGCTCAATATATGATCTATTTATTTCATATCAAATAATCAAATAGAGTTTTATAAAACCAATGTGAGAGTGGTTTAAATGTGAAAAATAAGTATAAAACACTTTCAAGGACACTTGGCCACTTTTTTATGCATCTCCAATGACCTTTTCTCCATCGAATCCACATAAGGGTTTTAGGTCTCTTAGCTTCTTAATGTTGAATCATAAATATTAGATGATCATCCCTCAAAAAAATTACACTAAGATAAATTTAATTACCCCATTAAAATATCCATATCTAATCTAGGAACCATGCACATCATCCGTATAGATATGAGCAAATTAAGATGACTCTTGAGCTCCTTCTAGGCATTTTGAATAGGCCTAAGACCAAATTAGGCAAAAATGACTAATTTGAGCTATTTATCTACAACCTAATAAATATTACCAGTCATCCATTCCCTTTAAAATGTTCTCAAATTAATTTTTAAGGTCATATGGTGTTTTAACCCAAGTTAGGCACCTTAATGTTTTAGGCCTAGTTCTAGACCTAATAGGCCTAACTATGTTTGATTGTATAAGACCACCTCTGAGTGGTTTCCAATTAATGTAGGTGTTTATTCAAAAAAAATTATATCCAAATAAACATTTAACATCATTATAAAAAATTTCAAGACTCTTCACTCCATCCTCTTCTTATTCATATACCATGTTTACATATTGGATTCCCTATGGAGTGCCCTCTATTTGAGACAAAATAGAGGGTAATTACCTTATTCATCTGACCAAAATGAGACTATGGATGGATTTATTAGGTCATGATGACCCTATTTACATAATTTCAAGGTTAGATTACCCATCTAAATCTCTCAATTATTCAAATTGTCTAGACTAGCTTCTAGGTCTGTGAGGACTGTAGTAATCCATAGATGATTGGGTGTGAAGATCAAAAACCTAGTTTGCTCAATATATGATATATTTATTTCATCTAAAAGAATCAAATAGAGTGTTATAAAACCAATGTGATAGTGGTTTAAATGTGTAAAATAAGTATAAAACACTTTCAAGGACACTTGGCCTCTTTTTTATGCATCTCCAATGACCTTTTCTCCATCGGATGCACATAAGGGTTTTAGGTCTCTTAGATTCTTAATGTTGAATCATAAATATTAGATGATCATCCCTCAAAAAAATTACACTAAGATAAATTTAAATAAACCATTAAAATATCCATATCTAATCTAGGAACCATGCATATCATCCGTATAGATATGAGCAAATGAAGATGACTCTTGAGCTCCTTCTAGGCATTTTGAATAGGCCTAAGACCAAATTAGGCAAAAATGACTAATTTGAGCTATTTATCTACAACCTAATAAATCTTACCAGTCATCCATTCCCTTGTAAATTTTTTCAAATTAATTTTTAAGGTCATATGGTCTTTTAACCCAAGTTAGGCACCTTAATGTTTTAGGCCTAGTTCTAGACCTAATAGGCCTAACTATGTTTGATTGTATAAGACCACCTCTGAGTGGTTTCCAATGACTGTAGGTGTTTATTCAAAAAAAATTATATCCAAATAAACATTTAACATCATTATAAAAAATTTCAAGAATCTTCACTCCATCCTCTTCTTATTCATATACCATGTTTACATATTGGATTCCCTATGGAGTACCCTCTATTTGAGACAAAATAGAGGGTACTTGCCTTATTCATCTGACCAAAATGAGACTATGGATGGATTTATTAGGTCATTATGACCCTATTTATATAATTTCAAGGTTAGATTACCCATCTAAATCTCTCAATAATTCAAATTGTCTAGACTAGCTTCTAGGTCTATGAGGACTGTAGTAATCCGTAGATGATTGGGTGTGAAGATCAAAAACCTAGTTTGCTCAATATATGATCTATTTATTTCATATCAAATAATCAAATAGAGTGTTATAAAACCAATGTGAGAGTGGTTTAAATGTGAAAAATAAGTATAAAACACTTTCAAGGACACTTGGCCACTTTTTTATGCATCTCCAATGGCCTTTTCTCCATCGGATCCACATAAGGGTTTTAGGTCTCTTAGCTTCTTAATGTTGAATCATAAATATTAGATGATCATTTATCAAAAAAATTACACTAATATAAAGTTAAGTACCCCATTAAAATATCCCTATCTAATCTAGGAACCATGCACATCATCCGTATAGATATGAGCAAATGAAGATGACTCTTGAGCTCCTTCTAGGCATTTTGAATAGGCCTAAGACCAAATTAGGCAAAAATGACTAATTTGAGATATTTCTCTACAACCTAATAAATATTACCAGTCCTCAATTCCATTTTAAATGTTATCAAATTAATTTTTAAGGTCATATGGTCTTTTAACCCAAGTTAGGCACCTTAAGGGTTTAGGCCTAGTTCTAGACCTAATAGGCCTAACTATGTTTGATTGTATAAGGCCACCTCTGAGTGGTTTCCAATGACTGTAGGTGTTTATTAAAAAAAATTATATGCAAATAAACATTTAACATCATTATAAAATGTTTCAATACTCTTCACTCCATCCTCTTCTTATTCATATACCATGTTTACATATTGGATTCCCTATGGAGTGCCCTCTATTTGAGACAAAATAGAGGGTACTTACCTTATTCATCTGACCAAAATGAGACTATGGATGGATTTATTAGGTCATGATGACCCTATTTACATAATTTCAAGGTTAGATTACCCATCTAAATCTCTCAATAATTCAAATTGTCTAGACTAGCTTCTAGGTCTGTGAGGACTGTAGTAATCCGTAGATGATTGGGTGTGAAGTTCAAAAACCTAGTTTGCTCAATATATGATCTATTTATTTCATCTCAAAGAATCAAATAGAGTGTTATAAAACCAATGTGAGAGTGGTTTAAATGTGATCATCCATTCTATACCACTTCCTATCAAACAAACTTGTACCTTTCATTTGCTAGAACTAGTTTGTAGTCATAATATAAGTGTCTTATTAAGGAATACAAAGGATTCTTGTAGGTGCTCATCTATGTCAAATCACTGTACCTCAAATATTTTCATTTCCTATATGGAATTATGAATACATAAAACATGAATATACTTGCCTCTATTCTTGATATCATGTTCTTATCCATTTACCTTCATTGTGTTACATGTTTGCAGTTCAAAATTCATGTGGCTTTATAGCACTATGTTTACTGAGTGTTTATAGTGGGAGTTTGATTGAATTTAAATTCAATAAACACTCACTATATTTTCATAAAAAAAAAATTCCTCTCATTTTGGGGAGTGAAATATCCATCTAGGCTACAATAATTAAGTGATTAGACTTTCTTAGGCCTCATATACCTCCTCCAACAAATGACACATTGTATGAGCAAAACCACATTCAGATAAGTTAAGGTAAAACTTATCATTGGCAAGTTTCTAACCCTATGGATCAAGGATATAAAAATGAATATGTGAAATAGATTCAACATTACCACAATGGTATTTTCTATGCTCTCAGACCTGATTAAAGGTCTCAATTGAGTTTAAACACCTTCATTTCAACACTACTCTATCTTATTTATATTGACTTTCAGACCATGTTTGAGATTGCCTATAGGTTTATATGATATATGACTATGTGTTAAGCTATAACATCATTATCACCCTAATAAAATTTCACCAGGTTCATGATATTTATTGGATATATTAGTTAGGTTCACAACCTTCAAACACCATTATGTTTCCTCTCATGTCTTGATCAAACATGCTCTATAAACCAAAAATTATATGAATAATATGATCAAAGTGAAGAGTATGATCAAATATGCTCTGTTTCAATACAAATATGATCAAACATGCTCTATTAGGTTGAAAACAAACATATTAGCTTTGTCTTAAAGCCATTTATAGGAGGGTGAAACTTTGTAACTAGCAACACTATTATGCAAACTTCATGAAACTTTGTAACTAGCAACACTATTCTACAAACTTCAATGGTGTCTTTTACTAGCATAATGAGATAGTGATGATTATTCCTTGATATACACATGTGAAAAATAGAATAAAAAACATATGATAAGTATGGTCATACTCTTAAAGATCATGTACACCACCTGGTTTGCTTAGATCAATGCAAACATAAAATAAAATTGAATCCATTAGGAATATGTAGGCAACTTGGAGGTATCAACAATCTTAAAGATTGTTCATAGAGCACAGAACACCAAAACATAAACTATGTACATGGAATGGAATTACATAAGTATTAATAGCATACACCAAGTGTATCTATTCTAAATCTCCTCTTCTTGTCCATACTGAAGGAAAATCATTGACCTATTTGATCTTGTTTAAGAGAGTGATGAGAGAGAAGAATTGGTTTTGCTCAATTTTAGGTCTGTTAAAAATTTCCAAGCCTAAAATTTAATTGTATGGATCTAAAGGGACCTCATAAATCCTTCACATGTGATATAATTATCTTGCAGTATGTATAACAACTAAAACTCCCTTTCTTTAAGTGATCTTGCTTTTAATGTTGAATCTACAAAATTCAATTTCAAAATTACCATCTCTGACATCTTCTAACATGTAAGACATTAGAGTACACTTTGACACATTATCCTCTTGTGAAAAATGTACAATTTCATTAAATGACCAAAAAGATGGCCTAAGATGACATAAGACCACCTTAGATAGATATGACCAAGGTAAAACATCTTATGTGACTTCACTAATAACCATGTGACTATTTTATGACTTAAGAGACCCTATGAAAGTTTGAACCTATAAGGGGGATTGACTCGATTTGACCTAGGGGTAAAATTAGTCAATAATCTGACTATAGGGATATATTTCATTTGAAAATTTGATGACTTTAAGGTATTGCACACTTACATTGGAAAAGGGCACTAACATTAATGTAGGTGTCTGACTAAGATGCAAGTGTCCAAGAAGTAAGTAAAAGTATATATCTTGTAGAGATAGAATATAATTAGTTTTATAACATTTTGAGTATGATATAAGGTTTGAATCATCATAATAACATTGGTTGAACTAAGAGATAATAAATGAGCACAAAGAGATAACATATATGAGATTTTTGGTAGTGGGTAAGGTATATAACTGATAAGAACATCCAAGGTATATATTTTACAAGTATACAAGACTAATGTGCTATATAATTTATAAATAATTTCTATATTTCCCCCATTTAATCTAGTAATGAAATTGCTAGTTTAAAGGAAAATAAATGTGTGCCTAGGTGTGTATAACACACCTTGCCTTTGCATGAGCCCAACTTGAATGATTTTTTGGTGACTAAGCTGAAGCCAAGTGCATTTTAAAATATATAATAATTGCATATAATCTTAAATCAAAATCATTAAAATGGTTACAATGTAAAGAGCAAGGTTTAGGAGTACACCTATGTATCAATGCAACTGCCTTGCATTTTGGTAATTTTATTTAAAAATATGCATCATTATGAACCATTAGAGTTGAGATTAGGAAAAATATAAATATTTAATGTGAATATATATATAAATATTGGAGTATACATGCCCCCAAACTTGGATAAAAAGGTGAATTTCCACTCAACAGTTGAGATTAACTCATTTATGTAACTGTATCATACTTATAACCTAGAGTGCACAAGTGAGCCAAGTCAACTCACACTATAAATATGGTGAGGTTATATTAAGTAATCAAGTCAAACCTATTATCTTGGAAAGATTTATTGATTTAATCACCTCAACCATACCCAAAATTGAACCAAATACTATAATATATTAGCTCCATATAGTTTGTAATAGTCCAAACTAGTGAGCTAAAGTTAATAAAAGTGTTTGAAATATGAAAGCTGATTTTATTTTTCAATTTAAGTTCCCTTTTTCATAGCATATTCATATTATATATGTTTTTTTTAAACATGTATATAACAGGGTACCAATGTATATAATTCTACCAAAATTATGTATTTGAATCATATAACTATGAATTTTGACCAATTTTAAAACTATGTAAGTGTGAAGGACATGTTTCCATAACATGCCCCCAATATAATTTAAAACTAAAAATTGGTACAAGTTTGGATAACATTTTTCCAAAACATGTTCCAAATGTATATCTAAAATTATGACAAACATGGAGAACATGTTTCCAAAACATGCCCCCACTGCCATATGAATCTATGAAGAATGTGGAATCCATGCCTCTATGGCATGACCCCACTAATATTACACCCATTTTTAGGTGAGGGGAAGTATAAAATGATAGTTAACTTACCTCAAAATTATAATATAACCATGTAAACTATGAATGTATCATGTAGCATATAGGATAAACATGTCTAGGTAGATATATTATTTAATCATGTAAAATTTGATAACATATAGTCCTAAAATGCATGATATAGATCATGACAATATATAGATAATAGTAGTACAATCTCAATAAGTAATCAAGCACACACAAATCCACTCAAAATCAAATCAAAAGGCAATGGTCCAAGGAGACCTCAAACTAAGGGCATGTTCAAAATCCACACAATTGAAGGGACATAACTTACTCAAATGTCCACAAGGCAAGAAATGACATATTCAAACGTAAAAGAGGCAAACAAAGGAATGAGATCCATAATCAATGTATCATATTCAAATGGTTAAACAAGTAATAAAATGCATGATAATATCAATAAAGGAACACACTCAAGGAAATGCAAAAATGAAAGCATGGATAATAAGCAACCAACATAAACATATCATACTAGTCCCTAGATATATGTTTTAGCAAAAAATATCAAGTACATAGCATATCAAGTATACTACAAAAGATATAAGCATGGATAAAGTCATGTGTAATTATATAATCTCAAACATGATAATGGGAAGTGATCATAGAACCATATAACCTATGTGTATCATCAAATAAGTAGATGCCCCCAATGTCCATGTGACGTGAGTAGAGGGAAGGCCTAACATCCAAAAAAGCATAGATCATGTGCCTGGGTATTCCTATATCACACTCAAATGATGCATGAAACACACGTATATATAAATAGATGATATTATATCTACCATTATGAAACCAACAACATATATTCCAAATAACTAATGTAACATGTATATGCTAAAAATAGTTTGGATTTTTTTTTGGTAATATCTAGAATTTTTATGTTCTCAAGTGAGAGGTGTTGAGTGTAGGATAACCAATATAAAATATGCATTGTATAATCTTATTTAGGGCCAAGCATGGTTTAAATGATGCCCATACATTATATGCAATTGGCAATATTATTTTGTTCTTTTGAGAGGTTGTAAAGGTAGTAATGTGATCAAGTTGTGTCTAAGTAGTACCCTTAGATTCTCACTTTTAATTCTATTTGATTTTTTTATTTTGTGTAAAATTATTTATCGTAAATGTATTTTCTTTGAATGCTTGATTTTGAAATGATCTTTTGTTAGTAGAAAATTCAAAGGTGTTATTAGCACATTTTGAGTTTTGT
Source organism: Torreya grandis (assembly GCA_037957365.1). NCBI lineage: Eukaryota > Viridiplantae > Streptophyta > Pinopsida > Cupressales > Taxaceae > Torreya > Torreya grandis. Next base: position 4,692,970 of record JARHVA010000256.1, on the reverse strand, counting down.
ATATGTAAAATCTGATTTTAGAATGATTAATGCTTTGAGTTCAAATATTGGTTTAGTTTTTGTAATGCTTCAATTGAATTGCTCATAATGGTGGCTTGATGTTTTATGGATTCACAAGAACAAACCTTAGGTGCTTCTGATTGAATATGCATACATGTACCATCTAGGGATTTAGGAAGGTTTTTTTGCTACCCTCTTTGGGTACTATAAGATGGATCACCTTACCCATTGAATAAGTGATAACATGGACTTCATTAGAGGGATGGTAGCTATCATCCTCCTTAGGCTTATAAAATGGAATAAGCTCCAATTTATCCATTTTAAATGTTCAAAATACCAAAATGAGGACAAGATAGAAGAGTTACACAAACTCTAGGGAACAATCCATTATGGTGATGTATTCTTTAGATTTTGAAAATAAACTAATTTTTGAAACAAATTTTAGCAAATTATTAATTAGAAAAATTAGAAAGTTTATAGAACACCCTAGGAGTTGCATGAAAATACATAGATATAAGGTTCACCATATGTTTAACCCTAAAATCTAGATTAAGGTTTTTATGGTTAAAGGGGTAGAGATAACCTACAACATAAGGGTGATAAAACATCTCTATAGTAAGATAATTAATTTATAAACTTAGATAAATAATATTTTGAATTTAAATTCTAATATATGAAAAAAATAGTAAGTTCAAAAAATGATTAATACTAAAATAAATGGAAAATAATGGTACTTAGTTGGATTATTATGTGAATTTATATCTGATATGGAATAGGCTAGATATAGACTACATCTGGATTCTAGATCAGTTGTCTAATTTTAGAAATTTGACTTTTATAACCTTGGACACTTGCATGGACCTAGAATGGTTGTGTCGACATATTTGTCTAACCTAGATACAAGTGTCATGTACAAAATACCTATTGGATATGGATGCAACCACCTGGATATTCTAGGTTCTATGTCACCTTCTCTCTAGTGTGTTCATATATGGATCATGGATTGTCATTCCTTATCAAATAGCCAAAACCCTAGTTCTTCATATTCATAGTGATTGTGGGAAAAATGGGTTAGTGGGCTCATGGTGTCGAGCTAACCCAAAATACCCCTTTTTCAGTGAGTGCTACCTATATAGCCACTACTTTGAAGAGGGCCTTAAAATTATGTATTTATCCTCTATGTATTATCTTGTATGTGTATAAGGATGCATTATGTGGAAAATAAGTATAACAGTGACCTAGCTTGTAAATTAGAAAATAGGACTCATGGCATGCTCCTTATGTACTTTAGACTTGTAGATGTGTTGTCCTTATGACTAATATGGAAATAGGAGAAAATAGTGAAGCTTTTCTCACTTGAATGTTATGTTTAATGCTTTTGGTACTTTTCCTTATGAGAAGTAAGAAGTTGATAGGTCTATGCTAGGTGAATTATGAATGAGGATTGATTATGTATTTATATTAATCCTTTCAAGAAATATCTTGAAATAAATCACTTAGGCTGACCATAAGGATATATTTCATTTTAAAATTTGATGACTTTAGGGAACTAGACACTTTCATTGGAATAGGACATTAGCATCGATGTAGGCATTTGACTAGGATACAAGTGTCTGGAAAGCTGGGAAATAGGTACAGGTCCAAAACTTGTGGAGATAGAAGATAAACATGTTTATAGCATTCTGAGTATGATAAGGTCTAAATAATAAAAATAACATTAATCATATTAAGAGATAATAAATGATCACAAAGAGATAATGGATATGAGCCTTTTGTTAGTGGGAAAGTTAGAGAACTGAGAGGAATATCCAAGGTATGTATATGCCAAGTGTACAAGATTGAGGTGTTATATAATTTAGATATAGTGTATACAAGAATAAAATTAGAGTATAGTTTTATTAAAAAATATAATGGAACCTCATTATTATTTGATGGAGGGTTATCAAAAACATCCACCACCTATCCCAAAAGTTGTTTTTAATATCCTCATGAATACATGAATCAATGTTAATGCATTTTTGACTTGTTGGTGGTGGTTTAGTGGTTTTAGGCATAAGAAATAAACCACATAATTCTTATTTTGTTATCTTTTTTTAATGTCCTCATATGAAAATTTATGAAAATAATATTCTTTCAATACCTCTTTTTGATGCAACAAGTTGTGGAGTGGCATTTCCAACCTCATTGTAAATGGCCTTCAATGTATCAACAAGTGAATTGTGTGCACTATGAATTAAAGATTCATGTAAACTATTGATCATAATTTTTAATTTTTTTATTGATGGTAAATATGGGTTTTAAATAGGGACCCTACCCTTTACATGGGACATATAGGTGTAGTTATAGGAACTAAATATATCAATACACCTGCAAAAGTGAGCAAAAAATACCACATAAATTACAATATAACAAACAACTAAAAATAGGAGAAAATAGAAAGATTTCCTTAGCACCTAGTACATTTCCACCCATCCAAAATATCAGCCCAAACCTCTATCATATTCTTAATAGTTAAATCCATTTTATATATAATTTGAGGATAAAAATATCTATACATCACTAGGATCTTCCTCTTCTTATCTAATATTCTTGTCCTCTTCTTCATTTTTCATTTTAACAAGAAACTTTAGGCCCTCCATACTTTTCATGAAATTTTACATGGTCACACAGCTGAAGTCAACAAGATTACTAAGATTCTCCCTAAGCTTAACATTCTGTCTATCAATTCTATCAACTCTAACATTGAGCTCCTTAATATGCCTCTTTATTTCCTACGCATCAACTTTAGAATTAAAAATCCCACTGTCTTGATTGATATTGTTGACCAACTCTTTGATCCTCATGTGATTCTTCATGAACCAATGAAGAAAGGAATTATGCAACTCAACTTCCTCTCCAATTTTATCTAGCCTATCATACTCCTTAAAATTAGATAAAAAGCTTCAAATTTCATTTGAAATTCATCCTTACCTTTTTAACCTTGTTTGAATTTTTAATTGTTGCTATTTTGAATTATATTGTTCATGTAATTTAGCTTCTTCTTTAGTGAAGTCAAAATGTTGAGGGTTTTCATCAAGAGTTTTTTGGAGGTTTTCTTCAAGAATTGAGTCTATCAAATCAAGTATATAAATTTATAATAAAAACATCTATATTAAATAGTCCAACATTTTCATGAGAGAAATGAAATTTTTATTTCAACACTCTTATATGTTGTGATTATTATTAAAATTGCATCACAAAAAATACATTACAAACCTGAAGCATGTCCTATATAAAAACACATAATTGGGACCATGATGCAAGTGTGAAATATTTGTGGGGATGTAGGGATACTAATAACATGCACGCCCTCCTTTTTTTCTTCAAAACCATGACTTGTAAGTTTATAATAAAATAAAATGTGGGGTTTTGGCCCCTTTGTTATGTTTTTACATCTAATAAAATATAATACATGATTTTGGGCCCCAAAAAGGGTGTATGCCCTTTGTGGATGCCAAAAGGATGTACACCCTTTAGGGTTTGGAATGACCCTCCCTTCATTTGTTATTTTTTTAAAGGACACACCCCTTTATAAAATAGTGCATGCCCTTTGCATGAAACAATAAGGTTTTTCAATAATGACATTTTTTTGTCCCCCAAATTTGTGCATCCACTCATATTTTTATTTAATGCACACCAATGCTAGATATTCTAGGCATTTAAATTGACATTAAATTTGTTCCTTGAATGTAAAATAAAAAAACAAAACAAATAAACAAAATTTTAAGCTTGCAGTTCAAGATAAAAGGTCAATATTCATAGTTTTAACTTAAAAAAGAAAGAATATAGAGAAATTAAAGTAACCATTTCACTAATTTGGTCTAATTCCATGCACATTAGTGAAGGACCTTATTCTAGGCACAAGAAATTTATCACCAAACCAAACCTACTACCTATAACATTTTCCCACCCAAGGCTCAAACCAATGTTAAACTTCTCAAAAATTAAAATAACAAATCAAACAAAAAAATATATCACATTCCTAAATCAAGGGATACACTCAATAGGCATAGGTAAAATCCATAAGAAATGTAACACTAGGTTTAAGTTGTAATTAAATGTGGTGAAATAAAAATTAAAAAAACTTTAACAAATAAAGAATGAGGGAAAATCCCAATATTGTGAGGTACTTATGGTAAAAAATTTATAATTTTAATTATGGTTTGTTAGTAATTATTGTTTGATAGAGTTGTATGGAGTTTTTTTAAGCTGGGTAAGGAAACTAAGATGTTCAACCGTAATACATGGTTTAGTGTATATCTCAAATGGTGGGCAGGTCAAATATTAAGAGAAATTCATTTTTAAAACTTATTTTTTGTGTAAGGTTAACATAATAAAAACAAACCTACCACCATTCCTATACAACACAATTAATCTATATCTTTAGATGCCTTTTAGATTGGTGTATCTAAGATATTTATACTATTTTAATCTAAATAAAAATTGTTTATGTAAGTATAATTTATAATTGTTTGATATTTAAGAGGATATCCATCTCACAAAACAATATAGACCAAAAGAAAAAATTAGTTTCGTAAACTAATTTTATTGAAAGGTATATTATATAATACACACTAAGCAAAATTAATTTTTTTGGAAACTTGTTTAAAAACAATTTTATGTAAAGGTGTATTATATGACACACATAAATTAAAATTAAGCTAAGGTTCCTAGATTTTTAGAAGTCTTCACAGTAATTTAGATGATTATATGCATTTAAAATATAATAAACAATTATTTTATGAATGTATGCCTTTCTGGAAAGAAATAAAAAATATAAAGGGTGTATAACATGGTAGACAAGAATTTTTCTAAAGGGCACTATTAATTAAAAATGTTAGAAAGAACCTTTAACTATTGATTAGTGTCCATTATCAAATTTAATCATGGCATTGATTTCTCTACCATCATAAATTTTAAGCCACAAACATCAATGTTCTGCTTTCCGTTGAGTTATATATTTTCTCAAACAAATTAATAATTTCTTGACTTCAAGTAAATGCATTCAATCTAATAGGTAAACAATAATTCTTTAATCATATTACTAATATTAATTCAAAGGATGAGTTATTGAATAAATGTGTTCAATTTAAATATGAAAATAATAATTCCTTGGAGAATTACTAAATATATACACCTATCATTTAAATAAGAGGAATTATAATCCATGCCTAAGGAAGAATAATGGCTGTGAAAAGTAAAGGGGAGAAATGGATAAATTAATTGCATTGGCATGTGAATAATTATTTGTTTGGTTTTGTAAATGAAGGCATTAATACTCATATTAAATTTTATCAATTCAATATTAGGTTTGTTGTTATAAATTGAAATCTCATATGTAAGAATTCTACACTTTTTATTCAAACAGAGGCAAGAAAAGTAGTGTTGATTTTTTTATGTGTGATTAAAATAATAGGCTAACATGGCAAGATACTTGAAATTAAAAAATATATGCATATTTTGCATCATAATAAATAACATAAAAAATTCATAAAAAGAAGGTTGGATTACAAAGCAAAATACATTCAATAACCATATAATTTTAGTTGAAAAATGCCTCAAACAAGCATGCTTTATCCAATGAAATCATTATCTTACATGTATCTAACAAATGTTGACCATGTACTATAGTTGAAAAACTACCCTATGCTAGAAATCCTAAGAAAACTACAAACAAATATATTGGAGAGAATGAAAAATATCATTATAAATAACTAAAAAATTACTGAATTGAAATTGCAGGGAAAAAAATAAATATCTTTCATAATATGAATTTTTTTTTCACATGAGCCCCAAACATAACATAAAGTGGATCAATGCAAAAACTCAATATTTATGGACATAGGAAAACACCTCAACAAAATGATTCTCTTGCATTCTCCTATACTCCAATATTTTTTCAGGCAAATACAATGAAACAAGGAAATAAACCAAATTTTACTTATTGAAATAACAAGATAATAAAATAAAATACATTTTTTTAATAGGAAAATACAATGAAATAAAGGAATTGGAACAACTTTTTTTATTAAAAGAACAAAGTAAAAAATAAAAATATTAAAAAAATGCAATATGCATTCTATGCATCTAAAAATTTAGATGCAAAACCCATAAAATTTTTGACATGGAAATTATAAGGGGAGAAAAATATCTTGAATAATAGAGTGGATTAAGGAATAAAGTTATTATTCATAGACATAGGACACCACCTCAACAAAATGATTCCCTTACATTCTTCTATACTCAAACATTTTTTCAAGTAGAGACTCAAACAAAGGAATCAAACTAACCTTTCCTTATCACAAGAACAAAAATGAAAATACAATACTATTTTATTAAGGAAGAGACAATGAAACAAAGAATAAAACTAACATTTATTTATCACAAGAACAAACTATAAAAAAATCCTAAAAAATAAAATCAATAGACATTCTATGCATCTTATAAAATAACAAAGAATTTATAAAGTGTAATAATTACCATATATGCCTCTAGAAAATGTTTACCATGTATTATACATGAAAAACTAACTATGTTTACCCCCCAAAGAAAATTGCAAACTATTCTATTGGAGAGAATTAAAAAAACTAATACAAATAACTAAAAATTTATGGCATTACATTTACAGGGAAAAAAGAAATACCTTGCATAATAGGTAATTGATGTTCCATGAATTCCAAGTGAATCAAAAATTATATCAAGGCACAAACTTATTAATCATATACATAGGAAACCACCTTAACAAAATGATTCCCTTGCATTCTCATGTATTCCAACATATTATTTTATGGTGAAGACAATGAAATAAAGGAATCAAACCATCATCTTTTTTTAATTTGATGAGGTAAAATCCAAGTTTTATAAGGACCTAGAACCACAAGAGTGCAGTAAAAAATTATAATCAAGAAATAAAAAGGGTTGAGGAGCTAAAAAATGAAAAGTTACAGTACTATAATGAGAGTAAAAACCAGGAAACCATCATCTCTTTATCATAAGAACAAACTACGAAAATAAAATACTAATTTTTTTAGTAAGAGATAATGAACAAAGTAATCAAGCCAAATATATGTATTTTAAGAATAAACTAAGAAAATAAAATACTAAAATCCAAAATATAGTGTATAATAGATTGGATCAAGGTAGAAACTTAGTATTTAAAAACACATGTAACCACCTAAACAAAATGATTCCCCTACATTCTCCTGCATTCCAAAAAAAAATTTAGGAAGAGACAATGAAACAAAGGAATAAAACTAATTTTTATTCATCAAATAAAAAAATAAGAAAAAAAATTATTAGAAAACAAAAGCATTACACATTCATTACATTTTAAGAAATAACAAATAACCAACATGGAATGAAGGCTTACCTACATAAGCATGTAATTCCCAAACTCTTCAACATGATATAAACCTTGCTTTCATAGATTATGACCTCATATGTAAACTAAATGTTTTCATACATGATCAATATGTTGTTAATGCCACTATTCATTTGGATTAATAACACATTAAGCAAATATGTATCCTTACACACATATTAAAATCAAGCTAAAAATAATAATAACATATAACAAAAGAACATAAATATTTTCATAATGGACTTATCATTGATAAAATATATATTAATTTCATTTATTTAATTTATTTAACCCTCACCCTTCCATATATGCCACCGCATCATTAGTGGCTAATAAATCATTGAAAACCATCCTTCAGTATCGTGATGTGGTCATATTATGTACACACAAATATCACATGTTAAACTATGCACTTGAATTCCTAAGGTTAGGCTAAGACAATTGATGTAATGGATGGGTTATAGGTAGAACTATGTAATGTTCTAGTTTTTGGGTGGAATATTATTTAGAATGAGTGGTGATAAGGGATTCTCTTTATGGAAGTAAAAGACCTATACAACATCATGTTGCTCATTGAGAGCATCTAGCTGAGTGGAAATAGAGCTCCAATGTCCTTTACTGTATGATATAATGAGGAGGAAAATCTCATAATAAATACTATGACTAGGGAATTGGGGGTGGTTGGGTTGAATGAATTGAGGGATGAGATTAGCTCTATCATGTTGACTACACCAAGTCAATGTCATCCAAAATGTGAATGATATGCGATGAGGCTAGACCTAAGGAAAATAAAATGAGGTGGAGGTGAGGGTATAGGCTTGAATCACATTATATTAATGAATTTTATTTTAGGGGAGGATAATTATTGGAAGATAAAGAATCTACTCTTACTCCTTTAGGTAACTAAGGCATCAAAAATGAGGTGGGTAATGGGTGAAGCATGGAAATTTTTTATTCTTAATTCAAAACTAATGTCTAAGAATTCAGAAAGTCTCATCTAAATTATGTAAATTACAATCATATGATCTTGTCTTGGTCAATTTTTTTTTAAAGGACTTACTATCTATTGAAGTAGGATTTTAGAGTGCTTGTGTAGTTTGACAAGGCTATTGGTAGCTTGATTATTTTTGTTCTTTTGGGGGAATATAGGACTGAAATAAAAGTTAATTATTTTCTAAAAATAAATAACTAAAAGTAAATAATGATAAATAACTAAAACTAAAATGAAATAATGCTTATTTTTTTCTTTTAAAATCTATTTTCAATGCATATAAGGTAAGATGGAGAGATCTACTTTAACTCTGCAAATGCTAATTTTTCTACTTTTCCAAAGTGTAAGCTAAATGCAATTGCTTTTGTATTTTTATAAATAAATTATGAAAATATAAATTTAAAAACTAAAGTTTTTAAAACATTAAAATGATTCAAGAAGGTTTATATTCTAAACAAAAAAAATACTATTAAGTTCTTAACACTTCTTTTGCTCATATGCAAGCTAAAACAAACTTTCAATATTCCTAGATTGGATGCACAATAGTTATGAATAATGTTTTATTATCAATATATTTATTGTTTAAATGATTATTTTATACTATTTTGGAATGAAAAAACATTCTTAGTTCATTCAAAACAAGAGAAATCAACATCAAAACAAGATATTTTGTCTACCTAGGCTAATCTAGGGTTTTTTAGTGGTTAGTAAGTGTATGTCAGAATGAAAAGAGTTTTTTTCAAAAATAAAATTTGATTTTAGAAATGAATAAAATTATGTGTGTCATATTCAAATATTCACCTATGTTTTAGTGAAATATTATATATTATGAGTGGATCCAATGAATATAAATAAATAAATAAACTAGCTAATGTTTTTGTGCAAAGATGGGAAATAGAAATGATTATTTTTCCTATAAAATTTGATTTATATGGAATATAAATCTAAAATAATACAATTAAAAATTAAATAAGATAATATAAATAATCAAAGCAAGCAAAAATAAAATCCTCCAACTTGATCAATGTAGAGATTAATTGAAAACATGTAGCATGTGTTATTGTAGTCCTTAGTATGCTAGCTCCTTTATCCAAGTAAATATTTAAGGAACTCTATAAAAATTAATATTAAACAATGGTTGTCATAATATGGGGAAGAATAAGAGAGATACAATCCCAAACAAATAGCAGTTAATCTATGGCTAGCTGAGTGCATTATTTGTAAAGACCAAGTTATAGAATCAGTGACACTTCCTTGCTTTCAATGGTGTAGTCAATCTTGAAAACAATAGAGGTATAACTTTAAAAAAATGGTAGGAGGATATGGATATTAAAATATTCAAAAAATATAATATCTAATGTAAATTTTTGATCTAAAATCAAGAAAATTTTGACTTACTTGTAGAAAAGTAATGGAGGCTACATGAAAGAGTTTAATTGAATTGAACTATGAGTAGAACTTATGAGATAATAAAAATTATTGAAAATAGAAGAGGGATTGAGATGGAATAGCATGTAAGTGAACATAAAGTGGAAAGAGAAATAAATTCAAAGACAACATGAAAAAACATGTGAAAACTTAAATTCCAAGAGCTCATTTTTGAAGATAGAGAGAAAGTGATAGAATCGCCACTCATTCTAGGGTCAGTAGAAAAAATTCCATTCCTCATGACGAATTTATTTTATTTTATGAAAAAACCATTGCATATTTAATATAAAACCACCCTATAAGGATGAAACTATCACAACAATTTCTTAATGTAGATTCACAGTTTTATCATAATAAGTAGAGGTTTTGTCATACATAGTGGATTTTTAAGATTGAGCTGACAAATGATGTAGAGGTAAAACTAAATGGAGTCAAAGGGGGATTGGAGAGAGGAAGGAAATTAAATTGGATGGGTTTTATAGATAAATTATTTTGAGCATACACTACACAATCACTACATCATCATTAGATGAATTTTGGAATGATGCATGGTGCAAAATTTGGGTGAATACATATTGCCCCCTCGAGAGGACACCTTGTCATGAATTGATGAGGGTGTGGTCCTGATTAATGTCATGTGAAAATGGAAATAGGGGGTATAAATACTTACCTCACTTATCATAGTGGCATGATGAAGCCAATTAATACTCCATGTAACCTATAGACAGAAGATGAGAATCAAGTGAAATTTTAATGAAAGAGAATAAAATATATTACATAACCTAAACATGGAAAATAATATGTATTATAAATTTATGGAATATCGTACTACCTAAATAGTCCCATTGGGAGACCGAATCTGATGCCAAGTCATCACACACTTGTAAACCTAAAAATCATGCTATCAAAGATTGAAATGCCATTAAAATATTAGTTTTAAAACATGCATCATAAAATATAGAAATAATGTAATTTGTAAACATGAAAATATGCATCAAATGTGAAGATGCACCAAAATTGGAAATAATTCAAACAAAAATGGCTAGTCTAAGGCCGAATATATTCAAAAACTTGCCAAAAACAAATTCATTCATACCAATTAATTTTAGATATTTTGAGCTCTATATTACCTATGATGGATTTGAGCAAAGGATAAGTTGATAGATACATCATGGAATTAGGATGGATAATCCACCAATTGGAGGTAGATGAAGATAGGTATGTTTTTTTACATTGTTCCATTTTCCCCCAATTTTGAAATTTTACTCAAAACTCACTAAAAATCAGGTGAAATTTAATTTTTTTAGTGTCAAAAGGTTAGTGAGGGTAGATTAATAATTTGTGAACTTTTTAGTGATTTAGCTAGATTTTTCAATATTTTGGAAGGGTCTTATGAGGAAGTGGTCAACTAACAAAACATTTTCTTGGGGATGAAATCATCGGTCTTTGCAGACCAATGGTTACAAAACTACCAAGGTAGAATCATAACTGTTGTGGGGTGAAATTGAAATTGTCATGGGATAGAAACAAAACTACCTAATGTGGTTATATAACTACCTCACAGTGGTTTTTTAACCTCCTTGTATTAGTTATGTAACCTCTATGAGGAGGTTATATAACCATTACATATAGATAGGGGTGATTTCACTCTTTGGAATTGATAGTGAAAGATTGGGTTTTTGGGAGGAAATAATTGATTTTTCAAGCTGACTTAAGCTCTTTATTTGTTTTAGGTAGCTTATATACACTCAAATAAAAGCTAGGAGTAGGAGTGTCTCCCTTGAGTGATGGCACTTTTGACAACAGATGAGCTAGTCATTCTTGATCAAGATTACATATTATGAGTAACATAGGTGGGGATCATCCCCACCTTGATTAAGTTTTTGTGCAACTTGTTCACCTACTAAGACCTTGAATGGAATAATTTCATGTTCCCTTAGGCCCCAAGAGAGTGGACCATCATTCTTGTGGATGTATTCAAGATTACAACCCTGATAATGATAGGTCATTTGGTGGCCCTCTAAGAGGATACAAGTAGTGTTAAGTTAGTAGGTTAGGTGAGTAATTTTAGAGATGTGGATGCACTCAATTTGGGTGTGAATTACAAAGTGTAGGTTTCCAATATTGAGGGATCAATGATCACCAATATTCAAAAGGTGATTATTGGTATTCTTACCATTGACTAGTGGGGGACAAGGGTATTGATAGGCACTTTAAAACTAGTCCTCAATTATACAGTGGATTAAGGAGATATGTGCTTAATTATCTTGGAGATAAGATATCTTATCTCACACTTATAAAGACTTATATCATGTGGATCCATTGGAATAACTTTCCATTAGTCACCCCACACTCCTCATGATATGGGTGTAAGAGTAGATGATCCCTACCAGAGGGGGTAACTATTGGAGATTTAGGGGCCATCTATACTTTTAGGTAAATAGGTGTGGCACTATTTCATACTTTTCCTTGAGCCATTGGTACTCTTAAAATGGAAAATTTGATATCCCTACCCTACTAGGACATGATTGAATAGTGGGATAAGGAAGCTACCTATCTAGCAATGGTAATTGGGGCCACACAGGTATGAGATAAGCTTTTATACATTGAGTTACACCTAGTGGATAGGGTGCTTCCATAGTTTGGCATGCCTTATATAGGAAACCTCCTAGTACCAATAGTAGTTTACAAAGGCATGTGAGTCACATGAGTAGGGAAAATAGGATAGCTATCATGACACCTAATTATACAAGGGGTTCTTATTACTTGAGTGATTTAGTTTGGAACTACATAGGGGGACATGACCTAATATGATAATAGTAGGTATCCCCACCACCACCACCACCATAGTAGGATCTTGGAGAGTAGTATATAGTGTAGTAGTAGTAGTAGTAGGCTAGGGGAGATGGTGAGGCCCTTGAATATATTTAGCTAAATGAAGATTAGTATGTGGATGAAGAGGAGGCCATGGATTATGATCTTGATCCATAATGGCATGAGGATGACTTAGGTAAACTATTAATTTATGAGTTTTAACTTATTAATTGATATTTCACTTTTAGACTTGATTACTTAATTAATTTATTTCTTTGATTTTTGTATGAATGGATCTAATGTCAATTTTTCTACTTTGTAATTTTATATACCTTGACTGGAATGAGGACAATGATTAGGGATACCTGATACATATTTTTTAGTTGGGCATAGGTATGACTAGAGGTGGGCTACTAGTAGATCTTGGATTGCCTATTGGTATAGGCTAACACACTGATGTCTTCTCTCCATACTATAATGCATCTATGATATTGACTAGGTTAAGGGTGGACAATAACAATCTTTAGGTTATATCCAAGAGATAAGAGACCTTGGTAGACATTATGGTATCTCATAGAGTTTGGGCTTATTCTAGCTGATAGATAGGAGGCACGACCTCATAGGGAGGCAACAATGAGAGGAAAGACTTGAGCCCTTGGGATGGAGAGATTATCTCCTAGTATGGTACCAATAGGAAATGCCACAATATCCACAACCCCTATCACTTTTCTACACCAAGACCCTCCCATAAGAGGATTCTAGGACCTTGAGGTATTATATATATTGATACGTATTATACACTTATGATTATTTTTTTATCTTTGAGATCTTTAGACATATTGGCCCTTTACGAAGGTGATTATATTAGAGATTCATGTTGTATAAACTTGAAAATATTATTATATAAATATATGAGACATTCATTTTTTCCTCTTAGTGACTTATCATTTATGTCTTATGGCCTTTAATTTCCATGTTTGCTTCTCACTTTACGCACTTTAGATTATTAGGTATGTGATGATACACCATGTATCTCTATGTTTTTGGTAAAATTATATGGAAAATCCTTATATATGTGAAATAAAATGTATGTAAATGATGTAATATGATGTATATGTATGCACTAACAACTATTTTATAGGTGATGACCCAATTATCTTACTATGCATAACATATGACTTATAATTTGTAGTATGAGAATGGAAAGGGAAACAAGATAGATGTAAGATGATAAAATATGAAAATAATGAATCAAAATTTGAAGGAAAAAGTAAGGTGACCTAATAATTATGAGCAAAGGTGAAAATTCACTTCTTTCTAGACTTAAAAATACTAACTTTGTTGGATTTATACAGGGATTACTAGCCCTAATAGAATCAATGAGTGGGATAAAGTTGCCTTTTTATCATAGGCATATATATAAGTTTTTTGAATATCTTTTTTATTGGTACACTTTTTGATTTGATATTATTTTTAAATTTAGTTTTTATTTTCTTTATGACCCTCTATACTTAGTATCATGTGATTAGGAAGACACATGGGCTCATTACCAAAGGTTATATGTAGGCGAGTAAGTGCACCTTTACCCAATGCTAACCCCACACAACTAGTAAGATTGAAGGTATTAACACCAAATTTTAACATGGGTGAGAGGTGTAGGGCTTAGTTTTAATTCTACATAACATTTTTTATAAGAGTGTCTTTTTGTTTATTAGGTCTTTACCCCTAAATCTCAGCCCTGTGCAACTAGTAAAATGAAAGGGCTCATCACTGAAGACCAAGATACATGGGTAAAGATACCAATTTATGAGAATTATAATTTTTTACTTTATAAGGAACTATAGGAGGGTAATATGTCATTGAAAAGATTCTAAACTAGGCTATAGGATAGAATTTTCTAATTTTTACAAGAAGATATAGGGAAAATAGGTGTACTCTGCATGTAAGAATCAAGATAAGAACCAATATAATGCTAATTTTTAAAAATGTTTTTTTATAGGATAAGAGGGTCATGTGAAGATGAAATGATATGACATGATACATATTGGAAGTTTTAAACTATGCAAACTAACAATCAAACAATCACTAAACATAACATTTGATATGTATATGACCACATAAACTGTGAAAATGTAATGCAATGAGGGTAATGTGATATGAAAAAACTAAATATAGAAATAATTAAGGCAAAAAGAGTTCAAATATTCACTAAAATATTTTCCCTCAAAATTGCATAACTAATAGGCTCCATTATCAATCACTAGGTAAGGGCCTAACCATTTAGGTCTAAACTTCTAACCTTCTCCTTTATTTTTGTCAATGTAGTTTTTGAGCCCAAGGAAAATATATCCTACACATATTAGGTGATGATGGACATTTTTATTGTATTTTATGCCCATAAGATTGATGTAGGTAATTTGATTATTTGTAATAATGAGTTGATGTTCTTCTAAATTCTCTAACTCAGCTAACTTTGTGTTTTTCTTGTACTCTTCATGATCAAGGAGATATTGATGATAAATGCATAGGTTAGGTATCTCAACCTCAAGAGGTAAATTAGCTTAAAATCCAAATATGAAGGCATATAGGGTTGCCATAGTGGATGTTTTATTGTTGGTTCTAGAAGCCTAGAGTGATGGATAAAGCTACAAATGCCAATCTCATTTAGAATCTTTGACTATTTTGACTAAAATTGACTTTAGGTCTTATTGGTGGATTCAACTTGTTCATTATCCTATGTATAATACAAAGAGACCATGTGACGTGATATGGAAAATTTCTTCCATATTTCACATACCTCTAATTTTTAAATGGGGATCCATTTTCTATTATGTTGACCTATGGAACCCCATATCAAAAAATGAGTTGTTTCAAGATAAATTTTGCAATGATCAAGCTAAAATTGGTTATAAAAGGAATTTATTATACCCATTTAGTGAAATATTTAGTGGTCATGATAATGAAATGGTGACCATCCAAATAACCAGGAGAAAGCTTACCTATCAGATCTATACCCCAAGTAGAAAAGGGCCAAGGTGTCATGATGGTTATAGAGCCCAAGGAGGATTATGGATTTCATGAGAGAAGTGTTGGAAATTCTCACATTTTATAACATACTCGATGGAATCATGTTCAATAATGGGCAGAAGTATTCCATTCTATGTATTTTGAGAATAGTTGTATGGCCGCCAAAATGGCCACTATAAACCCCACTATGATAATGGAAAAGGACCATTTTTGACTCTTGGTTTACACATCTCAACAACATGTGTGTCAAATGCCTTTTAGTATATGACCTTGTCCAAGAGGCCATACTTGGAAGAGATAATGTAAATACATTTACTCTATTGATATTTGGCCCCTTCAGGATAGGTACGATCAATTAAGTAATGAATGCTATTACCATACCAAGGATAAGATGTGATAGGATGTTTATCTATGTAATATATTAATTCATCAAAAAATTTAGTGTCCATGAGATCATTAACCTCTAGGGGAGAATATTCAAACCAATCAGTAAAAATTTATCCCTTAACATAATTTTGTTAATGTAAGGAAGCTTGAAATCTCTTAATGACATGATAAAATTCACAACCTTTTGTGATAGGGTTGGTTATCTCAAGAATGTTCACAAGGATTGAGACCTTAATATGACCCACATTTATTGATTAAGCATATAGTATTGTAATCACTTATTTGTGAACATAATTTCCAAAAACTCATCCAACTAAGAATAAAGTGTTTCATAATCCATGAGAGTGTGGGTAATAAAGTGAATGGAACTTTATTTACTAGTATCATCCTCTTAGGCAAAAATTTAGGCAAGGTATACCTTAGTTTCTCTAATGTAAAGTATCAAGGGATTATATATCTTGGGTGCCATAAGTATAGGGGGAGACATAACGAAGCATTTTACCACTTAATTTACCTCCTAAAAATCATTTGTCCAAGTTAAGTTAATTTTATTTTTAAGCAATTTATTGATTGGATGAACTAAACAGGTAAGATTGGAAATGAATTATCGAATAGATTTAAAATTTTATAGGAATGACCTAATTCTTGATTCATCATGGGGGGAACATTTCCAATATCGCATGAATATTGGTAAGGTCAATATCAATCCCACATTGGGAAATGATATACCATAGGAGTTTTCTACTTGTGACTCCAAACATAATATTTTGGGGTTAAGAGTAACATTGTATTCAATCAAGTCTATCAAGATACTACATAATACCTGTAGGTGTTCAATTCATCACCTCACCTTTCCTAGGATATCATATATGTAAGCTTCCACTATCTTGTGATTAATATTATGGAATATATGGGTCATGGACCTCTAGTACATTACCCTTATGTTTTTAAGATGAAAGGGCGTTGAGACTTAACAAAAGGTTCTCCATGGCATAGTAAATGAAGCCTTACTCTACTTTTCATCAAAAATGTGGATTTGGTTATATCCTAAGAATCCATCCATAAGTGATAATAACTCATACCCTATTTTAGTTTCAATAATGACATCGATGGATGGAATAGGGAAGTCATATTTAGGACATACTTTATTGATATCTAAAAAATCTATACATATCTTAATCTTGCCATTATTATTGAGAATGGGGACAATGTTAGACATCCACTTAGAATATTCTACTGGCTTGATAAATCCAAATTTTAGAAGTTTAATGACTTCTATTTTACCATCAACCTGACTTTAGGCTTGATTAGCCTAAGCTTTTATTTAACTAGTTTTATATTAGGAATCATAACTAGGTTGTGTACAATTACTTTAGGCTTGATGCCCACCATATCAATGTAAGACAAGGAAAAAGCCTTTGAGAGATCAATGAGTATCTGCTTGTGGTCTTCTACTTCCTGCATAGAGAGTGAAGACCTAATCTTGAGAATTATAGGACTCTCCTCAGTCCCAATTTTGATGTCAATGGTTTATTCAATGAGGGAAGCATTTCCCTCCTCAAACACCTCAGATGGTAGGGAAGATTAGGATCTTCACCCTCTATATTGAAAACATCATTTTCATCATCAAAGGACATGTAATCATTGACCTCATAATAATAATAGTAGTATTTGTTCTCAAGATCTAATGTGGGATAACGAGTAAGGGAGAAACCCCTATTATAGTGGAAAGATAGGAGGTCATCATAAGCTCATAAAAACTCAAGAATAGCCTCATCATTTTTATCTTATTCAAGGACTAATGGACTATAGTCCTTTCTAATATGGTAAATGGTTTAGTCATTATAAGCCTTGCATATAAAAGGTTTTATCCTAACTTATATTATGAAATCAAACTTTAGTGTAGTAGGATAAGGGTTGAAATGTGAAGATAAAGTAGTTGTAGATTCATCAAGATGGTTACTTTCCCTAGGGACTACCCATATAGAAACAAATTCAAATTCTTTATCATTATCATGCATAGTGGTCTTATATAATTAAAGATGTTCAAATTTAGTTTTATAGATCTCAAAGAATTGGTTGGAAACCATATCCAAGGAATCTATGGAAAAATAAGGTTAACTTTTATTTGTTAGTCTAAATTAAAAAAACAAATCAAATAAATCTATATTTACAAGCCTAGGATCTAGGGAGAACTAAATAACAAAGTAAAACAAAAAAAAACTAAAAGAAAAATGACAAAAAACACTTACCTTCCTTTCAAATTTGTAGAACTTGTTGGCATGAGATTGGGCTTGAGCTCAGCTTATGAGCAATGGTTTTTTGTCAATGGTTCTCTTGCATCATTTCCCTTTATCCACTTGGTCTATGGCCTTAGAAATTGGTCTTGTTTGAAGCTTCTCTAGGATTAATTTAGCAATATAAAATTGCACAAGAAATCTTTTTAGAAGTGAGTGTGAATCCTTATATTTATATGTTTCAAACTAACCCCAACCTAGGTGTAGTTATGTCTAGGCTAACCCTGGGTCAATCTTGGGAGTCCAAATGTAATAAATAAGGTCATTAATTATGCATTTATGGAGGCATAGCTTAACATTTCTGATTTTTATGTCATTTATGTTGATATTTTACCATTTTTAACTTTAAGGATGATGATGTCATCATGACCTCATTTTCCTAATATTTATTGAATTTTATTTTTGGAAATTATATTTTCACTAATTCAACATGGAATATTTAAATATAATTTAATTTAATTTACTTGGTTAATTAATTCTACTTATTCTTTTTGTCATTTTAGGAATTATATTAAGTGACCCACTTAATAGTTCAAAAGTGCCAGTTTGCTTGGTCATAACTTGATTGGAGATGAATATGTGGGAGGTTATTATACATACAATATAATACCCCAAATAGGGATGCCTTGACATGATTATGGGCATTGACATCTGATGTGTGAATAAAATTTATATTTTTAAGTAATTTACAGTATTAATTTACATTATTTTCTAGAAATTAGTCTGATATCTGGTTTAGACATGGATGTGGCCAAAATAAAGTGTCTACAATTTTCCCCCTGTTTGAGTAGGCATTACAGGACACAAACATAGTAATACCTTCTCAAAGAATGAAAAAGTTGTTAATGCCTTGTTTAATACCCTAGAGGGTAATTGATGAGCCTTGGATGCCCCTCAAGGGATCAGGTGTCAAATAGTGTCATCGAATGGGCCCTCAACAAGAGGAAAAATGATATGGTCTAGTGGTAACAGGGTGAAAATACTGATTTTCACAAAGGTGGTTATAATTAGTGGCATATTTATTTTCTACAGTAGATCAAATTGATTAGGATAAATTGATTTATCCCCAATAACATAAGATAAAGTCATAATCAATCAAAAATAATTTTTTGCATTCAAGAAAATTAGCAAAGAGAGCTCATGCAGTAAATGGAGTGATGATGAGTTAGCATAAAATAACAACTTAAATTTAGAAAATTGGTTAGTATGAAGATGCACATTAAAACTAGCATAGGATAGGTCCAAAAAATAGTATTTTTAGATGAGCCTCTAAAAGGTCCAATAACATGGTTTGATTAAAAAATAGGGAATGTAGAATCAAATGACACAAAAAATGGACCACAAAGTCAAAAATAAGAGCTCCTTGAATGAATGGAAAGAAACCTTAGGCCCTAGGGGTGAAAAACTAATTTTACAAGATATATATTCATCCTATGGGGTGAAAATTTCTCATTTTCACTCTATCCTATTGATAATTTAGAGCTCTAACCCTGTGGATCAAAATGGTTCATGGATAATCATGGAGTCATGTGAGCAACCAAGTAAGAGAGCACGAGTGACCACCACATGATAGGAAGCTGGTAAGTGTACTCAATTGATATTTTTGGTATATATATGGTTTATTTATTACTAGTTTTAGGGCATGAATTGATGAATTTGTCATTTTCATGGAAGGGGAAATGATGGCTTTACAAATAAAAATGGCAACTTCGTATGAATTTACCATTTTTAAAATGGTGACATCACCAAAAACTAATGAAAAATACCTAATTGGCAATTTTACAAAGTCATGTGAAGTCTCCATTTGCATAAAATGTGAATATGGTGAGTTCACCTAAAAAGGGTGTAAAATGCTAAAACAATAACTTCATCATTTGGGAAAATAGTGACTTCATCCTAAAACTCAAAATATATAGTTTAGAGGACCCAAAAGGGGTCTAACCTTTAGGAGAGAAGGGAAACTAGTGTCTAGGGCATGAACTAGGTCTAGTAGGGTATGCATTTTTTAGACAATAACATAGATATAGCCTAATGTTAATCTATCTATGGTTGTAAGAGTGGCTGGGGGTATTGACAACACATGAGTGATGCTTGCACTACCTACAAACACAACAAATTTGGATGGTAGAGATGGCTATATTATTGAAGGTGGTGAATATATTAGAGGTGAAAAAAATGCCTATTATTTGAGAATATAGAGCATACTTAATTTCACTAGTTGAGCAATGTCACTTTGAGACTTCCACATTATATTTACCTATGGGAGAGGCTATAATGACACTTGAAAATACCTATCGTATCATCAAACTACCTATGATAGTTTGGAAGCTATTTTGGATAGCTCTAGCAAAATAGGGAGAGGTATTAGATGATTTAAATAGTTACAAAGACATTCCCATGCCATATGAGAAGGTAGACATTGACTTGTTAGAGTCTTATATAGATATTTGACTAGACAACCTGGTACTATAAGATCTAACACCACCAACACTAGTAGATAGAGAGATTGTTGTGCTCATGGACATTATCATCAGCATATTACTGCCTAATAAGAGGATATTTTTTTCATATGGGCCTAGGTGGGGTTATCAGGTCTATGATAGATGACAACACCAAATTTTCTTGGGGGATAGTAGTATTGGCCTATCTTTATAGGGACCTACACATTGTTTCCTACCGATGAGGCTAGATTATCAGTGTAACAACACTACTCCATGTGTGGGGATGGGAGAACATAATAGTGGATCACCCAATTTGGCATATGAGGATGTGATATCCACATGATCAAATGGCATATGGTTAGGTGTAGATAGGTGCATGTTTTAAATATCACCATGGGGATATTTACTTATATCAATGCATGTTGGATGATCTAACTTTATATTTATTTATGTGGTGACCTTATTTTCCCTTACATCTAGACTGGCCATGGGATAGATGGTATACCAGATTCATGACTACCAAGTGCTTCTTGATTAGGCAACAAATGTATATTGTCAAAGATTATAGGCTTGATTAGGTATGATGGTAGTTTGTGATGCATCAATATGTCCCAAAGGGTCCTATGTGGTTTATGCATAGTTATCAAGAGAGTAGTTGAGTGACACTAGTGATTATTAGGTGTATGGTAGTGGTTAATTATGGAGGAGTTACATAGACTCCATAGGATTATGTAAGAGGTATATTAGATGTAATTGTGACACATGCCAATGTACTATGGTGGGTATAATTTTATCCATTGATATTGATAATATCATCATAGGCACCAAGATAGGCACTAGTGGGACCAATATAGGGTGGGCAAGTTGGATAGGTACTAGTTAGATAGGTTGGTCAAGGTGGTTAGATAATAGATGATCAAAGTGGGGATCAAGGTGGGTATGATATTGAGGTAGAGGTAGAGGAGGGTGAGGAATTTATGAAGGTAGAGGATATTATGATAGAGTTAAATGATGTGGAGGATCAGGGTGGGGATTAGGGTACTAGTCATGAGATGGATGTGGATAAGGGTACTTGACATCTTAGTACCAGAAGTATCAAGAGTATATATATTGATATAGACCCCAATAAGGGAGGTATAGGGATAAATTCAAGTTAGGCAAGGCTATTAGATACATGGATATTTTTGGATGTTGTTATGTTAGAGGAGGAAATCATTACACATGTAGGTGAGATTGAGGTCCTTGAGAGGAGAGTGGGTCAGCTACATGCACAACTTACTATTAGGGATGATGATATAACTCTCATTTAGTCACACATTAGCTGATTTAAGGTAGAAGTAACATAAATGATGTAGGTACAAGGCCATCTATAGGTTACTTTAGATTAGGCCATATCTAAGAGGGATCATGTCATAGTAGAGAGAGATTAAACCAGAGCTGATGTGTAGTATATTAGATGAGAACATGATGAGGACCATATATTTGACACATAAGTAGGGTTTTCTTAGGTGGTACTTGAGAGATTTTGGGCTAAGGATGAGGCATCTTACTATCACTGATCATATGAGACTATAGTGTCATGGGATTAGTAGACAGGCATTTTTAAGGCATGGGAGGCATATAAGATGGTAGTAGGTCATCATAGTCTAGGACATGAACATGTAACATAGGTGCCTCAAGACATTCAATACATCATACACGACCATTTTCACCACCAACCCACCAAGGACGTCACTTGCTATAAGACTAAGAGATTCACATAGTCAAAGTTGATCTTGTATAGCTCTTTGGCATGCTTATATTTTAAAATTATGACACATATATTATCATGATGTATATGACATTCATTTTTGTGATGTGTATGACATTAATTTATAATCTATAGACTTATACATGGACTATTATTCTTTTTATATGTATATGATGCTCTCTTCCTACTTTATCATGATATATGATGGTCTCCGATTTATGCTATGTTGTCTTCACATTTTTGATGTTGTAATTACATTTAACCATGTGTATGGACTTTCATTTTTTATTATCACATGTTATGATATTTTGGAATGTATGTATTTTTTCATGTTTATGACCTATGACCTATGATTATTTAGAGATGCACATCTTCATTAGTTCATAGCATAGTCATTGTGATTTGGTTATTATGGGTTTGGATTTGTTTAGTAAAAATGGCCACTATGAATAAAGGAAAATATCATGACACCATTGTTTTGAGATCCATTGGTCTGATTTTTGGTTTGGATTTTGACACTATGCATCATAGTTATAAATAAACATAATAAAAATATTATCTTAAGCATGTAAAACTTAATTTAAATTCAATTATAAAAAACTTAGGCATAAGGTATGATCAATCGAATCCCAAGTGTAAATAAAATGTAATAAACTAAGTGTAGGAATAAATACAAATATCTACAACTCAAGTACAAGATATAAAAAATCAAGACTCAAGTGCAAACATAATGTAATAAACCTACAACAATTGAAACAAGGAGGGCACAAAAAAATAAGTTAGTCAACAACTAATTAAAATAAAAACCAATCAAACAATCAAATAAAAATCAATAAACTAAGAAAAGGAACTAAAATACTAATGAAATAAACAATGCTAATCATCAACCAAAAGGAAAATGAATTTAACAACAACATCAAGGCAAATAAGATTAAAAAAAGCAAAATCAATGCAATAAACAATCAATTTAAAGCAAGAGCAATAGACAACCTAAGCTAAGGCATAATGAACAAACAACTACTCTAAATTAAATAACTAATATAATGCAATTAAAATAACTAGCAACCAATCTAAAGAAAATGAATAAATAACTAATATAACTATTTGTGCACATGTAATATAAGTGATATGCTCAATACAAAATGTTTCCCCTAGGCTATAGGGAATAACAATTTAGGTAGGATGCCAAAGGTTTCCCCTATGCTATAAGGAATAATGGAATTATAACTATTACAGGGAATAGAAGAATAAGGAAGGGGGTGGCCGAGTTGACTCCAAATGCAATAGGCAATTATACATTGCCTACATAGTCCCATGGATATTAGATATAATGTGAACTTCAGGTCAAATGTAGTTCTCCAAAAATATAAGATATAATAACATTGATGATAAGTAAGAGAATTTGCTCATATAAGAAAGTGGGAATGGGATCATAAAATAATGAGAGCATAACATAAGAGGAGTTGATGCTCATGATTTGACAATGTTAGGCACAAGAATTTTAAAAAGCATGAGAGCATGGTTTAGGTTAAAACCATACTAGAATACAAGAGACAAGTGCTCATAAATGAACTGGGTTCATAATGTTCATTGAGTCTAAGGCTTAGAATGAGAATAAGCTCACAAAATGGTGAGAACATGGGAATAAGGATGGTTGAGATGACCTCAAAAAATATTGATTACTACTTACATAATCCAAATGGACCTCAAGCCACTGTAGTTCACCGTACAGTGAGGAATCTAACTAAGCAATAACAAGTTCATGAAATAGGCAAATTGTGATGTTTGAAACAATGAAATAAGGGTATGACAAGACATGATAAAAAGGTTGATCCTAGGCTATAGGAAAAAATGGCACAATAAAGTTACCCCTAAGATATAGGGAGCAAAAACATAGGTATAATGATCAATAATTTTAATAAGAATAAAGGATATAATTGGCATGAAAACTACCATACTGCCCAAAGATACCACCATTGAATGAAAGGCCTTTCAAATTTTCAAACTTGAATCTTATGCTATAGTTATATCAAAATCCAACCACTAAAGGTGCATGAAGTATCAATGGATTAGAACCAACATTAAAAAGGGGATAAGGGAGGCAAAACAAACTTCAACCAATATGGAAGGGCTTAGGAAGAATGATATATGGCACGATATAAGGAAGGTAATGTTATTATACAACTTAAATGATCTTCATAGACAATACCTTGGGTCTCTCAAATGAAAAAACACTTGAGAGATATTATGTTCATTGGTTCATCAAGCTCATCTCCTTCTAGAATATCCAACCTATATGCTCCAAAGCCATAGTTAGAAATAATCACATAAGGTCTCAACTAATTAGGCTTGAACTAGCCTTTTTTCTTATTTTTGGCATTGGTGTTCTTCTAGTTTTCTTTGAGTATTATATCACCAATATTGAACTCTCTATGATTCACATGTATGTTATACTAACTATGTAACCAGTTTTGGTATGCTTGAAGGCTATTCATAGTGGCCATGCATTTTTCATCTAGTAGTTCCATCTCTTGAAGATGAGATACTCTATAATCCTCATCATCAAGGATATATTTAAATAAATGTGAAAAGAAGGCAACTCAGCCTTGATAATAATAATGACCTCAGTGTCATAAATAAGGGAATATGATGTGGCTCATGTTGGAGTGTAAAAATTGGTATGGCAGACTCATAAGGTATGAAATATTTGTGAGTGACAATCACAACCAAAATCATTGATAATCTTATTAAGAATCTTGAAAATGGTCTTTTTAGATGCCTCTATTTTTCCATTACCTTATAGGTAATATGCAGTGGTAAAATGTTCGATAATGTTAAACTTAACATAGATGGCTTTGACATCTTTGTTTTTAAATGAACTACCATTATTAGATATAATGTCAGAAGGGATACTATAACATCAAATTAGATGGTTGAAAATGAATTTGACAATTTTCTTTATTATCATGTAAGTGAGGGGAATGGATTTTAATAACTTAGTGAAGTACTCATTAGTAGGAAAGATATGCTTATGTACATTTGAGGAAGTAGGGTTAATCTTCCCTATGAGATCGAGTCCCCACATTGAAAATGGCCATGGTATGGTCATTGAATAGAGTGTTCATGCTAGAGCATGGATCAAATAAACATTATTCTAACATTTTTTACACATTTTAACATAAGAAACTACATATGATATTTTTGGCAAGGATGACCCCATTAATGTGGGACCCACAAACCCCTTTGTGAACTTCCCTCAA
Source organism: Torreya grandis (assembly GCA_037957365.1). Classification (NCBI taxonomy): domain Eukaryota; kingdom Viridiplantae; phylum Streptophyta; class Pinopsida; order Cupressales; family Taxaceae; genus Torreya; species Torreya grandis. Next base: position 4,667,176 of record JARHVA010000256.1, on the reverse strand, counting down.
TGCTAATACAAAATCTACCTAAGTTAAACAATTAAGCAAAGTGACATCAAATCTTATACAGTAAAGTGTAGGTCTAAGTAAGGTATAATAAGAGGTTTGGTGTGTGAAGGCCTTTTGTTTTTATGAGAAAGGTCTATTTGAAGGACTTGGTTGTGGAGGCAATTATATAATTTAGAATACCAGGTAGAACTGGGTCCAACAATATCATAGATTGGTTAAACAGCTAAGGGTTCATGAATAGGTGCTTGAATATGTTCAATAAGGAGCTGAGAGTCTCATGCATTATCTATGACATGGATTAAAGAACCAATTGTACCCATGACATCTGTTGTCTAATTATTAGCCTAAGGTATGTGTTGAAACTGAAGGTGAGTAATATGTTGCTTGAAAGTGTCCACCATGGATTTATAAGGTACTATCTTGTCATTTTTGGTTTAGAATTGGTATGTACCTAATTAATGATAAGGTGTAAATTTCCATAAACCATCAAGTGTTAAATGTTCCATTGTACCATTAGATGAAGCCTTGTAATGAGTGTTTTGTACTCAACCATGTTATTAGTACAAAGAAAGCTGATATAGAAGGACTTGAGAATGAGATCCCTTTGTGGTGTTATTAACAACAATCATACTCCTATCCCATGAGACCTGAAATAACTATTAAAATAAAGTTTCCATTACTCCTCTTTAGGAGGTGTTTTCACTATGGTCATGATAGAATCATCTAGAAATTCAAAATTAAATGGCTGAGTATCTAAAATGGGAGCTTAAATAAGTTGGTTTGTAAGTAACTATCCCTTAATGTCCTTTTTTTTGACATGTTAAATCTCAAAATCACTCAGAAGCATGATCCACTTAGCCATGCAACCCTGCAAAGTTATTTTTGATAGTAGATACTTGAGTGGATCTACTTTGGTGATGACTATGGTCTTGTTGTTGAGAATGTAATGATGCAAGTTTTGGGTGAAAATACCATAGCTGAAAAATCTTTCTTAATTTACATATAATTATGTTCATATGCTACCATTGTACAACTTAGATAGTACACTGCATGTTCTTTCCCATGTTCATCATGTTGGGCCAAAAGTTCCCCTAAGGCATTTTTAGTGGTAGATCAATAAAGTAAAAATGGCTTTCTTGGTATAGGTGGTATAATAATAGGTGGATTAGCCGAGTATTTTTTTAGGTGTTCAAAGGCCTTATGGTAGTCTTAATTTGATGAAAAGTTAGTTCCTCTCTTGAATAAATGAGTGAATGGGTGACATTTATCAGCCAACTATAAAATGAAGCATTTAATAAACTATATTTTTCCATACAAATTGTGGAGTTTCATCAAATTATAAGGTGGAGGAATCTTTTAAATGGACTTAAACTTGATAGGATCAGCTTCAATTCCTTGGTGAGAAACAATAAAGCCTAAGAGTTTGCCTAAAGTAACACTGAAGACACACTTTTTAGGGTTAAGTCAAACCTTATACTCATGAAGACTTTCAAAGATTATTTATAGTATGGTTGGATGGTTTGCATGGGTCTTAGATTTACCTAATATATCATCAAACTATTATTCAACAATGTCATACATCATATCAGGGAATATAAAATTCATGGCCCTTTAGCATGTTTCCCCTACATTCTTGAGGCTGAAAGGCGTGACCTAATAGTAAAATGTTCCCCAAAGAGTGGTGAACACTATCTTATGTTGGTCTTCGGGTATAATCTTGATCTAGTTATATCCTAAAAATCCATCCATGAGGAAAAGAATTTCATACCCAATTATAGATTCAACAATCATGTTGATGTTTGTTAGAAGAAATTCATCCTTTAGATAGGCCTTGTTAATGTCTCGAAAATCAATGCATAATTTGATACCTTCTAGATTTTTGTTGATTGGCATAATATTGGTGATCCACTCTGAATAATCAATAGGTCTAATACATCATGCATTCAATATTTTCTCTAGTTCTTTCTTGAATAATATGGTATGTGAGGATGTATTTTCCTCAATTTTTTCTTGACTATCTTGGCATGTGGATGAACTACAAGATAGTGTAGAACCAATGTGAGGTCTAAACCTAGCATATCAAAGTAATCCCATGCAAAAAATATTTATGAACTCTCTAAGAAGAGATGTAATAACTTTACATTCCTCCTTAATGAGGGATGTACCTAGTTTTATCCACTTGGGATCATCTAGAGTTTAAATGTTGACTTTTAAATTATCCTCTACAAGGAGAGTAGAGATATCTTCTAGAATAGTCAGCAAAGATGTAAATTGGTTGGCAATAAAAAAAAAGTCCTCTAGTTAGATGGGTTCATCAAGTTCCCCCAAACATGATGAATTAGAATATCCTAATGGTGTCAGGGCCATGTAACAAACACTTCAAGACACTCTCAGATAATTTTCTCAAAAGCATTTGCTCCTCTATACTAGGTTTAGACCCGAATGCAAGTTCATTTTTGGTGGCCTCCCAAGTTTCATTCAAAGAAGGGTGAACATACCTATCTAGTGGCATTTAAAATAGTTTTTCACTAAGAGATTGGCCTTTTTATTTACTTTTTCCCTAGTCTAAAATTACCTCACATAGGTTTTCACTTTGGGACCTCAATGTTTTATTTTTTAATTTTGGCTAAGGGTGTTCAGTTGCTCTCAAAAATAGGCAGTGGGATCCAATTTGATAAAGAATCCTTCCTTATGGTCTCCCAAAGGAACATTATCTCTTAGTTCTATGAAATCACAAAAAGCCTCATCATTCTTGAACTCATCAAGAGGTACCATGGATTCTTGTTGGTCCTAGTCTATGAGTTAAGGATGATAAAGGACAAGTGGGTAATGGTAGACTCCTATGATGGTAAAAATGGTTTAAGGGTTGAATAGGTTAGTTTTGGTTAGGTATTCATATATAGTATGATTATAATTTGTTTCACTATCGACATCATCATCATTAGTCATCTGATTAGGAACATGAATAAGATAGGTAGGGTCACCCCCAAGTGGTTTAAATCTAATATTGTGCGTTCCTTTGTACTTGGTTAAATAAATAGGCTCAATAGTACCTTGTTAATTTACCCCTAGGCCTCTATCTTCATAAGCTTGGTTATCTATAATCATATTAGGGATGGAATACTTTTTAATTTAGTATCAATCAACCAAATCATCATTATACAACCAAGAATTATATTTGGAAAGTGGGTCTTGTTCTTGGCTAGTGGTCGGTGTGAAAATAAGAGGCATTTGGCTTTGAAGTTTTCTTTTTTATTTTCCTTCCATACAAACTGGCTTGGATTTGGACCTTCCATAAGATTTGGGGTTTCACAAAAGTTTGTCCATAAGGAAGGTATTATGTGTAAAGTATTCTCCTACACCATTTTCTGAAATAGTAAAATGATTAGCAATTTCAATAGGAGGTGTATATGAAGTTGAGGCACGCATGTCAAGGTCTATGCAGTTGGACTTTGGAGATTTAAAAATTATATTCATGTCCTTATTTGGTAAGGGGTCTAGGCCAAAATATTAATTATAACTTTCATACCCGACCTCTAAATGCTTATAAAACTAATATGGATATAAGTTTGTATGAATAGTTAACTCCATCCTAGATTGGGGAAACTTGATACACTGGTGCAAAGTTAAAGGTATTGTATGGATTTTGTGTATCTATGTTGGCCCAAAAGCAAATTATAGGATAAATTTATATCCAAGACATGTAAAAGTGTGTTATGGGTTAAAGGCCCAATAACAACTAGCAAATAGATTATTCCTTGTGATTCCTTCTCTTTATTATCATAGGCCTTGATGGTAATGGTCTTTGGCTAAACGTCAGCTTTTGTATATCCTAGATGCTTGATTAATTTTAGAGACACAATATTAGGGCATGGTCCATTACCTATGAGGATGAATTTAAATTTATGTCATCTTATGACAACTTCAATATATAATGGGCTATTTTGGAGAGGGCCCATGAATGACATATCACTTTGGTCAAAAGTCAATTACTAGCTTGGGGCTAGTTATCCAACCAAAGCTTTAAATTTGTCTAGCATAATGTCATTAGGTACTTGGGACTAACTTAGGAGTTTGGTAAGGATATTTTTATGGATGGTAGACATGCAAAAAAACATGTAATAGATATTTGTGAGGGCATATTTTTTAGTTGTTCCATAATATCATATGTTTTCTCTTTTGCATTAGTAATTAGCTTACTCCTAACTAGTATGGGGGATTGAATGGGTTCATATGTAGAAGGTAGTTGTGGGCCTAAAATGGTAACTTTAGAGAAGCAAATTATGATTACATAATTTATATTAGGTAAGGACCATTAAGCTAGAATAAGGAGAAGGACCTAGGATGGTAATTCTTGATTGCCATTACATTTGGTTGTGATCACAAACCAAAGGAGGATTATCGATATTGGGAGGATGATAGGCATTGTTAAATATTGGTCATTTATGATTGGCTATTAGCCTAGGGTTGATGGTAGTTATGGATATATGACCACCTATAATGCAACTTATAGCTCTATTATAGTTGTGTGTGACTGTGTGATAGGTTTGTTGTTTATTAGGGTTATTCTAGCCTTGATTCTATTTATTTTATAGTTGGTGTTGTAATTGATAATGTTTTTGTTATTTTTATTATTTATATTGTTATTATGGTGTCATCCTTCATTATTATTGGTATTGATTATTGTTATTGTTATGTTGTGGAAAAGGGTCTCGATAAATACCTAGGTTTTGATTAGAAGTAGAATCCCCATTATCTAACAGATCTCTCCATTTTCCAACATGTTATCAATGAGGTTATTAAAATACATACATCAGTGAATTGAATGACCAGGAACATGATAGTATTCTTAGAACTCATGTTTTTTATACTCGTCAAGGTAAGGTACACCTTTAGGAAAGTGCTTTGGAATTATCCAACTAAACATATTAGCTACAACTAATTTGTGAAACACCAATTAAATGGGCTCATCAAGGTCATTGAAGACTCCATCATTGGGTATTATTCTTGGAGGAATTATTTACAAAGGTAGAGGTTGAGGTGTCTGCATGCATGGAGGCAATTTTATTTAATGAGATGGATGTGGTTGTGGAATAGGCTGCACTTGTAGAATAAGATGCATTTAAAAAATAGGTTACATTTACAAAATTAGTTGAGTAGATGTTGTTTACACCATTTGGACATGACCAATTTTATGACTCCATTACTAACAACATTATTTTTGCAATTATATGCTTTAGTTTTTTCAAATTTGTTAGCCTATGTTGTCATAAAACCCTATGTTTAGACTAGGTTTGGGTTCTAACTTGGGCCTAGATTTTGGTTTTGGCTCTAGTTTTGGTTTAGGGTATACACCTTAATCACCCCTTTTTGATAAGGATTTTTCAATTTGTAGTTAGTTATCAATTATCTCTTCAAATGTATGAGCACATTGTAGGTCCAAGTGATAGGATGTATAACTTTGTAAGTTACATGTGAATATTGAGGCCAACTATTTATCTAGCAAGTTGTGCATGAAATGACTAGAAAGTGCCCTCCACCATTGTAGATAAATTGAAAAACTCTCCCTAGGATTTTATTATGTTTGGCCTAAATCCACCATATTAATCTCATGCTTGAGATTATATGAGAAATGTTGCACAAAATTTTCTAGCAATCCATCAAAATAAGGCACTGAGTTCTTAGGTAGTTTAAGAAGCCACTCCAAGGCCTGACCAACTAAACTTCATAGGAAAAGGAGAAGTAGGTAAACATCACTAAAAATCACTAACTATAAAGAAACATAAAACCCATTCAAATTTACCCTTGGGTCTCCTTTGCCCTTATACTCATTGAACTTGGGTGGCTCAAATTCTGGAGTAAATTGTATCTGTAGGTAATCCATGCCAAATAGATATGAACATATTTCATCAAATTTAAATTTATTCCCCTGCATCACCATTTAAAGAGTCAAAATTGCATCCTTTACATTTTATAGTTATATGGATAGAAAAGTGGAAGGTAGAGATGGCTATAGGTGAGTTTGGGTGGTTCCAAGTGGATTATTTTATTTAAGGTATAGTGAAGGTATGGGAGACTATTATGTATTCACCTAGTTATTTGGTATACCAGGAAGGCATAGCCTTTAGTTAGGAATGTATTGTTGAGGTGGTACTTGTTGTTGGTAATCATTAATATTATAAATGTGGCTTTGATTTGGAAGTAACTATGGCCTATGTGGTGGTATTTGGTATTGAAGGATGAATTACAGTTGTTAGCTTGGAAATGAAACATTTTATTGACTAGTCAAACCTTGTATTATAGATGGTATCTAATGTTGGCCAAATGCTTGTTTCTAAAATTTTTGCATGGTTGTTACTTGTTATGAGTATGGTATTTGATGGGTATAAGACATCAAATTTATAATAGGTACTTATTGCATATTTGGCACTTGGCATTGGTTAAATATTTGTTGCATGTTAGGTATTTATTATTGTCAAACCATGATATATTATTGAAAAACATTATTATGTTTTTGATTAGACTCTATTTAGGATGGAACATTTATAACTTTCTATGGTGGCATGTTGGTTTATGTTGGTTATTGTAGAATGTTGGTTGCCACCTATTGGGGTAGAGTAGTATTCATCACTTGTTGAGGTGGAGGATTGGTCTTGTTTGAATTGCCCCCCACTATGTTCAAGCAAGTGACTGGTTGAGGGGGAGTAGTTTTGTGTTACACTTGCAAACTTGATGTTCCTAACCCATATTATGAACTACTCATAGTGTTAATTGGAACTTGTTGTGAATTGGTCCTTTGAATATTTGACTAAGCCTGGTTTGGATTGGGGTACACTTGTGTGTCACCCACTATGTTTTGAGAAAGGTAATCAGTCATTGTTATGGGTTATTTTTGAGTTATAGGAACATGAATCATGTCCATAAATTTTTTTGTTGGAAAAAATGGATCTATGGTTGGGTTGGTATAACCTGATGAGTTAGTTTATATTCCTATGGAAAGAGCTAACTCTATGAGTGGCATATTAGAAATCATAGTGGCATTCATATTTTTGGCCATGTTGAGGAACATTTGGTATGCTTGTTACATTTATGTTATTTGGTTATTAATTTTACCCTTTCATTTTGCAAGCATAGCTAACTTTGGATTGTGCATTGGTAATAGATCCTAAATTTGGCTAAATGAGGTTTGTTCAAATGTTTTGACTTGAGGCCTATTACTAGGCACATAAATTAAGTTAGGTAAATTCTCATGAGGAAGTTTTGAAGGAAACTTAACACCTACCTCCATTACTCTAACAAGTATTTCATCCCTATTCTCTAAGAGGTGGTGATAGAACAAAAATGGATCATAAATCATGGTAATTGGTAGAATTATGTAATAAGGAATTTCTTATTGTTAAACTTTATCTATGGGGTTTGGTACATTTTCTAGGTATTGGGTCATCTAGTCATATTCTTACCCTAGATATGAAAGTGTATTGGCAAGATAGTGTTCCAAAAAATATTGAATTTGTTCAACATTGTTAGTATCATATGAGAGATATGGATATATCACATAAGTTACTCTTCATAAACCTCATGAACAAATGTATCACTTGTGACAACATTCTCATAATCTAGATTATACATGGTACCACTACATTTATAGAGAGGCATGCTTGAATTCAAGTGTCTCACAAAAGGTTGGTTTAATGTTGCAAAGATCTTGGCCTAAAAGGATCTCTTCTTGAAACCTAACAATCAAAACTTGGTATAAATTATCACTAACACTCTAAGGTGTTTTAAACAAATGGTCAACAAAAGGTAAAATTTTATTTTGTTCCTGGAAAATGTTATAAACAAATGTGAATCTTATAATGTGGCATGAAATATTTGAACTATGAAAAAAAATTAAGGTCTAGAACTAGGCACATGAAATTAGTCTTGGAAACAAACTTGATCTAGGAAAATCGAAACTAGTCTTGAAAATAAACTTGGCCTAAGCACATGAAATAGGTCTTGACACATGAAACTTTATCTATGTCTTTTAAAAAAGACTTATTCTAGGCATGTGAATTTTAAAAACTCTTAAGTCTAAAGATCCTAATTTAAAAAAAAGGACACACTTGGTCTAAAATAGAAACATAGAATCAAGGCAAGACATGGTATTAGTCCAAAATGAGACTTGGTCTTAGGCAAAGTTCTTTAAAACTCAAACTAAAAATCAATCCAAGTTGCACAATATAACCACAAAAAGGTGAATGACTCAAGCCCAAGTCATATGCAAGAATCAAGTGTAAACTAATCATATTTAGATTTGAACTTTGAAATATGAATTTTGAATGAGTTTTTAAAAGACTTGGATGAACAAAGGTCTAGAATAAAACTCATAGTGTAATGACACATCATCTAAAAGTAAAGCCATAATTAGTCTTGGTCTTGGTTTGATCTAAATTAAATGGATCAAATGGTTTATATATCATAAAAACTCTTGGTGCAAAGTGGTGTATATAACATGTGTTTGTTTGTTATTTTGAATTTGGAAAAGTGACTTTTAGACTCAAATATCACAAGTAAAATAAAAGTTTGCACCTAAGTGCGCTCTCCTATTCTTAAACTAACACAAGGTATGCATAGTATCTACCAAAGTTTCCACCAATATACTAGTCTTGAAAGGAATTAGTTGTTAATATAATAAATAAAGAGTGTGTAGTTATATTTTTTTAACCCCCCCTCTATCTCTCAAGAACTTGTATGTGGAAAGGAACTTAGAGTATCAAAGCAACTCAACATTTAGTAAGATGTTATGCAGTAAGTGGGGTTAATTATGATAAGTTTTTGACTTATATTTTATAAATGGTCCACAAGTGCTTAGAAACACTTGCACATAAAATTTGCATCAATTTTTACAAATTGTATAACTTATTATGCAAAGGTCTTATCCTTTACATAAAAAATTTAGTTGTGTACTACTTAGTAAATATTTATGTCTGGACTACTGCTAACCATTCAAACACTATCCAATCCAATGATACACCTAATTTATATACCCCACCATAAATTGGCGTTGGAATTGTGTTTGGAGATGAAACCCCAAGTCAAAGTCCCCCTAAATAACCTATGAGAAATACCACTCATAAGCCAATGCAAGAAATAAAAATGAAGAACTCAGTCATTTATGAGTCACTCAAGTCCTTAGGAACAAGAGGAGAGTGTACATGACATTTATTTGGGTGAATCTAAAAAATAAGTATAATAATTGTGTTTTTGGTCACCCAAGTTCCCTAATGGGGATAAGGGGATAGCATACATGCAAAAAGTCTACTAAAAAAGAAACTATTCTAGAAATGAAACTACTTAAGTGCTTTTTGAAAATGAAGAAAAATAAAGTAAAGTTCTCTAAGGAGTGATAAATATAGATTGATTATTATTTTTAATCACTAATTTGAAGCATTATTGAATTTTGGCCTTTGTGAAAAATTTAAAAATGAAAAAAAAAAAAATAGTTGTTTGCACAAGTTTTAAACACCAAAATAAAATGTGAAATGGCCTTGGTAGGATGTGAAAATTATTATAACTTGCCTAATTACCTAAAAAAATGTTAGTAGATTGATTTTATTGATTTAGTTTTCAATAATAATTTAAAAAGTTTGAACTTTGGAAGTATTGGGTCTTTGTCATAGGGTGAATTCATTGTTTACTCAATAGAGCAAAGTCATTGATTTCCTAAAAATAAACTAGATAGAAAGAACTTTGGTAAAGTCACCAATTAATAAGGGTGAAGTCAAAAATTATAACCAACAATGTCATTATTTTCCTTGGAAATTTTTAACAAAATCACCAAATGCATAAATGATGGTTACCTGACAAAGTCATCATTCTCAAAAGATGAAGTCATTATTTTCTCTTAATGAAGTTATTTTTAGAAAGGTATGGTTGTAGGGAAAAGTCATCAATTATCAAGGGTGAAGTCATTGTTTTTAGGTGAAGTCATCAATATGCAGTGATGAAGTTCCCATTTTCCCTATAAAACATAATACAGGAAAAATGGTGAAGTCACTAATTATCAAGGATGAAGTCATTGATACATAGTCAACAAAAAACATGGGATTTTTGAAGGAAAAAAGATAAACTAAGGTATAAAATGGTCTTTCTTGTATTTATAAGAGTTCCAAAGTGATCCTATGATGATTTTTAGGTTGTGTCATGTCCCATTGGGTGTGTCATTATGTATCCAAGCAAACTAAGTAAAAACAAGGTTAACTTCTCTTTGTTAGTCCAAATAAATAAAATAAACCAAACAAAGCTATATTTCCAAGCCTAGGATCTAGGGGGGATAAATAATAAATAAAAACTAAAATATAAATGAAAAACAAACATTTACCTTCCTTGAAATTTTTTATAACTTGATGGCATGAGGTTGTGTGTGAGCTCAACTTATGAGCAATAGTTCTTTTTCAATGGTGCTCTTGCATCATTTCCCTTTGTCCACTTGGTCTATGGCCTTGGAAATTGTTATTTTTTGAATATTATATAGGAATAATTTATCATAATAACATTTCACAAGAAATCATGTTAGAAGTGAGTATGAATCCTTGTATTTATAGGTTTCAGGATAACCCTAACCTAGGTGTAGTTAGGTCTAGGATAACCTTGGGTTAACCTTGGGAGTCCAAATGCAATAAATAAGTTGATTAATTATGAATTTATGGAGGCATGGATAAAAATTTATAATTTTTATGGAATTTATGTTGACATTTTTCCATTTTTGACTTTGAGGATGTGGATGTCATCATGACCTCATTTCCTTGATATTTGTTGAATTTTGATTTTTTTAAATTGTATTTTCACTAATTCAACATGGAATATTTAACTAAGAATTTAATTTTATTTGATTACTTAATTAATTTTGATTCTTATTTTTGTCATCTCATTAACTAGATTAAGTTCCCCACTTAATAGGTTAAAAGTGTCAATTTACTTGGTCGCAACATGACTGGATATGAATATATGGGAGGTTATTATTGTATACATTATAATAATATGTATTGGTATTACTATATCTCAACCATATGAATATCAATAATATCAATTATCCCCTCTTTGGGTTCCTAATCCAGAGACTTAGAAGAGTGATAAGTCCTTACCCGTTGTGGGCAAAATAGAACAATCTAACGAAACTTGAAAGATTTACCCTTATGATCTGATTTAAGGAAGGGAAAACCTTATGGGAACTTAAAATTCATACTTTAAGTTATATATTGAGGTAGGTAAACACCTATGGGAGCTCAAAATATAACTTTTAAGCTTTATTTTTGGCATGGAAAGTATGCCAATGTAGTTATGATGACTTTCGAGTGTGGGAAGTATGCAAACATAGATATTGTTTTGTTATGGAACAGAGTGTATGCTAGCATAGTTATGTAGCTTGAAGTATTATTTATAATAGAGAGGTAATTTTATTTTTATTATTGTTATATGTGGGAAATATTATAATAACTTAGTGAGTGGTTCTCCAGGGGTCTCCTTTTCACAAAGGGGAAGAGAAGGCCTCTATTTAGGTTTTCATGGATAATCATGAGATTCAATGTTGATCTATATGATACCTATCATCAAATTATGAATCCTATCCTCATGCATTATCATGGTTGGGGGAGGAGGAATTATGTGACTTCATAATAGAGAACCATGAATGTGATGTGAATCACCACTAGGTGCAAGATATAATGATCAACATATTAGGAGGAAAAAACCCAATTGGTTAGGAACTCTAAAAAACTAATATGATCCTATCATAACATGATCAAGAAGCATACTTTGAATAGGATAATAAGAAATACAATTATTATGTGAACCATGATTTTACCTTGTGTGAGTGAGCCTTGGGTAATTATGATGGTAATCATGGGAAAAATTGTCATCAAGGGAAACCTTTTCATTCTCTAACATGTATATCATGCAAAGATCAAGTTAGCTAACCAACCTATCTTGGGGTTCCTATTTATGATAGTCAAAGAAGTTATAGGTCCCTAACCCTTATGGGTCAAATGGGATTAAAATTGGTGTGTCCTTTTATAATATGTTGATAATCTTGACTATGGACATGGTGGAAACTACTAAAATGGTGACTAGATCTAAACTAGTGACATGATCAACTATCATTACTTCTTCTTCCTCTTCCTCTAGTTTTTAATTTAATAAGGTGAGATATTTATAACATTTATTTAAATTAATCACCTTGGGCTTCATATTATATATAACATCCACCAACTGTGGGGGTCTTGTGACTCAATTGGTAGGTAGATGATAGTTGATGTGCAAGCCTAGATATTTACACATGGATGTTTGAATAATATAAAAAGGCCTATTATCCTCTTAGGCCATCAAAACCTTACCTAAATTAAGGAACCAAATATACTAAAATAAGGTTGAAGGAATGGCCTTCATCCTATATATCCATGGTCTTCCCAAGGCCATGTTATAATTTGTATCTTTATCGATGACATAAAATTCAGTTAATGTTATCTTGGTACCCAGATTGACTATAATCAAAATGGTTCCTATTGATGTTTAATTGAGGATATAATATCCTTGTAGGGTATTATAAATTATGGAACTATTGTTATCCCCATAACCAAGCTTCTAGAGGAAAGAGAAGGGGACAATGTTGATGATCGCTCTATAGTCAACCATGGTTCTCTTCACATAATTATCGTAAAAAAAAAAAAAATAGGAAAAAGGTTGGATCACCCTCTCTTATATATCTCAAATTTAATATGGAGGCTACAAAAATCAAATAAATAAATAACATCTCATGAATTCTTCCTATGTGAGAAATATCTAGATCAATGTGGTTGATATATGCCTGTGCAAAGGGAGTAAGATTAGATAAATTACCCAAACCAAGGGAATAAATCAAGTCTTATCTATGGGAGGGAAAGTTTATAAGTAGATCAAGAAGTCAAATGTGGGAAAAAAAATTAGTAATATCTAAAATCAAATCATAGTTCCCCATAGGCTTAGGGATAGGCTAGCTATCAAGAATGTTTGAGTGATGAGAAGTAGAAGGCTGATATTCTCTAGTGTGGCTAATGGTATTGGCATCTTATTTAAACTCTAGTTATATAACCCATATCATTCTATTCATGCCCTAGAGCCTTAATTTTAGGAAACTTAAGTATTTTTAGTTCTAAATATAGAGGCATCTACATTATTATTACATGTAAGAATGGGCTAGTGATGTTGGACTATTTGGTTCTGTGAGCTACCCTTTTCTTTATTTTGGGTAGATTATGATTAATGTTTTGGAAAGGGGTTCTATTAAATTTGGTTTTTTTTTTATTTTAAGGAGTTAAAATTACTCCTTGAGGAGTTTGGGAATTTTCCATTATGCTTCCTAGTAACATGTCCATAAAATTTTGTCTCTGATCCTCAACGAGACTCTGTATAAACTTATTATACTCCTTATAGTTATGAGTATCATGTCTAATAATACATTAAAAAATATAGTAGACATTAGGATCATAATCCCTAAGACTTTTAATTTTCCCCTATTGACCAGCTCCTTGTGGATTATTCTTTTTTGTAATATGTTTAATTTTAAAACTAAGGAAAACTCTCAACAAGTTAAAAATGGTTTTGATTTTGATACTATATATAGTGAGGTTGTGGATGATGAAATTCAGCTATATGAATTATAGGCAGGGGTTTTGATTTTGCATACATGCATTTTTATTGGCATTTGCATTGTTCATGGGTTGAGATAGGTTGTTGGGAACATGATTAGGTTTATTACCCTGATCGGTGATACCATTGGTGGTGGTGTTCCTATTTTGATTAAGGATTTTAGGTCCTTGATTATTGGTAGTGTTCTATATCACATTTTTAATACCCTATTATTGTTTTTTGGGGTGATGATTCACCCATTAACCCCATAGGTTTTATCGATGGTCACTTGATCAATTCATAAGGCACATTCAAGATCTTCTTCATAAGATTGATAGGGGAATTTTTTAACATCCTCCCTTATCTCCTTTATAAGGGAGTGAAGGAAGAAGTTGCACAACTATATTTGGTCCATATGAGGAGTACTAGAGACAAATAAAGGAATTTCCACCATCTTATGATAAAATGGGCAGTCAACTCATTTTGTTCATAATTGATATAAAGGAATTCTCAAATTATAAGCTTGAAAATCTTGTTCATATCAAAATACTTGATGAACTAAGCCATTAATTGGCAGAAGGAATGAATAAACCCTTTAAGGAGGTGATAATACCAATAAAGTGTTATTCCTTCTAGGTTTTTACGAAAAAATATGTCAAAAACCCATCCCAAGGTAAAATTTCCCTCACAGCCATGGCATAAGCCTTAACATTTACATTGATGTCTCCCTCCACTTTAAACTTGGGAATGTTTGGTAGGGGACACAAAACAATAATTCCTCATATGTTGAGGTTAAGGTGTTGCTTAAGGTATTCAACATAAGTACCCATGTTTTTGAAATCATTTATTGATGTGGCTAGGTTGGATTAGAAGGGTAAGATTACATATGGGTTGCTTTTGAACACTAGGAGGAATGGAAGAGGTTTAATAGGGTTAAGTGGAATAATCTAGTAAATAGTTATCCAGCCAAGTAGATTTAAATAAAATTTGAAAATATGGAGGAAGATTGTTAGACATGGAAAGGATGGTGATTTATTGATAAGAGTATGTGGTTTTCAAATTGCCCAAAGGTATGTAAGGTGTCACATGGTTAGTTTGTGTAGGAGGAGTGTACGTGGGAGACATATAACTCAAGGAGGTGATGGGTGGTGGATTATTGGTTACCACATTTTTTGTTGGAGGTGGCATGTAGGTGAATACACCTCCCATCAAGGTTTGGATAGGTACTTGGTAGGGTTTAATAATCTTATAAGTGTCAAGGATAGGGACTCTATAAGTAAGGATGTCACCGAGGGGTTGGTTATAGGAATAACTTGGTAGAGGTGTATACTCTTATTGTGATGGAAACATGTAAAATTTTTGTTACAACATTTGATGAGTCATGGTTTGGACATGAGAAGAAGTATGAACTTGTGTAGAATCATTTGGGCCCATCCCTTGACTCACAAATTGTTGGTTGTTCTCTAAGTCATGAATGTGACCCACCAGGGTGATAATGAGCTCATTTAGGCTAATGGTGATGTTAGGTTTAGGAGTATCCTATTCAAGAGGGGTATGAGTGAGAGATTGGTTGGTGTGAAGTGGTTGGTTTAGAGCAAGAGCCTCAAGGGTAGTGGTTATGGTTTGCATAGGTAGGTTAGAGACATTTTGGTTCCTTCTAGAGGGATGCGTAGCTACTTGCATGTGATTAACCTCATACTCCAAGTGGTAAATACTTCATAAATAATGATAATATTTAGAACCACTTTAAAAATTTAGGATTTGTAGGCTAATTTATGGTCTAGTGGCCCTATGAGGAGTGACTATATAAGTGTCAATTTAAAAAAGAATAGTTATTTCCAACATAAGTTAGTGCTAACTTTTTTTTACACTAATAATGTTAGTGAATTTAAATCACTAAAATTAGAGAATAAAAAATTTCAAATTTAGAATACATGTTTACATTGGCATACTTTGTATCAACATTTGTGTCAAGAGGTGGCCCACATTTTGTCCATCCATTTAAATTCATATTTAACTTCTGAAACATTTAGAAGTGGAATTTTAATTATTATTTTATAGTTTAAATGAATAAAATTTATTTTATTTTTATTAAAAAGTGATTGAGATTTAAAATTATGTCAAGAAATAAATTTTAATGGATTAATGTCTCATTACAATTCAATATTTAAATATTAGCCTTCAGGGTGGTGTAACTTGTATATTATGAGAACTTCATCTTTTAATAAAACTCTTATTCATAGGAGTTTGTCTTATTCACATTTTTTTTATATAAGTACTAGGGTTCAATGGGTCCCCTAATTAGTTTATATAATCAAAAAGTATACAAAAAACTAGTCTACTCAAAGATTTAAAAAAAAACATATCCGAGATCCCAACCTGAAAAGTGGCAAGGTCAACAAGCTGGCAAACCAAGAAACAACAAACTACAAAAAACTAGATTCCACTTAGGCCAAAAAGGCCTCTTGCTATACTATAGAAGAAAGAGATAAACAAAATTACAACCACCTAGGACAAAAACCTAAAGATAAGCTAAATTTAGGTGTTACCTTCCTACTATCACTCTAGAGTGCACCCTTCTTGAAGATGTGTAAAGCACACCCTCACTCCAGTTGATACAATTGGAAATTCTCAGAGTGTGAGTGACTCTATACTGAGAATAACTTCTAGAGAGGGCTAGTTACCTTAATATTTGTCAATTAAATATAATTTACTATGATTTTTGGGATGAAAAGGGGAAGGGAAAATTGAAAGCAAATCATATCTAATTGGGTGATGTACTTGAATTGATTATATTCTCTATAAATTGTTGAAACTGATGCACACATGTGAGTCAATAAAAATTTTATATTTCCCTTAAGCATAAATATTTTATATGAAGGATTAATAGAACTTTGGATTACGAAATTCCTCTTTTACCTCTTCAAATGACCTGTAGAAGGTGAGATAGAAAGCAATAAGTGAGGAATGGACATTCCAAAATGAGATATAATCTCACTGATATGCTGATACACAATCAATTAAACTATATTATCTATCAAAACTCATACAAAATAAAAATCTCCTTTTTTTGATATATGGTCCAAATTACAATTTCTACTTTAGCTCTAGGAATCATGAAAAAATGGCTTGAAGAAGCCAATATATATGTCTCTAAACATAATCCAAGCCCTAAGGGGCATTGAAAAGGGATAAGGGGTGGTCTTAGTTGACTCAACTCAAGACAACTCCTTTTACAAAGTTTAAACAATTCAAAAATCTTTTAAACTCCACAAAATTTGCATGAAAAGCTTTCAAACTTTGGTGTAGGAATAATATGGTGGGCCTAAACTTGAAAAGTCAAACTCTCTTGCATGAATGTTGCTACACCAATCCTTAGGTAGAGAAATTCACTTGATTGTTTTGAAAGCTGAGTTGGAACATGAGAATGTCCCCCTTTGCATGGAAATCAAGGAAGATGCATGACAAGCTTTGACAAGTCAAGTCCAATTAACTCCAATTTGCATGAAAAGGGACCTTAAAGGCTTAAATATGCATGAAATATCCATGAAACATCAGATATGTAGTGTGTAAATTTAAGTTGAATTCTTTGATGACCAATTCCAATGCCAAACTCAAACTTGACAAGTTGATCAACTAAGCCATTTTGACTAAAAGGCCTAAAGGATAATCTATGCTTTTAGTCACCATTAAACCTACAATAAGAAGCCATTAAACCTAAAAAAAACCAATAATTATACCTGAAAAAAATTTATTCATCGTCAAATATGTGATTTTGATGCGAAAATCTTCATCATTCAATCAATAGGGTTGACTAGGCCAATTTTGCTCCATTTTCTAGTAGATTGGCCATTTTGATTGAGCTGGTAAAGACACTTCTAGGATGATTTTTGACCAACTAAATATTTTATTATGAATAAAAAGTTCTAGTCTTTGATCTCCATTGATTGTATTCCTTTGAACTACCCTGTACTTTATTTTACATGCTTTTTTTAAGAAAAAACATGATTTATGGCTTCATTTGTATAGATCCATGCATAAAATTTACATTTATGGAATCCTATCTGAGTTTACTTGATGTTTGAAAAGGTTTCAAGTTGATCCATGGTTATTTTATAGAAATAAAATCCACTTTTTTCAAAATTGGGTTTTTAGGGGTTTAGGAGGGTTTTAAAGCTAAAATGATGGGTGTCGTTATGCCCTTCATTTAATCAACTTTATGTTGATGTCATATTTAACTAGGGTTGTGTCTAAAGCTATATGCAAAAAGAAGAATCTTAGTGATTTAGTAATTGATTGTAGGTATATGTATTTGCCTTTTGTTTTGGGGGATTTTTAATGTCTTAAGGACTTCTTGGTTAAAACCTTATTGGAATCAAACTATGAAAATTGTTGAAAGTAAACACACGTTGCAGAAATGAATTTGCTGGAAGTAAACACACGTTTGCAGAATGAAATAGATTATTGAAAATAAATACACATTTGTAGAATGAAATAGATTGCTGGAAATAAACACACGTTTGCAAAATGAAATAGATTGCTAGAAATAAACACACATTTGTAGAATGAAATAGATTGCTGGAAATTAACTTACGTTTGCAGAATGCTTGGAAATTAATTGCAAAGAAATGAGAATTTAATCTATAATACCCATAGGGGAAAATCTACAACAAATTTTAACTTTAAGGGGTTAGAAGCATTTATAAATTTAACAGAGCTACCTATTTGCTTTTGAGAATAAAATATAAATACCGACCAAAAATGAAGATCCTAGTTCTTGGAGGAGTGGGCCCTTGCTCCACTTAGAAATAGGACTGAACAACTTAATTCTCTTTCAAAACAAAAATGGCTATTTCATTGATAAAATGTTCTGTATTACAAAGATGTACTATTATACCCTTATCCCTATATTATTCAATTATTTTTTTCACTTTTTCCTAAGTTCCCAGGTATGTATATATATTCTTTTACTTGTGGTGCTTTGATTGCTGTAACTATTTCATGGATATGATGGAACTGAATCGTGCCTAGAATAGATGCTAAATAACACATGGCTGGCTGTCCAGCTATGTGATAAATGTCTTAGATCTACAAGTATGGAAATCATAATTTTGCTCCTAATTTAATGGGATCATTGATTTGACAGATCATTGGGCATTTGGAATAGATCTTTATCAGTTCTGTGTTTAACTGTGAAATTTTTGGAGCCTATCTATAGGAGTACCAGAGTTAATTCAGATAATTCCAAAGCTAAATATAGAATTATGGATCTAAGTCCAAAAATGTGACTGCTTGAAATAGTGTGGCTGAAAATGTGACTACTTGAAATAGCGTGGAGGGGTTCTGAAACTAAGCTGTATTGATTCCAATGCTTTCAAAAACATGAAATCCACTTTATATTTATTCTTCAGCCTGATGATGACCTATTTTATTACAAAACTTAAATTTTCAAAAACACCTATTAGAAATTATAGAGCTTTTAAACATTAGAATCACAATCAACAAAAGATGGATAATTGCATCCTAACTTATATCAGAACAAAATAAAAGTCACAAAATGCAATCAAACTTAATAGAAAGAGAGCAAGATGAGGTCATTTATTATACATTTAATGGGCATATCCTAGCCTCATCATTTCCCCCATACTTGTTTGTAAGTCCCTTTAAAAATGTCACTCTTCAAATTTGGGATTGTATATTCTGCATTCCTTTTGATTGCTCAGATCAAATGGTTGGAACTAAATATCCCAATGCTTTGATTTAGATGTACTATACCCTGATCCTCTTCTACTTTTCTTTTCCATTCCACAAATTGAGTGGGATTTTGAAGCTCTCTATTTTGCCAAGGAGATATGGGAGTGAGAAGTAGGTGTGACCTTGTCCGCATGCCTGTCCATATGCACAGGGGAGTTTCATTGATCCAAGGAATTATTGTGCATAAAGATTTTGCCCTTTCTAAACTCTAGATCAAATTTGAAGGGGATATTACCTCCCTTATTTTCAATGCCACCGGGAGAAATTCCCATATTTTTAAACATGCATCATAGATATTATCAAAATTTGCCTTCTCATAAGAGATGAATACATCCATGCTTTTATGTAAATTTAAAAGATAAGGTTTCCTGAACTTGTCATTAAATTCATGGGATTGGAAATGTGTAGCAAAGGCAAGTGGGTTACCATAATTAATTCTCATACAGAGACTGGATGAACTATCCTTCAACCAATGCTTTGACTCCCTTTATTTCCATGTAATTTGATTTTGAAGAACAGAGATTAGCTTTGTATATTGGCTAAGGAGTAGGCAGCTGAGAAATTAGCTTTGTCTTTTATTTCATGTGGAATACCACATGCTATCCTTGCCAACTAATAACGAATGAATTGTTCCTCTAAAAACATGCTATATGCAGGAGAAGGTCTTCTGCATGCAAGCAATTTCTCACTCATCATACAAACTATTTGTATTTTCATAAGACATTTATACTTATCATTTTCCTCCTTGTAAAATTTGTCTTCCCATTCCTTCCTTTCTTTCTTTTCTTCCTCCAATTTGCTTTTCAAGTCTATATTGGATGCCTTGATTACACTGAGTTCTCTACATGTATCATCCCATAACTCCTTGAGCGACAGATAAGTCAATTCAGTCTGTGCAGAGACTGTTGACACAGAGGTTTGTATTATACATTTTTCCTCATTCTCCATCAGTTGCCTTTTAATCTCTGCTAATTCTTTGGTCTTGGCTATGAACTGGTTTGTTAATTCTTCAAGGAGCATTTCTTACTATTCTAATTTGTGTTTGAGGAAACTCAATTCCTCATCCTTTTCCTTGATAATGAGATCTACTCTAGACAAAAATAGAGCCTATTTAATCTATTCATTTTGTTCTTTTTCTAAAATTTCCTAGGAAGTTCAGCATTCTTCTTCCACCATAAGAGATTTCCCTTTCTTTCTCCAAGATGCTTGTTCATCTTCTGCATGTGATGGTGCTACTGTCTCACCCATTTCTTGGAAAATTGGCTCCTCAAATCTTTCATCTTCTTTTTCCTTTTTTGTTTGGCTTGGTCCAGGAGGAGGCATGGCCATGCTTCCCAAAATATCAGCAACTTCAGTTTCCATCCTTTCTTATTCGTTCATCTCCTCTGGAATTTATTTAGACCTTTTATGGCATCTTCTTCCTTGAGGAGCCTCAAAATGTGAAGACATAGGTCTCCTCTTAGAACTTCTTCTGATGTTCACCTTTTGCTCAGGCCTAGGTGAACTGTCACTGTCAGAGACAGGTATTAGTTCTTCTATAGCTTCTATAGAAGAAGAAATTTCTTGAGAAGGTATAGTAGGGTCTACAATTTTAACTTTTCTTTCAGATTTTCTTCTTTTTGGTACTTCCTCTTCCCCTAGTCTTTTCTTTTCCTCAGTAATGGTATCAGTTTTCAAATGAACTAAAGGGGTAGGAGTTGCTATTGTTCTTCTAGAAATACCAGGGTTTTGCCCAAATTTGCCAAGAAATTTGTCCCACATTTTTTCCCCATTTTTCTTTGAAAGGAAATGGTGCTGGCATACTAAATGCACTAACCCATGATGTCTTATTGTTCCTACACCCCAAGAAAACCTCTGGGCCATTGTATGGATGGAGTCAAAAAGAAACCCTGGAAGGTTTACTATATATTATGGTTTTTCAACTCAATATCTAAGGTGTATAACGATTTTTAGGACTTCTTTTCCTACTATCCCAAATTGTCCATCACAGGTTAAATACTTAACTATCCAAAATGATACTCTATCAAAGGGTTTGGGCAAGCTGGCCCTTTTGACTCCTTTGATGATTTTCTTTGTGTTTTAAATATACTAGGGTTCAGCTTCCCCCTCTTTCAACAGGGTTTCAACTAGGTCTTTTAATGTCCCCTTGACAGGGTTTGGGACATGCACTATTGGTATTCCAAACATCTCACTTATTATATTCAAATAAAAAGGAATAAAAACCTTCCTAATCTTTATCTTTATTTTCTCTAAATTGATAACAAATTCTCTTACCAATTCATCATTATATTTGGGAAATTTCCTTAGAAACTTTAGCCATCTTTCCTGTTGAAAGACAGTTGCTACTTCTTCATCTGCAAGGAGATGGGTATCATCTTTTGGTTCTAACTTTTTTTTTAATCCCATGATTCATTCTTCTTCAATTTTACACAGGTTAGCTAAAGATTACTTCTCTTATCAAAAGAACTAACAACTTTGGCTATAGAACTAGTGGATTCAGTTGTTGATCTAGCAAATTTGGTTGCAAAATTATTGTACTTAGCTATGGAACTAGCAAATTTGGTTATAAAACTACTATACTCAGCTACAGAACTGATGGAGTTAATTCATTGTATCTCTTGTGACTTTTTTTTATAGCTGGCTTTTATTTTGTTGATTCAATAATAAGAATGATTATTTATGACTATCTGCCAACTCATTCCATCATTAATATCCTTCTCATGATTTTGCACATTTAACCATGATGTACAATAGATGACTCATCATACTAATCTTTTAAATCAAGTCTAATCACACATGCAAACTTTCAATCTAACCTTTAACAAATTAAAAACATAATTACCATCCTTGATGATGTAATCCCTCCATCATGATGACTCATCATTCTTGAAAAATGGTTAGAAAATAGTTAAAATTCAAAAAAAAGTTTTATTTGAATTAGCCATTTATTTGAGAAGATCAACTTCCATTGTTGGTTTTCAATTGATCTTTGAGAGATTAATTTTTTATTTATTTATTATTATTTTTTTTTAAGAAGAGAATGCCATTTATTGGTTTTCATCCTCTTCCCTTTATTCTAGATCTTTTCATCTGATTATTTGATCATTTTGGAAGAACTGGGTTCTTCCATATGATCAAATTCTTTGTTTGCTTCAATCTACTTCAAGAATTCATCCTTAGTGGGAGGCTTCCTATAAAGTTTTAGCCTGTGTCCATTGACCAAGAGTATTCTTCTACTGCCATCAATGGAAAGTAACTAGATAGAACCATTGTCAAATATCTGCTTGATTTGATAAGGTCCCAACCATTTAGTTCTTAATTTGTCTTTAAATTGTTAGTACTTATAATCAAATAGCAATGCCCAGTCTCCTCTTTGAATTTATTTTCTTTGATATGTGAATCATGCCATTGCTTCCTTTGATCTTGGATTACCTCTATCTAGTGAAGTGCTTCCATTCTTAATTCATGCAATTCATTGAGTTGAAGGATTCACTCCTTTTGAGCTAAATCCAATTCAATTCCCACCTTAGCTGCTGTCCTTAATGTCTATAGTTCAAACTTAATATGCAACAAGGGCTTTTTCCCATAGACTAACTCATATGGTGAAAATATTGTTGTGGTTTTCCAAGTTGTATTGTAAGCTCAGTCAGCTTCAGGTAGACTTTTTACCCAATCTCTTATTTTTGCTTCAACTATTTTAGTGAGGATGTTTTTCAATTCTCTATTTGTTACTTCAACTTGTCCATTTGCTTGTGGGTGATATGGAGATGACTTCCTATGATTTATTTGATAATACATTGTGAAACCTTGGATCATATTAGACATAAATTGTGGTCCCTGGTCTAAAACTAAGCTTCTTGGTGCTCTAAACTTTACCATAATTTTGTGCCAAAGGAAATTAGCAACTACTTCTTTGGCGGTATTTGTGAAAGCCTGCACTTCTACCCACTTTGTTACATAATCAGTACACACGAGAATGTGCTCTTTTCCATGTGAAGGAGGATTAAAGGGTCCAACAAAATCCAACCCCATTCTCTTAAATGGTTTAATCACTAATTGTGGTTGCAGAGGCATTTCATTGGTAATGGTTGGTTGTCCCATCCTTTGACAAGGATCACACTACTTGATATATCTCTTCACATCTTTGTATAGAGATGGCCAATAGTAACTAGTGCCAAGTATCTTGTGAGCTATTCTTTTCACTAAATAGTGTACTCCACTTGGTTCATCAAGACATGCTCAAAAGATGTCAAAGATTTCATCTTATCTTACACGCCTGTGTAAAAACAAATTAGGACCACATTTAAATAGCATTCCATTTAACCATTTGAACTATGCACTGGTTTTGATTAACTTCTTTATTTGTTTTTTAGTGAAATAAGGAGGAAACTTCCCTATTGCAAGATAATTTTCCATGTCAACAAACCATGGTGTATGAACTAAAATAACAAACAATTGTTCATCTATAAAGTTATCCTTGACTGGATCTTGCTCTCTTATAGTGGTCAATCTTGACAAGAAATCAACTACCACATTAGATTTGCCTGGATTGTCCATAATGGTAATATCAAATTCTTTTATAAGTAATAACCATCTAATTATTCTACCTCCAACCACTATTTTATTCATTAAATATTTAATTGTTGAGTGATCTATATGTACAAATATTTTGTACCCTGTAATGTAATGTCTAAATTTATTGATTGCATAGATCACAGCCAAAAATTCTTTTTTAGTGGTAGTGTAATTTCTTTCAGTGGGAGTAAGATTTTTACTAAGGTAGTAAATATCATACATTCTTCATTCTTCATCTTTCTATCCTAAAATTGCATCAATTAAGGTATTTGAGGCATCAATTTGGATGTGAAAAGGTTTTTCCCAATTAGGTCCTTTCAATATTGGGGAAATTACTAATTTTTCTTTAATTTATTCAAAATCATGTTGACACTTTTCATCCCAAATAAATTCATAGTCCTTGGTAAGCAACTTAAACATGGGGATAATGATTTTACTAAAATCCTTGATAAAGAACCTATAGTATCCAACATGCCCTAAAAATGACTTGATATCTGTGGGGGTTTGAGGGCTAGGTAAGTCTAAAATAATCTTGATTTTGTTTTGGTCAACCTGAATTCCTCTTTTTGAAATATGGTGTCTTGATACGATCCCTTCATCAACTATCATCAAACATTTCTCATGACCAAGAGACAAGTGATGTTCACATCTTGTTAATACTCTGTCCAAAATTTTCAAGGCATCATCAAATGTATCTCCATGCACAGTAAATTCATCCATATATACCTCTACACAGTCATTTATTAGGTCTACAAAAATTGCTAATATATCTCTTTGAAAGGTTTTTGGAGCATTACATAGTCCAAATGGAAATACCCTGTAAGCAAAGGTACCCCATGGACAAGTAAATGTAGTTTTGTCTTGATCCTCAACAACATCTTTGATTTGATTGTATCCACTAATTCCATCCAAGAAGGAAAAGTATTGTTTACCTAAAAGGTTGTCTAAGACTTGATCTATGAATGGTAAGGGAAAATAATCTCTCAGGGTGGCTTTGTTCAATTCCCTATAGTCAACACAAATTCTCCATTCTCCATTATTTTTAGGGATGATTACAAGAGGAGACACCCATTGGATATCTGAGATAGGGTAGATAAAACCTACTTGTAATAGTTTTTCAATTTCTTATTTGACTATATCCCTTAAGGCTGGATTAATCCTTCTCTAAGGTTGCCTAACTGGTCTAATGTTTTTAGTATAAATGTGATGGGTGCAGATACTTGGATGTATTCCCTTCCTGTCTCTATAGTCCCAAGCAAAAGCTTTAGTATGATCATTCATAACATCAAACAATTTGGCTTCTTCATCATTCATTAACCAACTATTGATATTCAAAAAAATTCTTGGTTGAATCTCAACATGTTTGATTCTAGTATATGATGAACTGATTTGTTGAAGGGGTTCCATTAAGGTGTGTAGTGGATAGGCATGTGGTAACAACCTATGATATGTAGCAACATCTCTAAAACTTCCTTGAGATAGAATGCTAGATAAAGGATAGCAAGAAGAGTTATGATACTTATCTTGTTGTAGGTTGAATTCCTCGGTATTGCTATTTTCTAGAAATTCTTCATCATCTCCTGATATCTGTAAAGCTGAAGCTACATATCCTTCCTCTCCCCAAGATAAATCTCATTCCTCCAGAGCAAAATTATCTTAATTTGTATGGAATTGTTGTTGGTGTGGTTCCAAAACTAACTATGATGGTTTCAGAATAGATTCTACAATTTCCAGAACAAATCCCAACTGCTCCAATGACAATTGATGTTCATTTAATGAAGGATTAACCATATCTTCTATTTCTCATACATGATCTTGAAATGTTATCATAGAAAAAGAAGATAGATTTTGCTCATTAATATCAAGATTATCAACCCATAATTTTTTTTGATTATCAATAAAAGGTCATGCAGAGGGATATAATGAAATTTGCTTAGAATTCTTACCATTGGAAATAGTCATATCACCTAACCTATAATCAATTAAGGTAACAACTATAGCTAACCATGGTCTCCCCAAAATGATGGGATAACCAAGTGTTTTACCTTTTGGCTATAAGATAAGGAAGTCAACTGAATATTCCCATGATTCCACCATTACTGCCACATCTTCAATAACTCCTAGTTTTGTTATAGACTGATCTACCATCTATAATATGGTGTTAGTAGGTTTTATGCCTATTAATGGTAATGTTTTCAAAGTGTCCACTGTCATTATATTGATAGTTACTCACAAATCAATCAAAATATTATGTATATCCTTATTCCCTATAGAGATAAAAATAACAGGGCTGCCAAGATCTCCATATTTGAGAAGTAGGAGTTTGCCTGCTAATAAATCAACAAGTTTCCCATCTACTTGAATAGTCCTGGGTCACTGCTTCTTTCTTCCAAGTTTCTTAAAACATAACAGTTTGATTAACTTGTTCAACTCTAGGATATCCTTAATTGCTTGTAATAATGGTATTTCAATATTCAATCTTCTTAGTTCCTGCACCAATTCAGATTCCTTAATTTCTATGGCTTCCTTAAATCTTTTTGGAAATGGAATCTCAGGAGAATTTTCTTTTGGTTCCCTATCTTTTTATTTTTCATCTTCCTTAGGTGCAATCAGGCTAGGGGTTTTAGCTTCTTCGGTCATCTCAATGATTATAATAGGTGTAATGTTAAGTATTTTCTCAGATTTGGTTTGAATGTTTTTATAATCCATTACATTTAGATCAATTGATTTTTCTAGTTCTATTTCGTATACAGGAGTTGTTTGTTTATTTCTTGGGTTTGCTACTGGTTGTGTTGGCATTTGTGTTTGGACTATATTTTTAGCCTATGGATTTTGTGCTGGAGATGCCATTATGTCTTGTTAGTTCTGATTTGGATATGTTTTCCCTTGCACATAATTACTAGGACCCCATCTAGGTTGTGGCCACGCATAAGGATTTCCTTGACTAGCCCAAGGTTGCCGATGTCCTTGAGTATACCAAGATTGACTTACCCAATCCTGAGGATGCCATGTTGGTTGAGGGGCCCAAGGTGGCTGTCCCCAAATTTGTGGTATTGTTTGAGCTGCCCATGGCATCATCTAAGGATTAGGAGCAATTCTTGGCATAAATTATCCTTGGCTGGGTTGTCTTTGAACAAAATTCAATTCTTCTGTGTTAGATGATGTACTAGTTTGTTTGAGATAATTTTTTATGAGTGGAAGAAGAGAACAAGCATGAGTATCATGTTCTTTAGATTCATCGACAAGACATGCTTCTATTTTATCCAAAGGACATTCTGGTATTGCATGCTTCTTCCTACATCTAGGACAATACATGGCTAATGGTTTAAGATGGGCATTTGCTTTGGCTTGTAATCCATCCATGGTGGAGGTTAATTGAACTAATATGTCTATTTTAAAGTTTGCAAAATCATCCATTAGTTTGTTCATATCTGGATTTGAATTTTTAACCATTTTTCCCTTTTTAGGTCCACCCCTTGTCCTTGAATAGTTTCTACAAATTTCTATGATTTTGTCTATTCTTAATTGAGCAATGTTTCCACCACCAATTAAATCAAGGGTTTCCCTAGATTCATCATCCAGACCTTTGAGAAAAATGGTTTTAATTAAATCTTCTTGAAGTAAAAATCCACACCTTTTACTCACAAAGAGGAATCTATCTAAATAATCTTCCATATTTTCATCTTCTTCCTGTTTGATTTTTAAAAATTTCTCCTTTCTATTTCTTCCTCTACAATAATCTTAATATTTGTCTAGGAAGACAGTTTCCATTTGTTCCCAATTGGTAATAGAATTAGATGTTAATCCCATAAACTACCTCATTGCTGCATCCTTCAGAGTAGATGGAAACAACTTGAGTTTTTGATTATGTGTCTTGTAATCATAAGTCTGACATAGTACTTTAAACTCAAATAGAAATTGGTCAAGATCCTCAGATGACATTCCTCTAAATATTGGCAAGTTTGTAGGTGAAATGTTCTTCATAGTGGTTTCATCATCCTCTATCTAAATGGGATAGGTAAAGGTTCTCTTCCAGCTTCTCGTGCCATCTCTCTAGTATTTTCTAGTCCCTTTTCCCAGTCAATGTGGTATATGGTCTGCTTTGAGGATGGTAAAAAGTCAAGAGTAGGAGATTGACTACTCAACTAAGAATAAAAACTTTCCCTTAATGGATCTTGAGATATAATCATCCTCCTTAAAGTTTTACTTGCTTTTGGTGACTGATCCAAAAATTCCAAAGATGGCAATTTTGCATCTTGTCTTGTAGGAGATAATGGTGCCTCCAATTCTTACTCAACTTCCTTATTTAAACTGGAGGGTGATGGAAATTCTTGTTCAAATATTTTGGGGAGAAATATACCCTTGGAGTCTCATGGTCTCCTCATAAATTTTGTGATAACATTAGGGAAAATTTCTTTAATTACTAAATGTACGATTGTTGCTCTTCTTGACACCTAATTAGAAAATTCCAACTAGTGGATCCCCAAAAATGGTGCCAAATATGATGGGTGTTTTTATGCCCTTCATTTAATCAACTTTTTGTTGATGTCATATCTAACTAGGGCTATGTCTAAAGCTATATGCAAAAGAAGAATCTTAGCAATTTAGTAATTGATTATAGGTATTTGTATTTTTCTTTTGTTTTCGGGGATTTTTAATGCCTTAAGGACTTTTTGGTTAAAACCTTATTGGAATCAAACTATGAAAATTGTTGAAAGTAAACACACGTTGCAAAAATGAATTTGCTAGAAGTAAACACACATTTGTAGAATGAAATAGATTGCTAGAAATAAACACGTTTGTAGAATGAAATAAATTACTGGAAATAAACACACATTTGCATAATGAAATAGATTGCTGAAAATAAACACACATTTACAAAATAAAATAGATCTCTAGAAATAAACACACATTTGTAGAATGCTTGGAAATTAATTGCAAAGATATGAGAATTTAATCTAGAATACCCGCAGGGGCAAATCTAAAACAAATTTTAACTTTAAGGGGTTAGAAGCATTTATAAATTTAACAGAGCTACCTATTTGCTTTTGAGAATAAAATATAAATACTGACCAAAAATGAAGATCTTGGTTCTTGGAAGAATGGGCCCTTGCTCCACCTAGAAACATGACTGAACAACTTAATTCTCTTTCAAAGCAGAAATGGCTATTTCATTGATAAAATGTTATGTATTATAAAGATGTACTATTCTATCCTTATCCCTATATTCTTTAATTATTTTTTTCACTCTTTCCTAAATTACTAGGTCTATATATATATATATATATATATATATATATATATATATATATATATATATATATATATATATATATATATATTATTTTACTTGTGGTCCTTTGATTTTTGTAACTATTTCATGGATACGATGGAACTAAATCATGCCCAGAATAGATGCTGAATAAGACGTGGCTCGCTGTCTAGCTGTGTGATAAATGCCTTAGATCTACAAGTATGGAAATCAGAATTCTGCTCCTAATTTAATGGGATCATTGATTTGATAGATCATTGGCCATTTGGAATAGATCTTTATCAGTTCCATGTTTAACAGTGAAAGTTTTGGAGCCTATCTACAGGAGTACCAGAGCTAATTCAGATAATTCTGAAGCTAAATATAGAGTTCTAGAACTAAGTTCGAAAATGTGACTACTTGAAATAGTATGGCCAAAAATGTGACTACTTGAAATATCATGGAGGGGTTCTGGAACTAAGTTATATTGATTCCAATGCTTTCAAAAACATGCAATCCACTTCATATTTGTTCTTCAGCCTGATGATGACCTGTTTTATTACAAAACTTGAATTTTCCAAAACACTTGTTAGGAATTACAGAGATTTTAAATGTTAGAATCACAATCAACAAAAGATGGATAATTACATCCTAAATCATATCAGATCAAAATAAAAGTCACAAAATGAAATCAAACTTAATAGAAAGAGAGTAAGATGAGGTCATTTATTATACATTTAATGGGCATATCCTGGCCTCATAATAAAACTTCAAACTAATGTTTCGTAAAGTAAAAACCTAAAAATACTAAACCATTTCCATTTATACATATCACATTGACCCCTATGACATCCCTAAAAATATTGGGCTCCCATGTGAAAGATATGAAAAGTTACCACGTGAATGAAAATTGCCTGCAAGGTTTAGCTTGCATTCTAGGTTGCCTATGCTCTTTGTGATTGTTTATAAATCAAAACTCCCTAACTGATCTCAATTTTTAATTAATTATAATTACATATTGTTCCTAAAAACATAATAATATCATTCATATTCCACACATGGTGAACAAAATGAGCATCTGAACAGGAGGCTTGGAAGGGTGCCTAAAACTACAAATAGTGAAAAACTTCACTAAAATGAAAATAGTTCCTTCAAGCTTTTAAAACTTTTAAAAAATCATTATGGGACATATAAAATTCTATTAAAACACTTTGAAAGTCATTTTTGTTTGAAAAGTTCAAAAATGCCCTTTTTGGCCTATGTGCCTATTTGATTGCAAAAGTCTGAATGAGCATGGTTTGCATAAAATTTAGAGTTTTTACACTCTTTATAGGTCTTATTATGATGTAAAAATATTATCCCATGATTTTCAACCTTTACTTTGGCTTAGAAGCTTTTGAAGTGCTCCATAACGATGCTTACTCCAATGGTGACCTCAAATGGATAAGCTAGGGTCTAAGACAAAACAACAAATATTTATACTCATAAAATGGCCACTAAACTTGGTCATATGGTTATCCAACTCATGATGACTCTGTGTACAAAAATTTTATGTCTTGATTCTTCTTGTAGCTCCCAAAAAGCTCAATTTTCCCTTAATTTTGACATCTGTGCATGGACTATCTACATTATTGATTGAGTTTTGATATTTTTAAAGGTTTTTTCATGTATTTTATAGGTTTTAAGGTCAAAATAATATTCATTTATCTCTAAATAGTCTTCAATAGTTTTGAAAACTCCTCTACCCCTATTTTCAAGCATGCTTTGACCTCCAATAAGGCAATTAGGCCTATCAAATGACTATGTTTTTTCTTTCAGGTGGATGTTGATGTACTTTAAAACATGATAAGTGTCCATTCCATCTTCAATATTTTTTTAAAATCCATTTATACCAAAATATATCTCTTCACACATCTTCTTTATGACAACCGATTCATAACCAAGCCTTTAGGCCTCTACCTTTGCATAGTCCATACAATGGCCTGTGTACTTTCACTCCCTTGAGGTTGGAAATTATACTTAACCAATAATTAAAGTTATTATTTTTCCCACTTATCATTTTCTTTATTTTCTCATTGCATTATATATCCCTAAAGAAACCAATAACCCTCAAGCTACATGAACTAGTCTTGAGGTGACTATATATGCTTGGTTGAAGGTGTTTGAGGTTTTAGATATATGATGCTCTTTAAAGATCCAATAATTCAATTTTGATGAGTTAAAAAAAACTATTTATCTTTTTATAATGGATCAAACCACCTTAAAACATTTTGTTCACACAAAAATTGCCTACTAGAACAAATGACTATGTTTCTAGATTTCTTAGCCCCTGTACGGACAGTGAACATGGTTGAAAGTATTTGGATCTTCAATAGTGATAAAAATTGACCTAATGTTCATATACAAATAATTAATACATTACAACCTCCTTAAAAATTTGTGTATCATGATGGTTTTTTAGGATTATCCCACTTCTTAATTGTGGCATTGCCTTAAGAACTGGGTGTAGACTCCTTTTGGTACGTTGACTGTAGGTGGGCTTCTATCCTTCATTTTCAATACTTAGCATTGTCTATCCCTGAATGATGACCATTTTTAAACACAAAAACTTCTCCATAAGGTCTCCAACCTCCATAGTCATTATTTGATTATAGGTATCTCTCATACATGGATGCAAGGTTCAATAGGCTTACTATAGAGTTTCAATTAGTGATGGTTGTAGATGGTCCTTTACACTCTTAAATCATTCATGTTGCATTTATTTTGTAAAACCTTGCCTAATTTATTTAAAACCTTTATGAAATCCCAAACCCTTGTAAGTATACCTTACCCCACCTTCAAAATGCTTGAAAACCTTATGAAAGCCCAAATCCCTGACTGTAGCTTTCATTAGAGGGTTTTGACTGTAGGGTTTCTTTACTAGGATAAGGAAAGACTAATTTTGACCTCTTGAAACTTTAACTATCTTATTTTGTCTTCATGTCACTTAATGAATTTTAACAAACCTCTTTTTACCTTGAAAAGGTTCCTAATCCAACATGTACACCTCTAACGATGTAAGTTGCTATGAATAGGCTATAGGTGCCTCTTTTGTCCTTCTAAAACCTCTTTGAACCTTATAATTCTTTTCCCTTTGAAAATCCTCATGAAAATGACAACCTCAATGCCACTTTTATTTCTTAGATCAAATTTGCCTCCTTGATCTACTAAGAGTTCCTTAGGATTATAAAAGTAAGCCTTCTTGACCATGCCTCCTAGGTTTACATGATAGTGGTTGTAGGGTGGTTATTTGCATCCTTTGAGCTATCATAATAATTGATTAATATAATCCTTCCTTAGTTGATAATAAAACTATTGACTTATGATAATTTAGGTTGCACCTCCTTTTGATTTCCTTTGTGACCCTACACCTTCAACTGTAGGTGAAAACACCTACATGCCTATAGGTAAATTCAAGGCACTATAGGCATTTTTAAGGGATGTAGGTGCTCTATTCCTTCTTTCAACTTTATTAAAATATATACCTTATGCTCATTAGGTCCATTGAGATTGACAATGATATTCATGAGTCTTAATTACTAAACAAACCTTTTAAGCTTCAAGAAAGCTCATCAAGCCACCAATCTAGCCTTGTTTGGAAAAGTATAGGCTTAAGGATCACTATCATAGTAGCTATAGGTGGTAATTTGCATTCTTTGAGTCTCACTAGACTCATAACATATCTTATACTTTTCCCATTGTCTTTATTTATCCCACTAACTTGTCAATTCCAAGCCTTATGATGACCAACCAATCCTTTACTTTCAAGGTCCCACCCTACCTAACAAGTAAACCCTTTTGACTATAATATAGACCTATAGGGTTCTTTTCTCATCAAATAACCCTCCTTGAATTTTATGGTATGCCTGAATACCCTCCTTCTTCATAAGGTCATTACTTACTATGTCTATGTCTTGACCAAATTAGTTTTATTGAGCTTTAAGAGTCCATGCAGTCCACCAAGTAGGCTTTCCTCATAAGGCACAGGATGGTAGGTGTAGTTTTGTATGGAAGGAGATTGAAATAGGTTTTGGAAAGGTCATCATGATGAACTAAATCATTGATAATGACTCATACTTGCTTGATTAGGTCATTGGCAAACATGAACCATATGAAATATCTCACTACCACCTTGACTTAATGCATATCATGAGCTCATTGTATAGATTATCAACTATAAGGTGCTTGGAGGGTCCATTTGTTATGAATATGAACCCTGCTCTACTTCTCATATGCTTGATAAGAGTACTTGAATACTTCACTACAACCATAAATGTAGTCTTCCTAAGATGATACCCCTGAGACTAGTATGATTTCACTTGAATTCCTTGATTGTATATACCTATATTAAGTGCTTAAACTGGTGTCATGGTGTCAAAAAAAGAAAGTTTAATTTCCATACTTATCCCCTCTCCTTAAATTGATGGATTTCTTTACTTCCATTAGAACTTGAGGAAGGTCTCTATCCTATTGAAAACTCATTAAACACTATAGCCATACTTGATCATACAACCCTATTGATCAGCTCTTAGGATGACTATATTTGATACTTTGACTACCTATATACCCCTTTGTTCATGTTTTGATGGTGTTGACCCACCTTGGCTCCTTAATGATGAAACTATGTTATGGAGGAGGGGATAGGTGATGTATGACATGGAGAAGGGATGAAGGATGGTAAAAATATGAGGGGAATCAATATGAAAGGAAGGTGAAAAATAAATGAAAACACATTGGAAAAGGTAGATTATGATAGTGATATGGGATGAGTGAGGTGGAGGTGGGAAAGAAGCATGAAGGAGTATGACAAAGACCAAAAAATGGTTCATATGCAAACATAGACCAATGATAATGACATCTCATGAATTTTTAGGATATTAAAGGAGTGCAAGAGGGTTAATTTGAAACATGGTTTTCTCCAAAAACTTTAAAATTTGCAAAACTTCCTTAATTTATGCTAAATTGGCTCCTTTTGAGACACTTGAAAGCATGGAGGTGAATTATAGCCATGAAACTTGAAGAATATCTAAGATTTATGCATTGAAATCATTTAATCTTGATGAAAACCCTAAAAAACACAAATTATTGAAAATTTGAAGCTAACTTCTTCCCTCATGACCATACAATTCTTCCTTGCAATCTTGCTAATACTGTAGATTAACTGGCTGAGTTTGAGATCTATATTTGATCATGAATTGAATGAATAACACTTTTATAATTTCATGGAAAGGTAGATAAAGTCTTCAAGACTCTGGAACAAGTTGAATTTCTCTAAAAATCTACCCAGGTGAGGAGAATTTGGAGAAAAATAGTTGCCTTTTTGGTTGTAAGGTAGCATAATTTGACTTGATTTCAACTGAATGGTTCATGATCTTGGATAATCTAATTGAGAAACCACTTGGACCATTAGACATACCTCTAAGTCTACTTTATTCACTCCAAAATTGAGATTTTTACACTCCTCTAACATATTATACCATCAAAAAACATACAGGTAAGTCTCTTTGTGATAATAAGCAAAGTATCAAAAGGAAGCTCATATGGCCATGAAATTCCATGTAATTTCTTATGGATCCTAGAAAAGGCCTGATATCCATACAGATTTTGTACTTCTCTTGCAAAATGGGTGAAAAAAAGCTATGTTTTGGCATTTAAAAAGAAATTCAAGCTTCCCACCACTTGAAATAGAATTCCTTAGAATAATGATGTGCCATTACATGCAAAAAAAAAAAATTAACCTTTTTCCATGTTTTAAACTTGTAGAATGGCATGTGGGAGGGGTTTTGGGGCCTTTTAACACTTGATTTGACCTTTTCATGGCTTGAAATTTTAGACTTAGGCTATTTTCACCATTTTGAACATGAATAAAGCTCTTTTGAGATAATTTAATGAATTTTGAAATCATTTTTGATGATTTTTAACCCTATTTATAACATTTTAAACCAAAAATTACATTTTTAGACCATAATTGATCAATTTGACCATCTACAAAGGGTAAGGATTGGGTTTTTGAAAGTTTTTGATTAATAGGGGTAGTAATTTGGTCTTGATAGGCCAAATTACTAACACTTCCTTAACAACATCTACCACTATTACCTCAATAGATTCTTCAACCTTTAAATAACCCTCACCAACTAGACCCCTATTAGCCACCCTTTGAAGCCTAAGTTTAATTACACCAACAGAATCTATGACATGATTGCTATCTAACTAACCTTGAATTAACAAGGTCACCACCCACTGAGTTTCCCTAACCAACCATGGAGGTGTTGTTCCCTTACCACAAACCACCATCTTATAAATTAACCTAATGGCCTCCACCAACTCACTACTATGTCTAATTCCCTATCACACCTCTTAATCATGAATTAAGATCTTGATCAGAGCTAACGAAGGTAGAGATAAGAAATTCCCTTTTGAAGAAGAAGAATCACAAACCTTGCTCTAAATGTCTTCCATGAACCCCATGAAAATAATGAACCTTGATTCTTAAACCTTAAAATAAAATAATAGGACCGACTCCAAAGTCCATTAAAACTTGAAAATGGCATTTTATAAAAGGGTCTAAAGTCCACCAAGGACATATCCTAAAACAAACCCTAATAGTGATCCAAAGCCATAAAGTATTCAACCACTTTAGTAACTACTTCCTTATCAAGAAAAAGAATTAGAATTTTATTTGTGAACATTGTTGCCACCATTGAATGCACCCTATTGTGAAGGTTGTTATGTATCTAATCTTCCCCCAATATGTAAATAATTGTTTACAATATCTCTTTCCTCAGGACCCAATGATATTCTTAATCCTTGCCCTAAAATCTTTGATTATTTGTTTTTTATTATAATCATTTTTTTATAAAAAATTTAGTTGAGTGATTAATTTCTTATTTTAAATGGTCCTTATCATAAATTTAGTCATTAGGGTTTTCAACACACTAGATTTTTGGGAAGGGTGGTGATGAGAATTGGCATGAAGATATAGATTAGTGTTTGTAGATTTTCTATAAACATGATGGGAGGAGGACCCATCAAATTTCCTAGTAAGGAGGACATCAAGGAAGGGAAGATTACCATGTTATTCTAGTTTCTTAGTGAATTTGATGTTATACATATCCTTATTAATGTGTTAATGGAATTTCTTTAATTTTTCCAAACCATGTGGCTAATTTACATGAGTGTCATCAACATAACTTTTTCATTACTTTGATTTTAGTGGGAAAGAGTGGAGAGCTATGTATTCAAATAACTCCATGAACAAGTTGGTGATAATAAGGGAAAGAGGTGACCCATCACAACCCCTTTTATTTGGTCATAAAACATGCCCCTAAAATTGAAAAAGGTTGACCTCAAACAAAGCTCAACTAAAGACTTTATTTCTTCCTCAGTGTGTCTACCTATACCTCTGATAGCCTCCCAAATGGGAATCTTCCTAAAAAGATAAACAAGACAAAACTAACTAAAATTTCATCTTTGGGAACTTTCTTATCTTTTATAAATTCAAAGAAATCTAAAGAATATTTAATAAAAGTTATCTACTAAAGGTTTAATTTTTCTTTCAAGAAAATAGGTTAAAGGGTAAATGGATGAGTCAGTGGTGTCTAAAATAGGTATCAATAATATTCCTACCTTATGAATCTCAAGGGCACCATAATCCAAGGAGTAATTTACTTTCTTGACAACACATTTTATCTCATAAATAAATCTTGATTTAGGGACCAAAAGTTGGTTAGTAGGGAATATATCTCTTGACTCACTCTCAAAATCAAAGAATCATCTTCATGGACACATCTATATGGACATATAAATGTAGTAATGGCCTTTGTACATAGTTCATCTAGACCTAGATTTAAAATTTATAGGCTATTGAATGCATCCCTTAAGATAATATTCTCTTCCCTAAGGAGAATAATGAAATGAACTTTGTGCAAGTACTGCATGAGAACCATGAGGTGTAGAGACAAACCATCATATACTACATTTTCATGGGTGGGTCATATAATAACCCCATAGATTATTATATATCATTTAAGATGATGGATAAATTTCATCACATTTTCTCTCACATCTAAACCTCTCTTTAGGTACCAAAATTTGGTCAGTATAACATGCATATATTAACTCGCTAGACCAATCGATGAGCCATCTTTCTAGACATGTCTAAATGGATGTATATATATGTGAATGACCTTTGTATTCCCTATGTCATACCCAAAAGTTTAAATTTATACATGCCTTATGAATCCTTTAAGATAATCTTCATGTTCTTAAGGGAAAAATAGAATGAACTATGTGTAGTTATTTCAAGAGAACCGTGAGGTATAGAGATGATCTATAAGCTCATACAGTTTCATGGGAGAGTCATATTATCACCATCCAAATTATTCTCTCCCACTTATGATGATGTATAAATGGTGGAAATTTTTATCTTATGACCAAATCTCTCTCTAGGGACCAAAATTTGGTCAGTAAGATGCCCATCTTTTGACTCACTAGCCCAATCGATGAACTATCTTTGCAGACACATTAATATGGGTGTATAGATGCATGAATAAAATTTGTGCACCATATTTCATTCCCTAGAGGTGAAATTTTCACATTCTCATATGCATCCTTTAATATAATATTCATGTTCTTAAGGGTAAAAATGGAACAAACTTTGTGCAACTACTGTAGGAGAACTGTGAGGCATAGAACCAAACCATAATCTCCTATAGTTTCATGGGTGAGTCATATAATAAACACATATAATATTATATTCCACTTTTTATTATGGATAATTTTCATCATGTTTTATCTCATAGCCAAATCTCTCTTTAAGGACTAAAATTTGGTTAATAAATGTATATCTCTTGACTCACTACACCAATCAATGAACTGTCTTCACAAAAACATTTGGATGGGAATATAGATGCATGAATGAAATTTTTAAACCCTCCATAAACCATAATATTTTAAATTTTCATGCGAATAGTGCATCCCTTAATACATTCTTCATGCTCTTAATGGTAAAAATGGAATGAACTTTGTGAATCCATTGCAAGCGAACCATGAAGGGTAGAGACAAACCATCAGGTCCTATAGTTTCATGAGATAGTATTTTTAGAACCCATTTTAGGATTATATCTCATTTTTTATGAGTAATAAATGTTATCATATTTTTTCTCACACCCAAATCTCTCTTTAGGGATCAAAATTTGGTCAGGAAAAAACATGCATATTTTGATTCACTAGCCCAATTGATGAACCATCTTCAAAAACACATCCAGATGGGTATATAGATACATGAATGAAATTCATCTACCTTTTTATAGCCCCAAAATTATAAAATTTTAGGTTTTCATATTCATTATTTAATATAATTTTTTTATTTATTAAGGTAAAAAAGGGAATGAACTTTGCCCATACATTGCAGGCAAACTGAGGGGTAGAGATAAATCGTAAGCTCCTACAATTACTCGATGGAGTGATATGATCACATTATATGGTTTTATTCCCCTTGTGAAGAGGAATAAAATCATATACTTAATATACATATTTTTTATGATTCTCATTATTTGAATAAGATAATATTCTATACTCATGACACCAACCACATGAAGGTGGAAGCTCATCTGGTACCACTAACCTACATTAAATGTGTTGGTAATGATTTGAAATTAAAAAATACATAATGAAAAATTAATTCTAATTTAAATTACACTAAATCAAATAACTGAACTTTACTATTTTAAAATGCAACTTGCATTGAATATTAACCTTACCAAGTCAATTCAACATACCTTCATGATCATCTCTATTTTTTAATATTTCAAGAATTTCTTCATGCTCAGATTCATAAACTTTATAAAAAAAATTGAATCTTTTATTGAATTTGATCATTTGAATATTTATAGCGATAATCATATTTGAATAATTAAATATCATCCTATCTTTTTCAACATCCTCAAATAGCCATTGCTTTATATTTTTTATGAAATTATATATGAAGCCAAACCCTTATAACCACCATAGATGTAATGGGATAAACTAGTTCTTCTCCATCTGTGATAATTGTGGTTAATTTGGTTTTTCCCTCTACACAACAAGACAAGTAGTAGTTTATTCCCTTATCTTTTTCTTCAAGTGAAATTACTACAAAAAATTTCCCTACATTTAAAGTGTCATCAAATTTTAATTACATGTAGGGAAAAAGTAAAATATCACTAATGTTGTAAGACTAAATTTACATTATAAATAAATTGTACCTAATTGCATAAGATATGATATGTGGTCAAATTTAATTGTTGATGCCATTTCATGATTCTCTAGTGGAATAAATCAAAAGTATCCATAGGCCTTAGGGGTCTACAATACCATTA
Organism: Torreya grandis; assembly: GCA_037957365.1. NCBI lineage: Eukaryota > Viridiplantae > Streptophyta > Pinopsida > Cupressales > Taxaceae > Torreya > Torreya grandis. Next base: position 4,627,555 of record JARHVA010000256.1, on the reverse strand, counting down.
TTCAACCCATTCTTTTGATTCACATTCATTCCAATCAAATTACATACAACCTAAACAAAATCATGCCACGTGCCTAGTATAAATAGTCCATAAACTATAATTTGAGTTTTTTATTGAGTGGAAATCAATCAATCCAGGTACTATACTATAATATTCATACATTAACTTATTTTCTTCCTCAAATTTCCAAAATATTTTTTTCACATTAAAATATTTATCTAATCCATGATAAATTATTTCATTACACCAAGACAAAATACTTGTAGCATCAATTAAATTAACACCACTATTGTTCTTCCTTTGCTCTTTTTAGACATGCACTTGCACCATCATGTTCTCCTTTACCATGCTCAACCTCAAATAATATTTTTTTTTGACCCCACTCTTTTTACACATCCTACTTAGTCATTAAAACATTTGAGAATTCTTAAATTATCATGCACAATTGTCTAACCAAATTTCATGTGTATTGAAATTGATTTCTCTTGCATTTATATTTATATAAAATATCTCAAAATAACCTTGGAAAAATCATGGATAATGTGATCTGTCATCGCTCATATAAAAATGGTACTACTTAAAAATATTTTTATTGTATTTTGTGATATTAAGTACATGTCTAAATGTAATATACATAAAAATTCCAACTTGAATTGAATTTTAGTATTGGTATTGAACTTCATTTTGTGGTTGTAGTGTATAGTTTTCAACACAGTCCAAAATTGAAATAGTAGTCCCAACTAGGAAGTTGTCATTTCAAAACTTGAATTGATTATCTAATCATTTTACTCTGTGTGTGTGTGTGTGTGTGTGTGTGTGTGTGTGTGTGTGTGTGTGTGTGTCTTGAATATTGGTAAATAATAATCTTCTCTAATTCAAGAATAAAATCAAATACAGATACTTGGGTCATAACCAATTCACATTTTGATGACTCTTTTCCATATTTTGATGCATACTTTATAGATTTTTACTTCTTAAAATCAACAAGTTACTTTCCAAATTAATGTGAAATATCTTTGTTTATATAGCTGGTCAAATGTGATAAACCACCACAAGTTTTACATATTCCATCTAAACATTTTTTGATAAATATAAATTGTCCCTTTGGTCTTTGCAGACACAAAAGACTTGGGATTAACTCTTTTAACATTTTATGTGGATAAGCCATCATACATTCTTGCATAATCTTGTCAATATGTAAATTAAAATATATATGACAAAAAATATCAAAATTCATAATGAAGTCAATGTAGATCCTACAACATGTGGTGCATGTTTGGTTGATTTTAAAATAGAAAGACTTGCACATCTCAAATGACCTTTGGCTAATTATCAATTGCCCATTAATGTTTTCAATATTTTTTTAAAAAAATTATGTTTAGATCATGTCCAAGAATTTTTTTTCATGTGGCTTATAGTTTTTTGAACCTTTTATTCTTTTAACACTAAATTTTATATTAGGTAAGACTCTTATGTTGTCATGCATTTTTAAAAAAATCAAATGTCTTATTCCTTCAATTAATATATTATCTTCTCATGGGAGTCTACCACTAAACTCCCAACAACTTATGAGTAAAGGATAATCAAGTCTTGCTCTTATTTTTATGATGTTTATTAGAGTTTTCCTATTTTAAGTTCATATTTTTAATTATCTAACTAAGAAATCAAATTTTAGGTGTTGACTTACTCACTATAGACTATGTTAATACTAGTCTTATCACATTACCATCTTTTTTTAAGTTGTATTACGTATTACATTAAATGAATTACTTAAATTATTAAAGATGGATGTTTCATTATGTTGTGTTTCTCCATGTATTTCATCACTCAATATTAATTCATTAGCTACACATTATACATATTTTATTTCATCGTTCAACAAAGATTAATTAACTTTTATCTCATTTGAAGATGTATCTAAATTAAATTCCATGGAATTGGGGATGTTTTTAGATTAAAATATTACTTGGTGTGGAAGAAGTACCTTCACCTTGTTCACAAGCTTTTATGGACGTTATCCTATTTGCTTGTCTTTTTCTTGATTTTTTTCTCTTGACTTCTACTTCCTCATTTTTAGGTCCTTAATTGGTCTTTTATGATGACTACCAGACTCAATGATCTATATTTATGCTTTTATATTTAGGTAGAATAAAATAATGAGTTTATACTAATTAAGACAAAGTAAATAAAGAATTTATAAACTATCAGTAGTAAAAATCAATTCCAAGTTTGTAAAATGCAAAACGATATAGTAAAATTAATTTAGACTATTTTTTTTATGGACTAAAAAAGGCGTGCACCCTTTTGAAAAGAACATACCTTTTGTAATGGTAGTTTGTAAAATCAAAATGCATTAATGAAGCCTCACACTTAGAAAATAGGGTGCATAAAATTTTTAAAAGGGCGAACAACCTTTATAAAGGGTCTACACCTTTCTATAAATGGTTTAAGCCTTATATAAAAGGTATATGTGCCTTACATAAAGTCATACACCATATTAAAAAAAAGATATTTTTTATTTTAACTCCAAAATTGGTTTGGATTTAGGATTGAAGGGGTTTGAACCTACCCTAAAACCTAACATGGATCAACCAACATGAATTTTAGTAAATTTATTATGTTTTTTGTCTTTGTAGACACATCTGATCAGGTACATTTAATTATTTAAAAAATACATATTCTTTTGTAGAGGGAAGAACGTATTTTTTGAATATATAAAAATTTTAACATTAAACTATTATATTTAATTATTGCTTAATTTCTACACAACATACTTCATTATGGTCTATACATGTAATGATATAAATAACTTTATAAATTTTTGACCGTTAGTCAAAAGTTTATAAAAATTATATCTCAACAATTTACACATTGTTGGCTATGCTTTGAAAAAAATGATTTTCATGAAGTCAAGTTAAAAAAAGTTGTGTTTGTACACTTGCATTTTCAATTTTCCAATTATCTTGACTTGTAAATTTTCTTATATACATATATATTAATAAATTAATATAAAATATTATCAACAATATTTGATATTTCCTCTATCCATATATGAAATTTTATGTAAAAAAATATTTGTTTACTGAAAAAGAGTGTGTATGCAGTTTATTTATGTTTTCATAAAAAACACGATGTTATTATTATAAATGCATTAATTTTGCATATTTTTATCAACTAAGTATTGAAATATATTATATAGAAACTATATTCAAATTTTCATAATTCATATTCTTACATTATAATCAAATTCTTTGTCTAATTGTCTCTATTTTTTTTCTTTTTTGATAATTTAAATTTTGTTATTGATGTCAATAATTGATAAAATAATAAATTTCTAATAAAAAAAAGAATCTAACTTTCATAACAATCTAATTTTATAATTTCACTCCTTGAAAAGGTATCCCACATGATTTATAAAAAAATAAAATAAAATAATAATAATTTTTAGCATGCCCACAAAATTTTCATGAGTTATACCTACTAACCATGATTTCTAAAATTAACTTGCATGCATGGTGCATGCACTTGTTATCTGATGATAGTTTATAAAAAGGATTAATACCTAGGATATTTACTTAGGAAACAAAACATTATTTTTTGATAATATCCTTCAAGTCTTCCATATCGTTATTCGAGATTATATTTATCATTTTTCCTATATTATTCTTCGAGTGGGGTTCAAGACCATAGTTAGCCAATCAATATGTTATTTAATTACCTTATCTTAGGATATGATTAAGTTTCACTCCTTGAATAGATTATGAAGTCTTATACCTTCTTATATTATTAGTTCAATTAAATAGTTCTGATTTTTATTATTTTCCATGGATTTGATAATCATGAGTGAATCCCCTTCAATGATGATGTTCTTGATTTTTATTTCCCATGTAAGCTTCATCCCTAAAATTAGATGCTCAAATTCCACTATGTTGTTTATATTAGTTATAGTCTATTCAGAGTTATAATCTATCACTAGACCCTTATTATCACTTATTATAACTCATGCTCTTGATTCCCCAGGATTATCTTTTGACACCCTATCAAAGTTAATTATGTGCCAGCCTTGTTTTGGAGGGGACCATTTAATGACTTTTATTATCATATCTTTCTTATGAATATTACTCACCTTTATAGATTCAAAGTGATTTCTAATCGATATTAAAATTTGAAGTATTTTGATTTCCTCTTGGTTAGCCTCCTTATTTTTCCTCTACTCGGAAGAGAAGATAATAATATTAATACTAACTTCTAATTTTTTTACAAAAATTATCTTGGAGTTTGTGTCTATTGTTATCCTAAAAAAATCAAGTGTTCCTTTAAATCTAAAATTTCCAAGTTAAAATACTTGTTCCATTTCCCATATATTCTTTAGTATTATTGGTCTCTTGTTACCTTTCCATATTATAAGATGATCTGGGAGAGTGCAATTCAGAGTCTAACTTAAGTTATACTTTAGAAATTTATTACATATCCCTAAGGCATAGTTAGTGGAGAATAAGGTGTTTCATGCTATCTTTGTTTAAATAACACATTCCACATCTCAAAGGTCCCTGGAATCCTTTCTTATTTAAGTTTTCCCCTATTAAAGTCTTTCCTTATGTGTCCAACCAAAGGAAAGATTTAGATTTTGGCTATGATTTTGAGCTCCATATTTTGCTCCATAAATATCTATCAGAGACATTAGGATGGGATATAATTTAAGATTTATATACTTATTTCACTACATACACCCTTGCGTCACTAGTGTTCCAATTTAAAGAATATTTTTTTATACTCTAAGAAACCTTGAAGGATACAATTTAATATATTTTGTGATTCATCTTATGTACCGTCAACATTTTGTAAATTTTTCCAAGTGAAGCTACTATGACCTTGCTCAACATTTTCAATTCAATAATCTTTCACTCTATGTCTCCATTATCTTATGCTTTCCTCTCTAATGCTATCAAAATTAGATTCTAGTCTCTAGGGTTTTTGAGTGATTTATTTATCTTCCTATAAGTTTGTTGTTTCACCATTTGAACTTGTTAGATTAATCCTTTCATAAGTATCTTTATAGATTCCTTTCTGCTATTCCAAATAAAAAATCTAAGAGGAAATTCCTTCCCTATGAATATTCTTTTTGGGTTATTTTCATTGAGGTATTTATCTCTTAAAACATTTCTCAAAATTTTTAAGGGATTAGATCCAATTATCCATACTAGTTTAGTGACAAGAGCCAATTTAACATTTTTTAGGTTCCTTATTCTTGCTCCTCCATATGTAACTAGTTTGTAGATTTTATCCCACGTGAGGAGAGGTAATTTAGATTTGTCATTTCCATAGAAAGTTTCAAATGATTTTATTCATCTCAAAGATGGTTCCTTAAGGAGCCTTAAAAATATAAAACTAGTATATGGTGGTGTCTTGCAACACTATCTTTATAAGTGCATTCCATTCTACATATGTTAAATGTTTTCCTTTTAAGCTACTTATCTTTTTCTGCATCTTATTAATAATTTTATTATGGAGATTATTTTTACCATTACCTTTAAAGAGGGGTAAACCTAGGTAATTATTTGGGATACATGTGATTTCGAAACACAAAATCCTACTAAGGAAAGTCTGAATGTTGGGTGTAATATTGATGAAAAAGATCTTGGATTTACTTATGTTTATTAATTACCCTGATGCTTTTTCATAGGTAAAAAAAATCCCTTATTTACCTAACCTTTTGATAAGTTGGGAGGGAGAAAAGCATGGTATCCTCCAAAAAAATAGATGCATGTGGACTATTTATTCAGTTGTAGCTTGTATTATTTTAATCGCTTTTTTTATTTTAGAGACTTTATGCATATTTATATGGCCTCTATCATGAGGATGAAAAATTTGGGGAGAAATTATCACCTATCTAAGACACATAGAAGAAGATAAGTATCCTTTTGGGAATCCATTAACCATCACCAAGAAATTGGAAGAGTGGATGCTTTGAATCCATCTTCTACATTCCTGATAAAACCCAAATCCTAAGATCACTCCATCAATAAAGGTTTACTTGACTTTATCATAGGCCTTAGATATGTCCAACTTAATAAACATACCTTATTTCTTACTAGCATATAGGGAATAAATGATTTCATGAGTGATGATAATACGATCTAAAATTTGTCTTCCATTTACAATGTCTCCTTGTTCCTCCGAGATAATCTTAGGAAGGAATTTTTAAAGCCTATTAGTAAATAATTTTTTAGATTATTGTTTAGATGGTATTGCAAAGAGAAACCATTGAAAATCCTTTGGATTTTTTCTTTCTATTTTTTTAGGAATGAGAACTAGGAAAATAGAGTCAAATTATTTTAGCATCCCTTGGGATTATTTTTATTTATGTACTACTTCCCTAATTTCTTCTCTAGTGATATCCCAAAAGTGTTGAAAGAAGAGAGCAGGGGACCCATCTAGACAAAGTGATTGATCTCTTTCCATATTAAAGACCCCCTTTATGATTTATTCAAGTGAGATATCTTATATTAAGTTTTTATTTTCTATATGAGTGACCAATTAGGGAATTTATCTCTAGAAAACTTCTTAATCTTCTTGATTCTCATAGATATCCTACTTAAGAGTATCTTCCTAGTAACTCACTGTGTAATCTTTAATTTCATTGGATTTTTGTGGGTTCATTCCTTCCATATTTTTAGTTTCTATATATGGTTTTTTGTCTTTTAATTTTACATGAAAGATGAAAAAACTTGGTATTCTGATCTCCCTCCATCAAGAATCTTACCTAGGATTTTTGACTCTAGTAAATTTCTTCTTTTTAGTAATTTTTTTCTAGTTTCTATGAAATATAATCTTATTCTTCTAATATATCTATGGAACTATTTTCTTCCATTCTCATCCCTTGGATCTCCCAACTTCTCTTCACCAAGTCCTTTTTGTCTTGAAAGATATTTTGAAATATAAGTTGATTCCATTTCTTTATGGAAATTTTGAGATCTATAATATTCTAAGAGAATAAGTACATATTAGTCCCATATCTATTATTAGGGGATTTCTATTGCTGAATAACAAAATCTTCAAACTCAAGGTGCTTAGGCCATATTTTTTCAAACCTAAAAGGAGATATGGCTGGCTACTCATCTTACATAATATGTAGGGCTATCATCAAGTCATAAGAGCCTATGGATTTGTGAGTCTCATTTTCCATGATGTTTTTGCCTTCAATCCAATTCTTAGAGGCCAAAAACATATCAATACTTTTTAGTAAAAGATCCTTACCTATTCTTCTATTATCTATGTGAACCAACCTTGTTTGGTTTTTAGATCTTATAATTTTGCCTTCTCCATAAAGTTTTGAAAGCTTAAATTGTCTTTATATCTTGTATTTACTCCCTTATTTTTGAAATAATCCATTTTAGTATTAAATTCACACCAATGATCTAATATGAGATCATGTTTGATTTGATTTTGGTTTCTATCTATTACTGAGCTTGTTTTATTTCTCCATTATTCTTAGAACCTTAAATATTAATAAAAAAAATTTTGGGATCCATCCTAAGAAACACTCCTTTACACATGAGATATTGGTTACAAACCTAAATAATTTCAAAGTGTATTGATTTAGGATCTCATAGGAATGTCATTCCTCCAATAGTACCTATGGAATCATTCCCACCATTTATCTTCTAAGACTTATTGAAATACCTTTGATATGTTTTGACAAATGTTTTAGCTTTGTTTCTTATAACATCAATATATACATGTTATATTGAGTAATTAGTTGTTTCAATGCTCTCTTTTTATGGGGGCATACTTAAACCCCTTATATTTTAGAAGATTATCTACATTAGGGAAGATTATTTATCTTGGTGCTTGTTAAAAAAAAGCATCTATTTGAATTTATATCCCTGCCCCAATGGCTTCCATTGATTCATAGTGCCTTTTTTTAATTTTTACTAGGTTTCCTTCTTCTCTTTTTGAATTTTCCTTTGGAGTTTAGATTTAGGGTTTGTATAATTCCCATGTTATCCTCTTTTATTTCTGAATTTGAATCATCTTCCTCATTCAACTTATCCAAATTTATTTGTGTTTTGAGCCTTCTATTATGATTTTTCCTTTTGTTTTCTTATCTTGAGGACAAGTGACCTTTTTCTGGTCTAAGTTTATTATATTTAGTTCTTTGAATATATTTTACATGTATTCCTTGAATCCATAATCTATTGTAATATCTCCCACTTTCATATTATTTGGTTTCTCTTAGGTTTGAGTTTCTAGAATAGATTATGTACCTTCCATTAAGGTGTTTTTTTCATTAATGGTTATTTTTCTATCTTTTGGCACATATTTTTTTACCATTTCATTATTATTTTATATTGTGTGCTTTCTTTTTGGATTAATAAATTCCTTTAATTCTTTATCAATTGATTTAGGGTCTTTCTCTATGATATTAATTTTATTTAGTGTTAATGATTCTCATGACAACTTCTGAAGAAAAAAGGAATACTCTCATAATCCAAATTGTACACCTACTCCATTTCTACTACTTTTAATGTGATTTTCTTTGAGATGGGTTGGGTGAGGTCTAACTCCAAAAATATTTTAACATAGTTTTAAATTCCCTTACCTTGATATGGTTTTGAAATATTTACGAGTTTACCAATAGTATTAGTAATTATTTCAAAGACATAGACCAAAATTCTTATTATAGTGCATACATCCAAATCCAGATAGGTGTAATGGTTGGGAGTTCCTCCATCAATTTGAATGTTGTGTGTCAGTGATTTATGAAGAGACTAGAATTTCTAAAGAAGTGTTTTCCTCCTCCAAACACTTTTTCTATGCCTTATTCATTGGTGAAGATTCCTATGAAGTATCCTTTTTCATAGGTTTTTAGTTCATATTCTCTATTAATCCTAAATTTTCTTTTGGTCCATGCATGCAATTCTTCTAAAGTTAGTTGCATTCCTATAAATTTATAGAATATGCTTAATCTATGTAGTCCTACTATATTCCTCTTAATGGTTTTTTTAGGGGGGATCCCCCCATGAAGATTTATCCAGATTGATAATCAATTAGGGTCCTTATCTACTCTTACCAAAAGGAAAAATATTATAAACATAGAAGGAATTATCTTCTAACCCTAGGAGAGCTCCTTTTTATCAACACCCAAATTATCTTCAATATTCTCTCCAATTTAAGCTATTATTATTTTTAGAAGGAAAAAAGTGGGACTTTAAGCCCCCCTTTTGTCCCCCATTACTCTACATTTACCCCAAGCTTGATTTAAATCTATGAGAGAAATTTTAACGTAGTAAGTGAATTTTATAAAAAAATTATTTTTTTCTAGTTTTTTGAAGCAAAACATTTTTTGTTTTATTTCTTTGATTGTTTCTACCAAAAATTTATAATTTAGGATAGGAGATTCAATTTGTTTGTGCTAAGAAAAATCAACTCGATCAGTTGGTTGATTCATGTTTCATGTTTCCTTTTTTTTCAAGTTAAAGCTTTGGATATTGATCTATTAGATGAATTTTAATGTCATTTTAAATTCTTAGAATAACATCCTACTTTTGTGTGCATACTAAATTGGTTTAAATCTATGAGAGTAAATTTAATGTAGTGAGCATATTTTATATTCTTATTTTTGTTCTATTTATTTTAAAACAAACTAGGAAGGAACTTAATGTTTATTAAAATGCATTTGGTGTGAAAATATTGTAGTTAATAGATTTAGTTAAAATTAAAGGTGTCGGTATTTATGATTATGTATTTTGTGCTTTGGTCCATGATTATTTTGTTCTATTTGTTGCAATAAATATATGTGAGTTAATTATAAATTTGTTTTGAAAACTAAATAATTAAATATTTATGTTTTATATATGTTTCTTTTTTTTTATCAATTCAAACATTTGAAACTTTTGATTTAAATTAAGTTTTTTATATATGTTGTTGTGATTTTATTATAGTATATAAGTGAGGAACTTAGAAGTAGTGATTTTTTAGTTATAATTTTATAATTTATTATAAACCCAAAGATGATCAACCTTAATAAACATAGAGTTGCATTTCTCAAAATTAAAATTAGGGCACATGCACCTTTGTTGAAGCTAGTAATTGGTGTGTGTTGATGGAATTATTTTCATGATAAAACTTCACCTATATATCCCATGTTAGAAGGTAGACTATGTTGAAATGAGGCTTATTAAAGTTTCCTAAAGAAGAGACAATGCCTGTAAAATTAAACTACTATATATGTTGATGTCTAAAATATTTTTATTTGATTTGTTGAATATGTGAAATTAAATAAATTTCTAAGGAAGATTATATAAATTTTTTATTTATTTATTAGCTCAATTTGTTTTGGTATATTATAGCACCCTTTGAATTTTGAATCTAATATTATATTGATATTTCTTTCACTAATTGAATTGGATAGTTTTCCTAAAATATAATATTCTTATTAATAGCTTTCTAGTGTAGTAAATTAATAGTTAATCATTTACAATTCAATGAAATGTAGATGGAAGGCTATGCTAGATTTATTGATATTTTAAATACAAATAAATTTATGAAAAATAAGTTATATTAATTAGTGAATTTATCCCTAATTAAATTTATTTATTCTTATTAATTAAAAGGTGAAGCACCTTGCATACAATAAATACCTACCTAGTAGATATAAATAATAATTATCACAAGTGTTTAAGTATTGTTCAATTTTTTTACTCTTAAAAAACCTTTTTAATGACTAAATTTATAATGGTTTCTATAGGTGGTGGTAATTAAATTCTATAAAATTAAATTAATAAACTTAAATATTTTATTTATAAAAATTAATAACTAATTTAAATGATTATTAAAAAAAACTTTTTTTTTAATAATACTTAAAATTTTAATTTAAATTACAAAATGTTATTATCAATATGTATAATCTATCTTATCTTTTTTAGTTCTCTACACTTTTTCTACATTCTTAAGTGTTTTTTAATATTTTCTTAGCTTATATTTTCAATTCCTCTAAAATTTGATAGTTTTTAAAGCATGGAATGAGTAGCCTCTAGGTGACCATGGTAGGAATAAAGTTATACTATGCAACAATAGAGTTAACACCCATTGAAATTTTAATTTTATATGTTATTAGGTAGTTCTTTTATCAATTAAGTTGAATAAGTATTAAATATAATAATAAAATTTGTTTGAAAGTAATTATTATATACATTTTAATAATAACAAATGATTTTTTTCTTTTAAATGATAATGTAGAATTATAATTTTTAAATTAAAATTAACTTATGATGTCGAAGTTGATGCATAGTGATATATTTGTTTTGAGACATAATATAATATATAATAGTCTAATTATATACAATCTAATTAAGTTTTAATGAAAGGTTATATCAGACATATAATTAAGTTGTTTGTTTAGTTATATAATATATTAAAAAATTTATATGAATATTATATTTTATTTATCTATTAGGTTGAAAATTTTATCAAAAGTCTATTAAACCCATTAAAATTTAAACATGGTGTTGTATTAAGTAGGTGTTTCATCAATTAAATTGAATGCCAAGTAAAAACATTAAATTAAATTGAATTTAACTCTATTATTATTCTTATTGATTTATTCACCATAACATGAAACATGATATTTTAATCAATAATTTTTTTAATTTTAAACCTAATATAGTGTTGTTTAATAACTTGTTAACAATAATACTTGACACATACATTTTTTATTGAATGTTAAATATAGGAAAACATGAAAATATGTGCAGTAGAAAATAAATTGATAGATGGGATGGAATTAACAACACCACACTTTATGAGAGAAGAATTTTTCACCAAGATATAATTTTTCATAAACTTTTTTCATTGTAGACTACCTAGACCTCCATCATTATAAATAAAAGCGATGTTTAAAAAAAGGAAAAAAATGATGGAAGTAAACATTATCACAATAAGTATCACAATTCTAAATTTTTAAGGTGACAAAATATCACCCTGATCATGCACATAAAATTTTGAGAGTAAAGATATAAAATTTTATTAAACAAAAAATAGATAACGATTATACTTTTTTGAAATGTATATAACTTATTTTTAATCTATGGTTTTTTATATTTGAAAACATAAAAAGCAACATCATAGAGTACAAATATTAAATGTAATTTGCACAATATTTATTATGTATCAAAGCAAATGTATGATTAGTTCAAGTGATACTTTTTTAGTTGTATCATTTTTTATCCTTGTTAACTATGATCTTTTTATTTATTTTTTGTTGGGCATTATTTAATTTTTAAATGTTTATATTAACATTATAACTGCATCTTTAGGAAAAAATGCCATTTTTTTCCTTGTTCAAAGAAGATATTGCAACCAAATATTGCATATTTTTTTATCTAAGGTAACATATTCCTTCAAATATATGTTAATCTCATATAGTTTTTTTTTTAATTTAGTTAAAAAATGCCTTTATTTTATTTTATTTTTCTATAGATTCAATTTATTTTATCTATAATGTTTGGTATTCAAGCATTAATATTAACATGATAAGTATTGATATCAATATGATGGCTACACCTTTAAATAAATGTATTCATTCTTTGTACACCTCTAATGATGCTATGGAATAGGCCTCTTTTAGATATGGTTGGTTAAATCACTTCCTGAGGTGCATTGGGTCCTCTGTGGAGATTTCAACATGGTAGATTCTATTGAGGACAAGGAAGGGAACCTTCGCATACATTAGTATGCTAGTGAATAGGAGGCTTGGCTCTATATGCATAATAAGCTCAAGGTGTTTGATCCCAATCACCATCAAAATAAAAACTTAGATACCCCTTGATTTACTTGGTCCATTTTTTTAAGGGATAAGATAGAGTGCTTCAATGGCTAGACTAAACTTTACTAGTTAAACAAGACCTCTTTTTTTACACCCCAATATATGATCGACCAGTGTTGGTTATGCTCAACACTTTTTTATCGGATCACAACCTAATCTATTTCAATATCTAGTGGTCAACACCTCAAGTGAATCCTATCTCAACTCAATTTTATCTCAATACTACTCATCTTAAACATGAAATAATACTGGGGCATATAATCAAAATCTAAAACCTAGTTCCCCAGCTAGAGGGGGATATTGGCTAAATTTAGTGGTGGTGGGATGTTCTAGCTTGCACTACCACTTTTTTTTGTATTTACAATAAACATGTTACCTCTTTCCAGCATCATCTACATAATACTAAAAACTATGAATACCTCCAAGTTTCATAAGGGAGATGGAATTGTCTCCTTTTACTATTCAACTTCAAACCCAAGTAGCCCATTGGCATCACAAACTTAAAGTGGAGGAGACTCACAAGACCAAAGAAGCTCAACTAAGAGCTTGTATGCATTGGTTAAAAATAGGATACAAAGTCTCTAAAGATTTCTTTACCCTTTTCTATTCCAAAGGGGCTATTGATAAAATTAAAGATGTCAAGGAAGGAAACACTAGGCTTACCAAACCTCATAACATTATGAAATATTTTATTCATCATTATCATGGAGTATTTTTAGCCCAGACCACCTCTCCATAATGAGAATTGACTCTTAATCAATGTCTTCAAGTTATTCCTTAAAAAGTTTCTAATTCCCAAAGGATTGTCTGTTATAGGCCCCTATTTCTTAGTGATCTCCACGAGGAAGATAAGCAGATGGTAGCTGATAAAGCCTCAGGAATTGATGGTTTACCATGAAAATTCTATTAGTATCTTTGGGATATTGTAGGTCTTGATCTTCATAAGGTGTATTATGATGTTATTCTAACTAATTCTTTGGGACCTGTTATAAACTAAGGCAATATTAATTTTATTCCCAAAGCTGGTGACCCTAAAATTATCACTAATTGGAGACCTTTTAATATTTTAAATGTATCCTATATGATTATTTCTAAGGTTTTATCCCTCAAGTTAAAACATCTTCCTTTAATTATCAGAAGTGAGCAAACTAGCTTTATTCAACATAGATTCATTTTGGATAATATCATTATTGTTTGAAAAGGTATGAAATGGGATCAGGTCTCCAATCAAAAATCCCTATTTGTTAAAATCAATTTTAAAAAGGCTTATGATTGTATTGAGTGGCCCTTTATTCTACCATGTTATAGACCCTTGGATTTGGTCCCAAATTTATTCACATGGTCAATATTCTCTTCCAAGATGTTGGGACATGTCTTAACATCAATGACTCTCAATATTATTAGTTTGAACTTCATCATTATATTCAAAAATGATGCCCCTTATATCCTTCATTATGCATGCTAGTAGTAGAGGGATTCAACTAATTGTTAGCTAATTACACTTTTAGGGGTTTGGTGAAAGGAATTTCCCTCCCTTAGTCTAACCATCAGCTGTTGAATGATAATTTTGCAAATGATTCCTTTCTCACTCTTCAAGAGGAATAAGAGTCAGTTAAGAATGATATGGAATTCCTCAATATCATTTTTTTGGATTTAAGGTCATCTATTCAATAGAGAAATATTCATTGTTATCACTAATATTTGGCTCCCAAACCTCCTTAGCTAGAGGGATATCATTGGCAGTGGCTTCTTCCAGGGGTTCAATTTAAATTCCTTGGCATCCATTTTGATTTTTAGGATTATCCCTTTGAGTTATGGTCTTATGTGGTGTAAAGGGTCAAGAAAAAAAATTCTTTATAGATCATAAAGCCTTTGTCTTTAGCTAGAAAATCTTAGATTTACTCTAAGGTTTTGGCAACTATGCATGTTTATTACTCTTCTTATTGGGCCCCTTTGAATTCTACTGATAGTAAACTAGAAAAGCTCCTAATATATTTTCATGGAATAATTATGATGTTCACAAGTGATTTCATAGAGTATCTTGGAACATATGTTATTAACCTAAAGAAATAGGTGGTCTGGGTCTTTTGGATATTAAAATTCAATGCCTCGTTCTCAATGTTAAATGGATTGTTAGGTGTCTTGTTGGTGATGAAGCCTAAAAGATACTTCTTTACCACTATATTTCTCAAGGGCTCTCTTATGGTAAGAAATATTGGCATGGCTTGGGAATTCATTACCTTCTTATCAACCCAGTACCAGTTAAAATTAAGGGTGATTTTATTGTGAAAAGTCTATGGAAGTCATAGGAAAAGCTTAAACCCCATATCACTTGGATAGGTAAGAGTTTTAGGAATAGCCTCTCTGTTAACTCCCATTCTCTTCAGTGGTCACCTTGCTTAAATTTTCATAATGTTCCCTTTTCCTTAGTCCCTTGGGTTTAAGGATTAAGATTGTTCAAGAAAGGTGTGAAAAATATAGGTGACCTCTTCTACAAGGTGAATTAAACCTAGCTCACTGGACAACAAATTTAAAACAAATTTCATTTAAGTAATTTAGATGTAGAGGCTATAGAATAAATTCAATGTTCCATACCTGATGAGTATTTGCACAAGATAGGGGTCAAATCCCTTATTCCTTGGTAGAAGGATTGGCATTATCCTATAGCCACTCCTTTCACTCGATACTCTCCTTGATTGGGTTATAATATTTTATCCCCTCAACACATTCTAGATGAAATTCTCAACCTCATATGGAATATCCACTCTAATCATGGGGTTTGGGCTAAGTGTTTTAGCACTATGTGGTCTACTATCATTGAGCCCATAAAAACTCAATTTATATAGTGTATTCTATATCAAGGATTACTTGTAGGGATTGGCTCAAGCATTTGGGGCTTTCAAATCCCATCTTCCCATATTTTTTATAACCTGAGACATTTAAGCACCTTTTTTGGTTTTGCTCTCATGCATAATCTATGTGGCACTAGATTCATTCCCTCTTTATCCTTTTTGATGTGAGTTATTTACATGGAAAATGTCTCTCTTGGGGGATTCAGCTCTACTTCCCATAAAATATAATATATTTTGGTAGATCTTTTATGTTGATATTTTATTTCAAATATGAAAAGCTATACAATATGCTTACTTTAATCATGAAGAGTTGAAAAGTAGTTTTTATGTTACTAACAAAATTATTGTTCTATTTAATGTTATTCTTCAAATTCAAATCCATACTAATAAAGATTTCTTAGAACTTAATCATCTTTATCATTTTCTTGACCACTAGGGAAATGCCCCATACATAGTCAGTTGAGAACCTTTTGAGTTTCCATGTTATCCTTCACCTCCTTGAGGGTGAGGATGTGGTGCATGTTGGAAGTATTCTAGAACCGGACATAGGATTCATTATCCTCATCAATCACTACTTAAATGGTCTTCTCCATGACATGGTGGTCCAAGTGGCTCTTTCAAAACTGGAAGTGATGGTAGGGGTTGGGGCCCTCCTCCCTTGAATCATGATGGTGAGAATAGGGGTTGGGGTCCTCCCCCCATGATAAATTTATATTATTGGCTCTATAAATATCTCTTAAAATGCATAAACATGATGTATTATAAGCTTAACAAACTAAAAATTGGGAGCCCTTATCTATGGATGATGATCCTCCTACTCTTGGAGGATAGGTTGGGAAGCCTCAAGACCTACTGTCTCTACCACCTCCCCTAGCTTCCATGTTTGTTATGGATACTTAATTATTCTCTTTATTACTATGTGATATTTTTTTTTAATTAGTTTTTTTGAACTATTGATGTGATGGTTTTTTGAGTGGTCATTTATTGACCACCTGTTGGACCTTTCCCAAGGTTTTTTCCCTCAGTGTGACTTTGCTCATGGGGTGTGACTTTTTAAACCAATTTTTTTGTATGATTAACATTTTACTATAATCTTGTTTTATTAATAAATAGATACACTCTTCAATAAATAAAAGGATATATTGAAATGAAACACTTTCTATAAATATTAGAGATCTTCCCTATCTGCTCACTTTTAAGCATAGATATACATTATTGTGTTTTCTTTTTTGATAGCTTAAATTTATAAGAAAGGATTTTAGTAAAAAAATTAGTGATATTATTAATTTAATTAGCTTCAAAAATGATCTATTGTATAACTTACCAAGTCCAAATGTATAATGGTTAAATATGAAATGTAAGTTGCTTGTTTGTTTTCTCCCTTTTAGATGCAAGTAATGTTTTTGTTTTTTTTTCAAATAATCATTTAATTTATTTTCAAATAGGACCATCATGATATTTAAATTAACAAATTAATATTAATAAACCAAAATGCATACTAAATATATACTAGCAATAAATGCAAATAACTTCATTAGTAAGAGTTATTTCTTGTAGACCAAAAATTATACACTGAAACATGTTGGTAAGCTTACCATGGGAAAAAATATTCCAATTTTCCCCCCATCAATGAATTAACTTCAAGTAAAAAAAGGTCAATAAAGAGAAGTGTATAAGCAAATACCTCCCTTCGGGAATACAAAAATAAAAAACATGTAAGATTATTTAGATTTAATCTTGTTGATAATGACAAATGAAAAATATGTGTGATATGCTTTAATAAGGTCGCATATGAATTTTATAACTAGCTTGAAAACTAGAAAATTTAAGTGTTTTAAAATGTAACTTTTAGATAATAAATTAAGGCATACAATCATTTCAAACATCCCTATAAAATAATTTTACAATTGACATAGATAATAAGGCCTTGTATTGAATATATTAAAGGCATACCAATGCTCAATTCCATTTAAAAAACATTTCTACATCGTAAAAATTCATAATAAAGATATGGTACACATTAGTTGTTGTAATGTCAATTTATATTGTGTCAAAAATACACAAAAGGAAATAAAGAAATAAATTTAAATCAAGGAAATGTCAGGAAAAAATAATTCCATGACATTCTAGGGTGAACATTTCAGTTCAGTAAGCATGGAAATAAGTGAAGTTATTTATGGCCCGAATGCATATATTATTGTAGTTAAAATAGATTGGACATTATATTTTTTTGGGGTGACCATGAAGACTAATTCCAATAGTAAATTATTTATTAACCCTGTAATAGTAGAGACCAAAAATCTACACCACTAGCTAGCTTCTACAAGCTCAAATGTTCCTTCACCTTTGTTGATAAATAATTACTTTCAACCACTAGGGAACTTGATTGATAAATAAACATTGTTTGAAATCACTCACATGGAAATTTGAATAAAAATAAAAAGGTATTTAATGAAAAAAATTGATGCAAGTCCTTGTTGATAGCTTTTAGTACCTTGTTTATCCACTTATGGTATATGAAAGGTATTGCAAAAAAATGTTTTGAAAAAATTGGATGTTGTTTAACATTATCCTAAATGTAATGTGTATATCATGGAATGAAATTAAAAATACTTTATTTGGTTGGTAATAATTTATTTGATATCCAAGATAAATTCATTAGTTTCCTTTGATAGAATTTTAGAGTTAATAATGGGTATTGAAACAAACTTTATAGTTTCTTATCATTGATGGTGAAGCTACACAAGAAATAATTAATCATATTATGGGTCAAAAAATATTATTTACAATATCAATCAAGATATGAAACCAAAATGGGGGGATTCAAATTAAATATATCATATTTTATGTAGAAAGACTCCAAAAAAATGTCCCCATAAGTTGAGATGTTGTGATTTCACTTGTCTTTTATAATAGATTTGGTTATTTATTATTTAACCCTAAATTTAGAAAGGGTAGTGTACAGGGTTAAGAATTTATCAATAATTCTAACACAAGGGTGTTAAACTAATCTATAGCAGACCAATTAATAGAAAACTTAGATAAATAATATTTTGAATTTATATAACTAAGATTGATAAAAATAGTAAAGTACAACTATTAAAATATATTACAATAAGTAAGAAATAAAGGTACTTAGCTAGTTTACTATGCATATAAAGATTTGGAATAGAAATAAGTGTAGAATATATAGGATAAGTATTGTAAAACACTTTTAAGATTCTAAAAATTATACTTTTTTATTCATGAACACTACCATTAGATCTAGACACTAACATCAACACTAGTATCTAACTGTGATGCAAGTGTCTTTTACAGAATAATGAATGGACATGAATGTGACAAATTCATTATTATAGGTTTTATGTCACCATCCTACTAGTATATTCATATTTAGTATACATGTTTTCATTCTTCATTGATTGATCAAACCCTAACTCTTCACCCTTCTTCACCCTTAGAATGAGTTTGCTGAAAAATAGGTTAGTGGGATCACAGTGTTGAGCTAATCCAAAGAACCCTCTATTAATGGGTATGGCTTACGTATATATTAATCTAATGAGAGACAAAGACTTATGTATTTATCCCTTGTGTGTGGGTAAGTATGTGCACAAGGGTGAAATATTTTATATGATGATGCATGTAGTGATCTAGCTTTTAATTTGAAAAATATTTATAGTGGGTTGTTTGAATGTTTCAGACCTATAATTTGACTTCTCATATGCTTGATATGAAAATAGGGATGAATACAATTCTTTTTTAGTTTATGGATTTAGCTTTAGTAGGTGATTTCTTGGTATTTTATAGATAAGGAATGAAAAGGCTTAAACTTATATTTATACCACACTTTTTGAAAATATCTCACATTAGGGTTTGATAAGACAAATAAGATGACCCATAAGTTTCAAATCATTTTAAATTTGGATGAATTTTGGATATTAGACACTAGATAAGTATTTGGAGACTATCATTGATGATAGTGTCCCTTTGTGGTTAGTAGTGTCCAGAAGGCTAGAAAATTCTAATGGATCTAAAACTCATAGTGAAAGATGTTTATTAGGTTTTAATTGTTATGTGTAGGACAAGAGACCTAGGTCATCAAAATGATATGGAAAGGACTAAGAAATGAACATTAGTCACAATGACATGGTGAATGTGAGACTTTTGACAATAGGGAGGTTTATAACTAAAGGTTAAATACTTGATTGATATTTGTAAAATTTACAAGACTAAGATGTTATAAATATTTAGTTTTAGTATCTACATCTCTTCTCCCCCCCCCCCCCCCCCCGCCATGTAATCTAGTAATGCATAAGGATGAAATTACTAAGTTAAAGGGTGGAATGTGTACTTGGGTGTGTATAACACACTTTGAATTTTGTTGATCCCATTTTAATGATTTTCTAGTGTATGATCTGTAACCAAGAGCATGTTATAGTATAAATTAGTGTATATAATCTTAAATTTGAAATAATTAAAATGCTTGAAAACAAAGAAAGGTTGGGGTTAGATCCTAAGGCTATAAATATAATGCCTTTTCTATTGAATTTTAAGCTATTTTTTGGTACAAAAATATCATGCATAGATTACTTCAAAGCTTTGAGAAGAGTAGTGTTATAATGAAAAAAAATTCTGAACAAGGTTGTAATACCAAAATCTTGAAGCCAAACTACATTAAGACAACACAAGCCATGGTGACAAAGAGATAAGGAGCTACACAACCTCTATTGCCAAAGACTCTTTGATGCAAAAGTTGAGCAAGCCAATCAACAATGCATTTGGAGATCCAAAAGAAGGTAAAGGATATGTTATCTTTTACATTTTATTTTTGTTTTCATTTTTATTTTTTTACTAAGCTCACCCCTTAGATCTAAGCTTGTAAGTGTTAGTGTTAGTGTGTTATTGTTGAGTTTTATTACTTGAACTAAAAATTGATCTAAACTCCCTTCTTGGATTCCTATGATCATAAATGTCACATTGTGTGGGACCTAAAGCATCTCATATATCAAGGAGACCAAATTACAACTCTTAATTTTTTAAATGAAACCTTGATCATCTTAAAAATTTGAGTTTTTACTTTGATTTTTTGTATTCTATTTTTTAGTGTTATATAGACTTACACAAAGACTGACATCAATTTTCTCTAACCAACATCATCCTATATAACCAATGTCAGTCTCTATGTGCATCACCCAAAACTGATATCGATCTCCATACAAAATAATAGGTTGATAAGCCATTTTTTAGAGCTTCATTTGGGTCATCCAAACTACATTTTTTAAATTTTTTTAAAACCATGTGTTTTCTCCTAAATTTGTAGAATATGTTATCAATTTATCTTAAAGTTTCATAAATGTTTCAAAAAATCTCAAAAACTCCCTAACACTTTTTTCAAGACCCAAAGGCCACAAGGAGACATTTAAAACACTTCTAACTTACAATTTTCACATTTCAAATTGGTGTTTTAATAATTTTTTTGTTTAAATAATTTTTGTTTTCTTTCAAACTTTCAACAAAAAATTCCAAGGGGAAAAAAAATTCAAAACATATTGTTTGGTTCATTAAAATGAACTTTAATCACTTAGTTACATGCTTTTAAGAACATTTATTTTATGCCTTGTTTGTTTGAAGGTGTTTGTTTGTGCAAATCAATTGATATGTGTATGCTCTCCCCCATCCCATTTAGGGAACTCAGGTGATAAAAAACACTCTTTATTTGCCTTCTTACCTTGTATAAAGGTGTGAAAAGAATGTTGTTAAGGATCTCCTCAAATCTGTATGGTTTGAGTGATCTAAAAGCAACCCTAAAATCTTTTCACTAGTCATTTATTTTTATGTAACTTAGATTGTGAGTGGGAGTTCATAACCTCCTCATGAGTTCTTTAGGGGTACATTGACCTAGGGTTTCATATCCCAACATCATATCAACCTACTCCATAGTGTGTTATATAAATCAGGGCACATAAACTATGATTACTAGGGGTTGAGTGGCTAACCTATCCAATTATAACAAAAACCTAAGTTGGGTTTGGCTAACTAGGGGATTCCACTAAAAAGTACACAAATGGAACCACTATGTAAATGAATATACCTTTGCTTATTATTTTTTTTAGTATAAACTCAATTTATGTGATTTAATCTCTAGTGTTAACCACACTTAGGACCATCTAGATGTGTGAAACCTATAATTTTAGAACAACCCCACTTATCATGGAAATGATGTTGATTCAAGGCAAGTAACCTAAAGTTCCATGCGACTATACAATATCTTGGGAGAAGAGGGGCCTAAAAACCCTACTTATTTATGTGATTTTATTTTTGTATTAACACTTAAAATCCTCTAAAGAGCATGTATATAGATGGAATTTGATAGTACTACACAACCTTGTTAGTTTTAGGATCTAGGATGTTACACTTAAGTGTTTGTGTCATTTTATCCTTTATTTCTTGATTTTTGAGTCTAAATATATTTATTTTTCTTCCCATGTCAAAATGAGTTATGTGTCCACACCATTATATTATTTGATGAGGTATTATACTATCTGTTTGATGCCTTAATTTTTACCTTAGTATTTTTGATAAATCTTTTTGTGTGTGTCACTTGATTGAAAAGGGTAACATAATGTTGCCCAATTCATCTCAAGTTTTGTGCCTTAGAGTATTGAAACCAACCATTGATTAAATTTTTAGAGCATGATAACATCATTATGATACTCAATTTATTTCATAGACTTGTTTTCCTTATTTCCAAAATCTATTTTTGAAACCAAGTCACGTGTGTCTTTTATATATTTGTCTAGTGTCGTTATGCCATTCACATTTATCTATCTTGTTTGGTCAAATAAGCCTAGTTTCCTAAGTTGAGTTTTTAATCAACCTTGAAAAGTTCAAATCCAAACATTAATTGATTTATATTTATTTTGTGTGCAATTTGGGCCTAGACACCAATCTTTCTCTTTTGGGTTGTGTAACTTAGGTTAATTTTTTACCTAATTTTAAAACTATTATTTATGCCTAGATTTAAGTGAAACAACGTATCTCTCCATATGCCATTTGTTTCATGCCTTATACCAATAGACCAAGTTTATGTCTAAATTCAAATGCCTAGTTTATGCCAAAGTGTTTTAGATTTGTTAGATTAAATATCTCACCATGTTTTTAAGTCTAGATTTTGTGCTTGTTTTGTCAAAAGTCCTAGCACATGCCTGTTTTGAGCCTAAATTTTGATGCCACATTTAGCCAAAAGACCTAGTAAATTTTACTTATTTATATTAGACTTGTTTGGAATAATTTAAACCTAGAGTTTGGCATTCTAGTTTTCATTTATATGCTTAACCTTTTTGTGTGAGACATTTAACATTAGACATTTGATGTTAGGTGGTTTTATACCAAGTTTTAGCATAGATAATTTTGGAGATACAACTCCCCTTGACCAAATTAGACCAAGTTTGAACCATTTGTCATTTGGACATTATTTTTCAAAGTTTGTAGAACTCTAAGCCTTTTGTGAAACATTCATCACTGATATGGATATGTCTCGTTACTCTTATGGTGTAAATAGGTACAATCTAAGTTTTGATATAATAGAAACATAATTTGACCTTGTTCAAGACCCCTATGGTGAAGAAGTGGTTTGTGAGATGGATTCTTATCCTCCTTACAATCCTCAATTGAGGGAACAAAGTCAAAATCCTCAATCATAGTATTTATTGACACCTTATTTTAGTTAGATGACATATGATGTTATCCATCTTACCAATCATGATGATCATTCCTCCACCTATATTGTTAACCCTCCTTTAGACTGCATGAGCCACCAATCTCCATAGTATCTAAGCAATACTATTTCTATGCGAAGACCTCATCCTTTGGCTTATGTGAGTAATCAAGATCCACAATGCCCTACCATTTTTATAATAGACCTTCATCCTCTATCTTGTGAAAGTGAAAAAGCTCCATAATTCCCTACCATTTCTATTTGAGGAAATTATCCTTTGGCTTGTGCATGCAACCAAGTTCCACAATACCCTACCATTTCTATACTAGGCCCTCATCTTTTGGTTTTTGTGAGAAATCATGCTCTACAATGCCCCACCATTTCTATTCCAAGGCCTTGTCCTTTGAATTTTTAAAGTAAACAAGCTATACAACTCATGAGATATAATAGCTTATTATCTCAATCAAGTTGTCCAATCACAACTCATGGGATATAATTATTGTCTTAAGTCAGGAACCATCCTTTATTAAGCCTATTATTATCAAAATTTTATCCATTATTCAACCATTTCCAACCATTCCCCACTTTATAAAACTCCTACCAATCATCTAACCAAAATATACCCAATCCATACCTCTCCAACTAAGCCAATCATTTGAATATCAAGATGTATTCAAAATTGGTATTTTACGACTGATTGTAAACCAAGGATAAGAAAACCAACCAATCCATGATGTTTTTTTTGAACCAACCATTTATGACAAGTCAACCTATGATTAATCACCTTATGATCCTATTCTATTTGTTGAGGAGTCTCATTTTCACAAGCCAGTATTTATTGAGTCACTTCTTAATGATTATAACCACCTTTGGTCAAATCATTACCTTGATCATATGTCTATTTTTAAAGAGCCTTATTTTTACAAGATAGTCTTTGAGGATTTATCTCTTGAATTTTTTATCTTCATCAAGGAGTCTCACTTTGACAAACTAGTCCCTGAAGAGCCCATTATTCCATCATAGGGCATTATTTTTCAAATATTAAACATTCAATAAGACATAATTGTAGTAGTGTACACACTAGATGAATATTCAACATTGAAGTTAGGTTATATTCTTGAACTAGCATCAAATTTAGCATCATAAGTAGAATCAACATTAGTCTCAATATCAAATTCAGAGTCCTTTGAGTTAGACTCAGCTTCAAAATTAGAATATGTTCATGGTTGTTACAATATTGGTTATGCATGCCTCATAGACTAATTTGAATAAATTTTTTATCCTTCTATAGTTTTTTAGGATGATTACATCAGCATCAATACAAGTTTTCTTAGTATCTTCTATGAGGATTGTGATGCATCTCCCCATTCCATTACAATTCCACATTTCATTAGCACTAACCAACCTAGCCATTATATTGACCTTCCAAATCCCATAAGTGTTGATTAAGACCCAAAAAAATCACACCTTGTTGAACTGCATCCATGGAGACATATCACTTATAGAATTTTAGGGGGGGAAAGGCCACAATCATGCATAATAAAAACAATCTCCTAGTGAAACCTCCCTAGAGGGATTAAGAGAAAATCAAAGTCCAAACTCAACATCTTCTAGTGAAGCCTTTTTGAAGGTGCTAAAAGACAATCATAGTCAAAAATCAATGTCACTTAGTGAAACCTTCTTATAGCTATTATGAGATAATTAAGATAACTTCATTGGTGAAAACCTCATTGAGGCACCAATAGATGAGCACAATAGTTATTCACTACTTGATGAAGACATTATAAAATATCAAATCAGTACAACTTCCAATCTAAAGTCTAATCAGATGGTAGTTACTCTCAAGCCCAAATAATAGAAAAATTTGGTGGTCCTATCAAGAGCATATTCATAATTATTCAACCCCACCACATCCAAAGTTATGTCAAATATGGAATCAACAAAATTTTGTGTGCCTAAAAATCCTAATCTTCATTTGTTTTCCAACTACTATGGATTCCATTATCATCCACCTTTACATTACCAAAATAAACCTATCAGCCATCATTTATCTGAATTTACCATTTTTAGATGCACTTTCCTTCATAAAGGCTACAAAGATACCTTGTCTCAATGTTTAAAGGAAAAATAATCAATAACCAATGAAGATCACAACAACATTATTGGCATCCAAATCTGTAATAGGTTCTTGATAGAGTAGTTATTCAAAAAAGGTGTGGGCTAGTAATTGACATGATTGATTATTCTAGTTGTGTCATATTTTGATCAAGACATTCATATCCACATTAAAAATAACAATAGAATCATTCACCTTGGCCAAAAACATTTACCTACCCAGAATCATATGCCATACCCATAACTTTTGCCAAAAACATTTACCTTGGCCAAATACATTTACCTTGCCATTTATCTTATCATTGCTTTATACCCTACCATTTTCCTTTCTGTATCACTTGGTGGCAGCCCTCTTACTACTATATCCAATTTCCATCCTATCATCTTCTTTATGTCATACCATATGTCATTCTACCATGCCATCCCTATTAGACCAATGCCTATTTTTAGCCATCCTACCCAACTCTTTTGATCTTGGTTCCTTTGTTTTTTTCTCACACCTTATACAAGAGGATTCCAATACCATTTTAATAGTTTCATAATTCCATTTTTAATGATATTCTATGAAAATTGTGTGACATTGGATCTACCAAGTTATATTTCATTTTATGTTAGACTGGTGTCACTAATTATAACCATCTATGGCCAAATTAGTAGTCTACCTTGTGTTACTAATTATAATCACCTATGTGTAAATTAGTATCATAAACCTATGTTTTTTTCTCCTAATTATAAATATCTATGGGAAAATTAGGAATGACACATTTACCGTGCATTATCACATCACCTTGTCATTACTATTTTCATTTTCCTTAATTTTTAGAACTTGTTATGACCTAGTCGATTATCCCCACCTTTTGTGTTGGCAGAACTACTATGACTTGAGGTCATAATGGGACTATGTAGGTCATGCTGGGATTCACATTGAGGTCATCTTAGTCTTTCCTTTCAATATTCTCTCACCACTTTACAAGCAACCTAAGCCAATGCTCTCACCATTTTATGAGTGGTATCTTGTCGATCTCCAATGAGTTAAGATACCTCAAAATTCCAAAAACATTCAAAATTTTCAAAAGCCAAAAAAAATTTATCTTATTTAAGCCTATTCAGTCATCCTCAATCCACCCTACTGGGGCAAATCTAGTGTTAGGATGATTTCTATTGCTTTTACTTTCAAGATTTTATTTATTTATTTACTTAGTTTTTTTTTGTTTTTTTATTTACCTATTTGTTTACTTTAAGTATTGTGCATTGACTCAGTCTCTATGTGTTTATTAGGTGATTCCTTGCCCATTATTCTTATATCCATCCATATTCATATGTCAACATTGACATCACGGTTTTTATCATTGGTGCATTATTTTTAATTTTTTATTAGATTAGGAGTCAATCCTTATGCATATTTTAGCTAAGTTATCATGTTATTTTATCATGATGCATACCATCAAGTGTTATAGAAAAAATCAACTTAGGAAGTCTTAAAAACAATGGAGCCATAGAATTTTCTCCTTGGTAACATTGGCGAATCCTTCCACCCTCTTTGATCAAATCAACACATTGACCATTCTAGTTGTATCAATGCTAATAAGGATAAGCATCTCCACATTGGCAAGTATAACCAAATAATTTCCATTGATCAATTATTATTCTTCTATTCATATATTTCATTAATTTACACATCCTTACATGCTTCATTATTTTTGGTTTCTTCAGTTATTATACCATATCATCTATGTTTGCACTCACTCATCTTTAATCTATGCAACAAGTTATATCCTTGAGTTATGCTTGCTAATCTACCCTATTGGGGCACAATCAAACATATTTATTCAATCCACATCATCTTAATGATTATAACTTCCTATGGGTAAATCATTATTTTGACTCATCAATGCTAACTAGGGCATACGCATGTGCTACTGATTATAACCACCTTTGGGCAAATCAGTGTCTCCACCTTTGTTACTATTTATAACTACCTATGAGGAAATCAATACTTTTTAAATCAAATGCATGAATGCATTTTACCAATTGGATAAATCTAACCCATGGGTTAATTTCATTCTTATTCTTGTTTCTTTGTGAGGGACCATCCATCAATCACATGTGTCAGCCACTCCCTCGAGGGGGCATCATTATAGGCTTCCCAATCATTATTTGGAGCTTTGTATTCAATCGTCATTTTATTTTTGGCCTATTTAATTATTTAATAAGATATTACTATGCCTATATCTTTAAAAATCTTCTCAAATAGGGGCAAACTATAGACACCTAAAATTGGACACCACTGGCCTTTGAGTGAACTTCAAACCAATTCTTACCAACCATTACAAATTAAGCCTACGAATCACTAAATGTACCAAATTTTCTTATTCGTCATTTTTCAAAGCTTAAAATCTCACTGAGGCATCCCTAATTGGGGTATCCTACCATATGCAATCATAACCTCTCATGAATTCATTCTTAATCATCTTTTGGCATCACAATATTCAATTTGGCCTATGAACCTATTAAGTGGGGCATATGAACTAAAATCAAATCTTGAAAGATCTAAATGGCTAATAATAATTAATTAACAAGGTAAACCAAATTAAATACTTATTTGAATTATCTATGTGTAATTAATTAATATCATAAAAATAAAAATAAAAAAATTAATCATCCTAAATTTTCATCATGATATTTGTGAGTTGTCAAGCTCTTTGAAAATATCTTAAAATATCTCATTTTGGAGACCCATGCCTATTCATTGTAAATCATGAATAATTGACACTTGTTAACTCTATTTACATTATATTTGACTCACCTAGGTTAGGTTTAAACCCATTCCATGTTTAAACTACACCTTGACTCATCTTGGGTTGGGATTAGTTCCTAAGCCTATAAATACAATGTCTTGCCTATTGAATTTTAAGATATTTTTTGGTACAAATTTATCATGCAAAAATGACTTCAAAGATTTGATAAGAGTAGTGTTATAATTCAAAAATTCCTAGCACATAAGGTTGTAATTATAAAATCTTGAATCCAAACTACATCAAGACAACACAAGCCATGGTGCCAAGGAGAGAAGGAGCTACGCAACCTCCATTGCCAAAGGTTCTTTGATGCACAAGATGAGTAAGCCACTCAACAATGCATTTAGAGATCTAAAGGAAGGTAAAGGATATGTTATATTTTTCATTTTATTTGTGTTTTTATTTTTATTTTGTTACTAATCTAATCCCTAAGACCTAGGCTTGTAAGTGTTGTGTTAGTGTATTTTTATTGAGCTTTCTTACTTGAACTAACACTTGATCTAACCTCCCTTCTTAGATTCCTATGATCACAGAGGTCATGTATTTATGACATTCCCCCACTAAAATATATGAAAATTGAATAAGTGTGGAGATCATGATCTTATGACATGCCCCAATGTAATCTTGAAAATGAGAAGGTGTATATGTGTGAAGGTCAAGTTTTTATGACATGCCCCCATTGAAATCTAAAAATTGTGAAAATGTGGAGGTCATGCTTATATGACATTCCCCCATTGATATTCCTCCCATTTATGGGGTGAGGTAAATATAAACTATTGGGTACCTTACCTCAAAAGGATAATGTAGTTGTATAACCTATGTTGAATCATGTAGCATATAGGGATACCACTTCAGAGTAGGTATAACAATTAGGCTCACAGTATGTGATCACATCAAGTCATGAAAATGCATTATATATATATATATATATATATATATATATATATATATATATTATGGAAATGTATAGAAAGTAACCATACAACCTCATCAAATAATCAAGCGCATACACAAGATCACTTAATCTAATGCAAAGGTATGGTCCAAGGAGAACTCCTACAAGGGGCATGTTTAAATGTTGCATAATCGAAAGGGATGCCATATTTAAATGTCTAATCAACATAGAATGACATATTCAAATTTCCTATCAACATACAATGGCACAATGGCCAACAAGAAAGGAACATATTCAAATGTTCCATAAGAAAGACAATAGAAAGTAATGTGATAAATTCAAAGAAGTGACAATGTGAAAAAATGAAGTATAGGCAACCAACATAAGCATATTATACTAGTCCCTACATGTATGTGTTATTAAAAATGTTATATAGTATTGAATATCAAGTACACTGTTAAATATATGAACATGGATATAGACATGTGTTATAAATATAAACTCAAACATGATAGTGTAAAATTATCATAAAGGATATGTAACATGCATCAATCATGATCAAAGAAGTAGATGTCCCCAACGTACTATATGTCGTGAGTAAAGGAAAGGTTCAACATATAGAAGTGCATAGATCATGTGTCTAAGTATGTATATATCACACTCAAAGATGTGTGAAACATAGGTGTATATAGAAATGAAATGATATCTTATCTACTAACATAAATAAAATAACATAGATGCCAAGGAGCTAATAAAACATGGGAATGTTAAATATTTTTGTATTTTCTAATTTATTTGAATGTTTTTATATATTTTTTATTTTTTGGAATATTTTATTTATATTTGTAAATATTCTAACTTAAGGACAATGGTGTCACGAGGTGGGTCCTTTACTTCACAAAACCTCTCATGTTTGCTTATTTCCATTATTTCAATGTTTTCTAATAATTTATTTTTGTAAATTATTACTATGGGTCTATCATCAAACCCATCATGTGAAATGAAAACTTCTCTCTTTTAAATTTTTTAGAGAAGACACATATTTGTTTTATTCACAATTGATTTCATATATTCCAACCATTGTTTCCTAAACTAGAAAGTTAAATTTATTCTTTGGTTCATTACCCATATTGGTGTATCCACCAATTTTTGTCGACATGTTATTGGTGGCATAATGTATCCAAGGGAATATTTAAAAAATGGAAAATATTTGAACTCATGTATATCATGGCCTAATTGTTGTAAACATGCTACAATATAAAATGTTTCTTGATTATTTGTATTAATCTTTAGGTGTGTATAATAAGTTCCATCAATATGAAGTAATCGTTAAATCTTCATGTTTATGTCATTTTGAATCATGCCTCATTATATTCTTGTCCCTTAAAATGTCTGAAATCAAATGTATTTTTGTTTCTTGGGTATAATTTGTATATGACCATCATGTTTTTAATTTTGGATTTTGATTTGTAATGCTCCATAATTATCTATATAATGGCCAATGATTCTATCATAAGTAAAATATGGTGATCCTTCTTTTTGAAAAAGTCTATTGCCTGATCTATGTTTATTAGGAGGTGAAGATATCATTATATGTTCAAATAACATAGAAAAAATTGTATTTGGGTTATCTTATTTTACTTTAATCTTTAAAATCTATTGTGGAGCCTTATGAGAGGATTCCATGTTATCTACATGATGTATTTGTATTTCACCTTGTAAGGTTGGATCAATTTTTTAAACCAAGAGGGATGGATTAAATAACAAGAATTTACATGTTTATCTTATAATTTTACCTTTACCTTATATAAATATGCCTTTGTATCCTCTGGTGATGAATTTAACTTGTATGTTCTAGGACCTATAGGTGTGAATAGGTTATGTGAAAGATTCTCAAGCGGATCAAATTTTCCTTTTTGCATTTGTTCACCAGTCATAATATGAGGAAGTTTATCATTACTATCATAGTAATATGAATATTTCCCATCTTGTTTATTGGTATTAACCAATAAAATAAATTCAATGCTTTTTTTTCTTTTTCTTTTTTGGTATTATTGGATCCTTTGGTAATGGGTATTTTTTTAACTGTGTATCTATATGCACCTCAATGGCAAGTGCTTTATAAAAATCTTGCAATAAATGATTTGTTTTTATTGATTCACCCCTCTCATAGGTTGGTATCATTTCAATTGGCATATATTGCATTAGTGGTATGAGTTTTGGAACCTCTTCCATGTTGGAATGTAACACTTTCAACATTTAAAAGGTTCATCATTAGCAGGCATTGTCAATAAGGTCCTGTCATGTATGAATTTGACACATTGATGTAATGTAGATGGAGTGACCTCCATTGTGTGTATCCAAGGTCTACCTAAGATTAATTTATAATTAAATGATTGTGATGTTACTTGGATTGTAGTTAGAACTATTTTTGGTCCCAACATCACATCTAATGTTATTTGGACAAATGGAGGGCTACATGAATTAGCAAATCCTTTTATATTGATGTCTAATTTTTGAATAAGATTGGTTCTAATTTATCCATGGTGGTTAATAAATTTATGCCTCAAATATTTAGACCAGATCCATTATCAACTAACACACTTTTGATTCCCTTGTTATGCACACTCACTTGTATGAATAAAGGCATATCTTGGTTAATAATATATTTTAATGGCAAATATTTTAGATCAAAGGTAATGAGATTTGTATTATTTTTTAGATATTACATAATATCTATAAAATAGGTTGGCTTTATGTCACTTATTACTTGTGTTTCATGCAATGTTTCATATAAGATATCCTTATAGAAAGTAGATTTTTTTTAAAGTTTAAGTATTAATATCTTAGCATGTGTATTTCTCAATTGGTCAAAAAGATATTATCCTTTAATTTTAATCACCAGTTTAGGCTTGTAAGGAAAATGTTGTATATTAATAGGTGGTGGGATATATTGGGTACCCTTACCTTTTTCTGTAGTGACAATGTGGACCACAGAATCTAATATAAGTCATGGGCAAATAATGGGAGTGGGATGGTAGTTATCACTCAAATAAGATTTATGAGGAAGAAAGGGTTGGGAGCATGCATGTTGGCATTAAGATATTATCTCTATATTATGACATAAATATTTTTAGAGAGAGATTAAAGTTTGATCCTATTTTAAAACACTCTCTTTGTGTTGACTAATTATTTTTATGTCTTTTAATTATACCTCTGATTGATTTAACATAACAAACATTGACTATCATATATACTATATAATTAGGTAATGAAGGGGTGTATCCATATTAAACATGATTTTAGGAAAAGAAATTCTAATTTTTAAATTTTGAAAAATCTAAAATTAGAAATCAGAATTCAAAAAACAACAAATCAAGAAACCTTAGGTCAAACTAGGGTTTTGGGACCAAAGGGTCATATTCGCCAAATGTTTAATGCTAAATTTAAAAATGGTGGTGTGTATGGTTAAGAATATATAAATAGTTTTAATGCAAGGATTATAAAATAATCTATATTAGGGCAATTAATAGAAAACATAGATAAATAATATTTTGAATTTATACAATTGAGATTGCTAAAAATAGTAAAGTATAGCTATTGAAAGATATTCAAAAATTAAGAAATAATAGTACTTAGCTAGTTTACCATGTTAAGATAGATCTATATTGGAAACATATGCAAAATATTTAGGATTAATATTTTGGATTAGTCATTAGATTATATGAATTATACTTATGTGGCCACAGATACTACCATCAGATATGGACACTACCATCAATGCTAGTATTTGATTGACACAAGTTTCCTATAAATAATAATGACTAGATCTAGATGCAACCAAATTCATTGTTATAGAATTTTCTTTCACCTTTCTATTGGTATATTCAGATCTAGAATACTAGTTATCACTCTTTGTTGATTGATCAAACCCTAGTTCTTCACATTTCTTCACCTTTGGAATGAGTTTGTTGAAAATTCTATTAGTGGGCTCATAGTATCGAGCTTTCACAAAAACCAATTTTTCAATGGGTAATAACTACATAGCCAATACTCCTAAGAGGGCCTCATAATTATGTAGTTCACTCTTATGCATGAGAAAGTGTGTGTACAAGGGTGTAATATGCTATATGATGATGTATATAATGATCTATCTTATAATTTGACAAATATCTCTCATGGGTTGTTCTTTGAATGCTTCGGACCTATGATATGACTATTCATATGCTTTATATGAAAATAGGGATGAATAGGGTAGAATAAAATTCTCGTGTAGTTTATTGATTTAGTTTTAATAGGTGTTTGCTTGGTTTATTCTAGATGAGGAATGAAAAAGCTTAGGATTATATTTATACCACACATTTTGAAAAAATATCATGGTAGGGTTCAATAATACAAATAGGCTGACCCATTGGTTTAAAATCATCTACAATTTGGATGACTTTTGGTTACTCGAAATTAGATAAGGATCTACATACTACCATTGGTAGTAGTGTCCCTTTGTGGCTGGTAGTGTCAAAAAGGCTAGCAAGCATCTATGGATTTGAAACTAATAGCAATGATATTTATCAGGATTTAAGCTTTTTATGTATTACAAGAGACCTAGGTCATTAGAATGATATGGATTGGGATAAAAGATAAGCATTTAGTCACAATGAGATGGTAAATGTGAGCCTTTCAACAACATAGAGGTCTAAAATTGAAAAATATAGCTCTGATTGATATTTATCAAATGTACAATACTGAGAAGTTATAAATATTCAATTTTAGTATCTACATCTACATACTTGTTTTTAAAATTGGACATTATATACCACTTATTATGCTTACTATTTTTTTTTATAAAACTTGTCTTTTGTTTTATTATGATTGTATGGTTTGAAAATGATCAATATTTTTATGTTTATATTTTTCCTATATAACTTGGACTTTTATTACATGTTAAAAATATTATTTTCATGTTTGGAACTCTAGAAACCCTATAGATAACTAACATTCTTAATTGTAATTATAAAATATGAAAACTACTTCTCTTTGCTTTATTATGGTTTGGAAACATATTAAACATTTCATTTCATTTTACTATTAAAATGCATTCATTAATAGTATCTTGATTTGGTGTTGTTATCATATAATTAAATTCTTTTCTCAAAAAAAATTATTTTTTAAAATTCTTGAATTAATAATATGTTGCTTGGATTTTTAGATTATGATCTCATAAACATTGATTTCTTATATTCTTGTGGTTTCCATATAGCATTAACTCCTATTAAATTTGGAAACAATATTTTCATGTTTGTATTTCAAGAAATTATATAGATAGTTGACATTTTAACTGTACTTAACAATTTTTTTAAAGTATTATGTTTCTTTTATCACGGTTCGAATTTTTATTGAATGTCACATTTAATTTTATTGTACTTTCAATATTTCATTTATTGATAGTATTATTTTATCTTCATTTTTTATAAATTTCATAAATAATATTTTTTTTCATACAGTTAAGTTATTTTATTTAAATAGTTTAGAATTCTTAAATTCTCAATATATTGTTTATTTATTTATTTTTATTATATATATATATATATATATATATATATATATTGATAAATAATAAGTTTTATTCATGAGGCTACTAAAAATATATTACAACCATACAAAACTCCCAGAATCCAGGACCTTATACATCAATAAGGTCTCAACTGAATCTTACAACATCTATTTATACATAGCATAAGATCTAGCTCTTAGTTTCTATTTTCTATTCTTTTTCCTCTTCCCCATCTTCTTCAACCAGATGACTGGTCTAATGATTATTGTTCTACACACAATGCATATGGTGAAAATGCTCTTTCATATTCATTGTGTCTTCAAAAATGTTTGACAATATGTTATACACACCTTCAATTTCATTATTATTTATTCACAGCATCATCAAATCTGTGTGTGTTTACTCTTAGCTCCTTTCCACTATTTTCCATGTAGTTCTTTATATGGATCAAATTATCATTTATAGATTAAATTAGGTTGAAGTGAACCATAAAAAATTATTGGAATCTCCTTGATGCCTCTAGGGCCTTTTGTTTCTCTATGCTTTCACAATTTTATTTAGCCACTAGATCTTTGATAATCTCAACTGCTTTTTTATTGCTTGAATCCCCATTTCTAGGTCCTTTAGGGTATTCATCATTCTAAATTCTAGATTATATCCCACCTTATTAAGAAACACTTTCTCCCCATGTTCTCACTCTTGGTCTTGCTGAGTTTCTTCTTTTTCAATGACAAATTGTCTCTTTACTAGTCCTCCCTGATTTGTTCCAACCTTACATTTTTCACCATCTAACCCTCCATCTACTCTTTCATATATTTTTTATTTTCCTTTCTCTATAGATATATTTTTATACCCTCCCCTTCTAATCCACCTTTAACCTTCCTCAAAGGTGGTGTAAAAACATTGATTCCTCTAATTATTTTCCTTTTCACCTTCTTGTTTAGGACTGGCTTTCTAATTACTTCTACTTCTCCCTCCCTATAATGCCTTGAAATTCCTTGACTTTCAAATCATCTTAAACTTGGACCTAAACCCCATTCCCTTGAATCCTACTACTCCACTTGCATGATTTGTGTATTTTCTCCTACTCCTCCCTCTCTATTAGTTTCATCTCCTTTTGTGTTCCCATTCTCTTCACCATTGCAGATTGGATCCCCTAAATTTCCATAGCCTAGATACCCTATGACCAAATTAATATTTTCCAATATATTTATTGAAATTGTCAAAAATGTTCTAATAGCATGCAACAGTGCCATTATAATCTCTAGTCTAGTCTCCCACCACAACTCCAGAGTTGTCACAACTTGATTGAAATTATTCTTCTCCTCCTTTTGGCATACACTCCACTTAACATTGCTCCTCCTCCTTATATATATTTTTTTAGTATTTACCTTTATGGAAGGTGATGCCCCCTATGGCAAGTTGTTGTTCCTTCTTGATCCTATTATATGTCCTTCCCTTTCCTTTTTCTTTCTGCCCCATCCTACTACGCCACTCCCAAATTGATGGTTTTTTGAAGCACTTTGGTTTTGTTAAATTCCTCCATCTACTCACTATTCCACTCCTTACACGTCATCTTCCTTCACCCTCCTTTTTCATGTAGCACATACTTCTATTTTTTATTATACCTTCCCTCTTTACGTTCCCTTCCTTCATGTTGGCACCAATATTAAACTTAGCTATTTTCCTTCTTTTATTCCATATTTTATTTTTTAACTATGTCATTCTCTTTTAATTAATTATTTTAGATCCTCTAATGATTTTTCCTCCATTAGAGTCCTCTTATTTCCTCCTTTCACTTTCATTCCACTTCTATTTCCATAATTAACAAGCCAGTCCACAACTTAATTACCTTGCCAAACTATATGATTAAATTTTATTTTCTTAAATTTTTTCTTCAATCAGATCACCTCCTCAATCAATGATCATAATTTCTAGTTCATATTATCACTTTTTTTAATGCATTAATGATAATCAGTGAATCACCTTCAACCACTAACTTTGTTATTATTTCTTCTAAAGCCATTTTTAAGCCCATAATTAGTCCTTCCCCTTCAACCACATTATTCATATTAATACCAGTTGAAATTACCTTCTAGGCCCTCACCCTCCTTAGGTGGTCTCTGATGATGGCCCCCACCCCAGAATGGGCTAGATTTTATTTTAATGTGCCATCAAAATTGACCTTATACTAGTCTTTTTTTGGGGGTTGTCATTTCAATTTTGCTCTCAAATGTTTTATTTTTTGTTTTTCACTTGGTCACATAGCTTCATAAATTTTCCTAGAACCTCCCCAGTTCTTGAGGATTTTAATTTCCTTAGGGTTCACTTTATTATTTTTCATTTGTTTTAATGTTGAGATGACCTATATAATGCTTTGCTCATATTCTTTCTAAATCTCCTTACTCGATTTGGTTCCTGCCTCTGCTTCAAAAAATCATTTATTCCTTTCTAACCATACTTTCTAAGTAATAAAGCTTGGGCCCATATTTCAAATGTTAACCATAATGTTCAACTTATTATTCCAACACCAGACCTTAAATTTATTTTTCATTTTATCACATAAACTCTAACTCAGATTGAATTTCCCCAAAAAGGTGTTATACAAATCAAAAGCAAAACTATAATATATAAGAGATGATCCATACTCTCTTTGTTATTTAGACACATAAAACACCTTGTTGGACCTTGGATTCCCCTCCTATTAATATTTTCCCTTATCAAGATATTTCATGCATTTCCATCCAATAGAATGATTTCATTTTAGGCCATGAATTCAATTTTCAAATACCTATCTAGACCGAAGTCATTAAGTCCCTTTGGGTGTCTTCCTCCTGTACTTCATATCCTACTCACATAGAGTATTCCCCTATTCCTTTCATATTACATTTGATTTTATTCTATTCTATATTCCTTGGAATAATAAATCCTCTCAATATTTTATTTAAATCCTTTTGTGCTTCATTCTAGGTTCCATCCCTATTTTGAAAACTTTTCCATCTTAGCATTCTGAGGCTTGAAACCATCTCTTCTTCCCAATAATTTTTCAATTTTCTCCCCCATTTTCTAATGTTTTCATCCTTGATTTATATGAATCTAGGGTCAATTTTTAGAGGTTTGTCTATCACCCAATGCTCCTCCCAGAACTCTATTTTTGCTCCATTATTAACTTAATGAAATAAGCCTTTCAAAATACTTTCTCTATCCTTCTTCATGTTGTTACATATATGTATCCATTTGGAAGGTCCTCATCAATGAACACTCTATTCAGACTCTCTTCATCTAGATATTTTTCTATATCAATTCACTCCACTTCTCCTTCCATCTTATTCTTGATCTCTAGACTAGTTTTTCTAGTAATGCCATGTTTGCCTTCTGAAGATTCCTTAATCCTACCCCTCCCTAAGATATTGACTTGCATACTTTCTCCCAGGCCACAAGAGGTATCCTTGATATTTATCTTTTCATTTCCATAAAAATCTTTTGATTATCCTATTTATTTCCATCATAATTTGTTTGGGTTCTTTTAACAGAGAGAACCAGTAATTGGTTGTAGTTTGCAACACTAATTTGATTAAATTAATCCTTCCTTCATAGGTTAGGTACTTACCTTTCCAATTGCTCAGCTTATTATTTATCATTTATAGTACCATTCACCAAAGGTTATTATTCCCCTCTCCTTTGACTAGCATAAATCCCAAATAGTTGTCTTTAAATTTGGCCATTCCAAATCCTAGGATTCTTGCCAAGAAACTTTATTGATTTTGAGAAATATTTATGGAAAATATTTTTGACTTACTTTTATTAATGGATTGGCCTAAATATTTATCATAACTCTTGGAAAGATCTCTTATAGTCCTAATATCCTAGAGTCTAGGCAATGTAAATAGAATTGTATCATCCATAAATTGTAAATGAGTGTGGGTAGTCTCATTTGTTACTACTTATATCCCTTTTATCTTACCTTTCTATTTAAGTTATATTATCTTCATTTCTAAGGATTCTACCATGGTGATGAACAAGTACAAAGATATTGGGTCTCCTTGCCTAAGGCCCATGGTTGATGAAAAAAATCCTTTAGGAGAGTTGTTAATCATTACTGATAATTTAGTTATTTCATAATAGATCTAGATCCACCTTCTCCAATCCTCCCTGAACCCAAAATTTTGAAGCACCTTATCCAAGAAAACCCAATTGAATCTATCATACACCTTTGTTATATCTATATTTATCAACATTCCTTGCCTTTTTTTGATGTGAAGTGAATGAATTATTTCATGTGTTATCACTATTCCATCGAGTATTTGTTTTCCTTTTACAAACCCCCCTTGGTCTTTTGATATCAGTTTTGGGAGGATGCCTTATAACCTATTTTTTATAACCTTCAAGATAATCTTGTAAATGGTGTTATAAGGGGATATTGGCCTAAAATCATCTAGAGTTATACTTTATAATTTTTTGGGTATTAGTACAAAAAAATAGAGTTAAGGGCTCTCAACATCTTTTGTGAATCCTTTGATTCCTGAACCACTTCCCTAACCTCTTCTCCTATGAGTTCCTAGAAGTGCTAAAAGAACATAGCTAGAAATCCATCTGATCTAGGTGAGTGGTCCCCTACCATTTCAAATACTTCCCTCTTTACTTCTTCCAAAGTTATGTCCTCCATTAGGCTCTTATTTTTAGCTTGGATTACCTTATGAGGAATCTGGCTCATGAAATCTTCTTGTTCTTCCTCATTTTCTCTTATCTCTTTATTTAGAATTTACTCCTAGTAATTTACCAAGTATTAATTTATCTCTTCTACTTCCTCAATGATGGTTCCTTCTCTAGTATCCATATTCTTGATATAATTATTTTATATTATACTTCTACATGATAGGTGAAAAAACTTTGTATTTCTATCTCCCTCTTTCATCCATCTAATTCTTTACTTTTACTTCCAACATATTTCCTCTTTTTTATAAATATCCTCCAATTATCTAGCCACTTCCTCCTCTTATTCTAATAATTCATGTGATTCATGTCCCTCCATTTTCAATCCCTGAATCTCACTACTTTTCCTCAATAGTTTTTCCTTATCCTAGAAGATATTCCTAAAAGTGGTTTGGTTCCATCTCCTTAGAGCCTCTTTAAGCTCCCTGAGCTTCTATGAGAAAAAAACATTCTCATCCATTTCCTTTGATTTGAGGTATTCCATTTTTGAGTAACAAAATTATCCAAATATAGATACTCCATCCACATTTTGTCAAATCTAAATGTAGACCTAATTGGTCTCTCCTCCTTGATAATCTATAAAGTTATCAGCCAGTGATTTGAGCCTGTTGCTTTTGGTCCAACAAGTTCCTTTTGGCTAATAATCAGTCTAGCCTTTCTAGAATTTGTTCCTTTCCACTTCTCTTTTTGCTCCAAGTAAACCATCCTTGCTTTATTTTGATATCCCATAAATCCAATTTGTCCAAGAAATCTTGAAAACTACCATAGTCTTTGTCTCTCATGTTTCCTCCCTTTTTTATGTTGATTCTAATCGAGAATTGAAGTATCCCCCTATCAACCATAAATCCTCTTGTTTATTATTGATAATCTCTTCTAATTGTGTCAAAGCTTGTTTTTTCTCCTCTTTGCTTTAATATTTGTAAATGTTGACAAGACAAAATTTCAAGACTATATTATACCATTCAACCTCACACACTATGTATTGATTTTTATTTATTAATACCTCAAGTTTAATTGATTTATAATTCCATATAAATACCAAACCTCCCATTGATACCCCTTCAATACTTCTTACTATATTTTTTCTAAACTTATTCGATAAATTCATTTTATCTCTCTCTAGATTGTATAATTTTATTTCTTAAAGCATCAAAATATCAGGATTATATTGATTAATTAGTTGTCTCAATAATATCCTTTTTGAGGGGTAATTGAGTCCCCTTATATTCCATGATGTAATATACATCATGAAATGTCATTCTGCTTGGTGCTCACCAAGAAGTTGTCCACTAGTTTTTGAGTTCCTGTAGTAATGGCCTTCATTAGCTCTTTTTGTTTCTTTTTTTTCACTGGGTCTCCCTCTGGGTCTGTCTTATTCCTATTGTGTCCTCTTTGCTTCCACTCTTTGATTCTATCTCCTCCTCCTATGAGCTTATCCAAATTTTTAGGTCTTTCCTTCCTTCCCCTTGTCCCTTTCCTTTTTGTTGTATTCATTTTTTCTTTCTTTTCTTATATCTCTCTTATTTGTATGTGTCTTTCCTTTAGGTAAGTTTTCAATGTCCTTAAATTCATAGTCTGTCTTTATTTCCTCATTCTTATATCTTGTCTAGTTATCCTCTTTATTTTCTTTAGGTATCTTTTCTAACCTTCCATTTCTAATTATTCCTCTCCCTTGGTGTCCTTAGTCCCCTTTGTCACATATTTTTAAATCATTTTATTCCTAGTTTAAATGGTGTGTTTTTTCTTTGGTTTCATAAAAACCTCTAAATCCTTTTTCATGGCTTCTAGATATTTTTTTAATGGATTATTTTTTTGAATTGTAAGACATTCCTTGATCAATTTTCCATACTTATGGCATCCTCTACATATAAATAGGACACTTTCATAATCTAGATCTTGGATCCATTTCATCTCTCTTACCTTCAATAGAATGTTTTTGGGTAAGGGTTAGTTAGATATAATTCTACACAAATCCTAACATATCTAGATAAACCCTTCCCATGGTGTAACTTTGAAACATCTATCAATCTACCTATTATATAAGCAATAGTTTCAAAAACATACCTTGACTAGAATTCCTATTAGAGAGCATATAGCCTAATCCATACTAGTACTATTGTTAGTAGCTCCTTTGTTGGTTTGAAATCTATGTGCCAATGTTTTAGAAATAATCTTGCATTCCTGAAGAAGTATGACCCTCCTTCAAGGACCTTATCATGGATAGATTCATTTTCAAAGACTCTGATGAAGGATCCCTTGGTTCATGTTCTCAATTCATATTCTCTATTTGTCCTTTAATTCCTCCTAGTCCATACATACAACTCTTCTAGCATTAATTAGGCACCCATGAATTTACAAATGAGGATCCTACCAAACAACACTCCATTTTTTTTCTACTTGTTCTAACATGGCAATTAGATTTTCCTCTATTTCCTGCATGTATTTCCTCCTAGGCCCCTCCATCTATCCTTCCAACTTCTTTTTGCCTACTTCCCTTTTTAATGCATTAATATCTATCTCCATAATTGATGAGGTTGTTCCTATCACCATTTGTTTGAAATATGATCTTTGTGGGGGAAAATATTCCCCTTAACCCTGAACATTCTTTTTGATGCCTCTCAAATATCCCTACTTCCCTGGTTCAAACCTTTGTGAAAAACTATTTTGTGCTTCTTAAAATCATCAAATCCTAGCTCCTCTCATGCTCCAAAAAAAATTATGACTGAACAATTATTGTATATTTTACATACATTTATTGATGTGAAAAAAACATATACTTAATATTGATTGCTAAATATTATTGATTATATATAATTTTGTACATTTAAACTTGCAAAATTTAACTACATAAAGGAAAACAAATTGCATGAATATTATGTGAATAATAAATAACAACTCAAAGCAAACCAATGCCACCAATACCAATTCAAAAAGGATATTATTAATAAATATACAATGTAAAAAAACTTTTTTCTAGTATCCAATTACATCTGTGTATCACAAAACAAGTAATACTTCCTACAAATCAACATGAAAATAACCAGTTACAATTTATAATTGTTAAAGGGATTCCTAAAAAAATTATATGTGATTATCACACTCACACACACACACACACACACACACACACACACACACACACATTTTTATAATTATATAAAAAGAGATATTAATTATAAATTATTTGTCATATAGAATATTGAATAAAATGTCTACCAATTCTCCATTTCCCATTGTTAAAATAAAGGTGAATAAAAATATTATTGATAGTAGATATACCTTGAACCTTGTTGATACACATAAGCAAATTCACCATAGATTATATTAGTTATTGTTTTTTCAAACATGTTCTATATATATGGAAAATTATATGGGCATGAAAAATCAAATAGCAAATAGAGTATTCATTTTTTATAAATATTTTTTAGAAATAAATGATCATTTCTCCAAATGGAACAATATGGATCTTGGAGAAAAACTTATAGTTTTACAAGTGTTATCCTATATTGAGGAAATGCCTATAGCATGGGTTAACCAATTTTTTAGCTACAACTTGTTGGTGGAGGATAATACAAATACAAAATATATACTATTAGTTTACCTTGGGACATTGGTGTCATTTTAAAATTTATTCCACAAAAAAATGATCAAATAGATTTAATGATGGTTAAAATATAAGGTCCTCAAGAAATAACCTATGATTTTTATGTTAATAGATCATGTGTAAAAAAATATTTAGAACAAAAAATAGTGTGTGATCCATACACAAGGATGTTATTTTCAATTATGGCACACTGGAAACATTACTTGTTAAATTGACAAATATCTTATCCATGTTTTCCATATGTATGAATTATCATTCATGAATCCCAGTAGACTGAACCAACATTTAATGGATTGGAAAGTGCATTTTATTAAAACACAGATACCTTCCTCATTAATTCATGTTATAAAAAATGGGGAAAAAATACAAGAAATACAAAATTATTTACAATAAATATACCAAGCAACACCATGTGTTATTCTATGGCCAACACTTGTAACGTCTCTTGTAAATGTATGTGATATAGAACACTTATTTTCTATGAAATTTCCTTTTTTTTCCATACAAGTGAAGTTATGTTTAGACTATTTCACTTCAAAAAATTAGATGCATGATTATGCATTTTGTTTGATGTGTTATAATGATAATAAATTTGGTATTCATTCAAGATTTAGGTATTTTATGTTTAATATGGTGATGTGTCATTACACCTAAGGACCAAATTACATTTTTAATAAGAAAAATAATGAGGATAATTTACTAACTATTATTGTAAATATTCAAGAATGGATCCATGTAATGCCTGATGATAAACTTGATAAAGACTTGATGCACTTCACTTCCACTCTCTAGGGAACAAGATTGTATTAGACAAAAAATTATGTTGAACTAACTAAAATGATTGATCAATTAGGTTATCCTACTCTATTTTTCATGTTGAGTGTTGTTGACACCAAATGGAATGATTTGCATAAAGAAATTACTTCCAATCCCCATGAATATTCATGCCAATATTATCATTATAGAATACAAAATATTATCTCCAATCCACATTGTACAACACCTTATATACATCATAGATTTACAATATTTCATTAGGAAGTATTAGAAAAGCATTTAAAAGCACAAATATGTCGGTGCATGAATGTAATAAATTGATTCATTTCACCTTTCATTTTTCCAAAATAGTTTCTTCTGTTTAATATCATATAAATAGATATTATTTTCAATTTTGAATGGAAACATATAGGCTTCAAACATATTCATGGATTTATTTGGCTAAAAAATGCAATCAATATTAGTACATTAGATTTGAAAGATCAATTTGTAATTAAATTTATAGAAGCATATATATATATATATATATATATATATAGGCTTAGAATCCATGTGATAGCTTTCATATAAATCAAATGGTTCATTATTCTATTCTTTCGATTTAAGTATATATTATATTCTATTAATTGAAGAAAAAACATAATAGATATTTGATCAAAACGTGGGTGGTAAGAGAGCACATCCCAAGTAAAGATACAACACAAACTAGAAAACCACTTGGGAGGAACAAAAATTTAGGGCTCATAGATAAATAAATATAAGTATAAATTACATCATAGTGACATCATCAATAGAGTATATAAAATATTGATACCTAGGCCACATGTTCCACTGACCATGCAGAAGGAGGAGGATGTGGAGG
The DNA here is from genome assembly GCA_037957365.1 of Torreya grandis. NCBI lineage: Eukaryota > Viridiplantae > Streptophyta > Pinopsida > Cupressales > Taxaceae > Torreya > Torreya grandis. The sequence goes on along the minus strand of JARHVA010000256.1, from coordinate 4,582,845 downwards.
ATTGTAAATATTATCCCCCACCATCCCATATGTGGTTGTGGCTCATTAGGTATAGGTTCATAACCATATTTCTATTTATTTTCTTCCTCAACTTAATCAATTTTTCATTGGAGGGGAAATATGGCTAGTGTAAGTCTAGGAAACTTCCCTTGAGTATATTTTAATGAAGGCACAAATTTAGAGTATCATCAATGCCCCCCGAAGGTGAGAATAATCAACAAGAAGGGGGAATATAAAAGGTATAATAAATATAAGATCTATATTAACCTTTATCATGGATACACCACTCATGGTCCCTTCTTGGAAGATTTTGTAGAGGTTAATTTGTGGTAACCCTACTAACAGTGAAAGAATAATTTCCCAAGTGACCAATGAAAATTATGAGGTGCTCAACCTAGAAGGCCACCTTCTTGGCTCAAAATTATATTTATAGCATTACATTGGACAAAATAATGATTTTTTAGTAGTATAATTTTTTAATTCAAATGTTCATTATTATAAACAACATAGTTTTTATACTTCTAGAGTAAAAATATAATATCAAGTTGAAATACATATTAGATATACTTATATCTTAAAATAAGTAGGTTATAATCTATTAAAAAAACCATGATCCAAAAAAAGGGTTCACATTTGAAGTGATGGAAGAGGGAGTGGATCCATCTCTATACCTCTTGGGTTCTATCACAAAACCAAAAAATGTGCTTTAGAAATTCAATGTGGCCACTGCAACATATCAAGGTGTGGATATTCCCATGTGAATTATTGTGGAAAAACTTACACACCTCATAATTCTTGTGTGACTAAAGCTTAAAAAAACCTTAGTTACTCCATTGCACCAGCATGTCATGGTAAATATTATCATGCTCATCTAAGGTGCAAAGAGAGTTAAGTCATAGTTGGGTTAGTTCTACATAGAAACACAACTCATAGCCTCTTTTACTTAATAACAAATGAATATACACCATTATTTGGTACATGTGTATAATATAGATTAGATATACTTACTCATTATCACTACTACACATGAAATTAACTATTATCCATTTGTAATCTAATACAAGAACTGTTTAAGTAGTTCTTCATTTTTCTTTAAATTTAAATTACTTACTAAAAATTCAAATGAAAATAGGGTTTATGGTAAATACATGTGGATTATAATATTTTGTGCACTGCTTTGAATCCAGTGGCTATAAGAGATTCTTTTTGGATAGGAATACTAACTTGCACACATGTAAACACTTGACAAAAATTGATTAATAGCTAATTAGGTGAGATGCCTAGTCAGAAACCAATCTTGAGAAGTTGTGAACTTCCTCAAATGGATGTCAACTCACTTATTTAAAAAATTAAGTCGATGAAAAACATATGAAATTACAATAGATAAAATATATGATAACAATGATAATTAATTTCAATTTTCAATTAAGCTATCAATATAAGCATAATATTCATCCCAATAAGCCGTAGTGGCATCTATATCATCATGTATGACACCTAGTTGATCCTAAATGGCTTTGAGATAAGGACAATAAATAATAGCATATAGAGCTAGCTTGAAAGCTATGTCACTCTGATCAAGAAATAGGGGTTGCGAAGCTATAAGGAGATTTATGATATTGACTATGTCATGTACTATTCTTGGTAGAGTCATCTACATTCAAAGGCCATATTCAAATGATAGGAAATAAGTAAAGATTGAAAACAAGGGTCTAAGATTAATGTCTCAAGTTCTAATAATTAAACATATTGGATTGATACTGATCTTGATAGGATTGGTGCCGATTTAGAATGAATCATCATTAATTCTCTCTATGACTAAGATTAAATAAAATAGAGAACAAATGAGATAGATTGGTTGATAGAAAATTATTAACAAATATAAAAGGCTATAGATAATATTCTTAGGATTATATAAATAGATAACAATGGAATAATTGATATAAAATGATAAAAATAAACATGATTTATTACCTTTGATCTATTTACAAGTAGAATGAAACTTCTCCATAAATGCAGGTAGTCTTTCAGGCTCGTGATATAAGATGTGGATTGAATGTACAAAATTTTTACTAGAGTGTGATTAATTCAGTCTTAATTATCCAAGAAATCTAGCAACAATTTGAGGTTCTAAGTTTATGGGTCCAAAAACCCAAGGTTGGTTGGATATTTATGGATTGGTGTTGATCTAGAGAATTGGCACCGATTCACCCAAATTGGTAGCATTCTTTCAATAATGGATAAAATTGGCTTTGATATGCATGGAGTTTTGGGTAATGATAATATATAGGGGTAAAGTGGTTGAGGGGTAGGTTCCTTAGGTTATTATGGATTTAGGAGGTAAAAAGGTAATAGTAAAGGTAAATTACCATGTTATAAATGGTAAATATACTAAAACTTAGGATAGGGATTATTTAGGAGATTAAATAAAAATAAGGGATTACAACACCTAATTAATCCTACATAGGGTACACAATTATAGTGTCTACATTTTCCCCTTTTTATGGAGTGATATGGAATATGTGCCATGAGATAAAAACCATGAGAGGTTCACTACCCCAGGTTTATGTGAGGAGGTATCCACCCTAAATTCAGGAGTTGGTGGAGGATAAGGAGTGGGTGATAGGTTTGAAAAATTGGGTAATCACTAAGATGGGTAAATAAAAGATGAGATCTAATAATGCAAATGCATAACATGAATTGTATGTTTTGCATTAACAAGATGTGAGATAATATAGGCAGAGATGCCCCAAGGTAAATCCTATAATAAAATGCCATAACTATGAATGGGTAGGATTAAAGGAATCTGAAACAAGAGAAAAAGTGATATGGTTTGGCTGATCAAAGCATCTAGTGTGGTATACAGTGTGCACATTACCTATAGTCAATTATTCTCAAGGGAAACTAAACTCTCAAGACCCATTGAGGGGAGAGACCCAAAAGAGTACACACCTTACATAGGCTATGAGATTAACATGGGGTCAAAATCCATAAACTTGAAATGGTATAGGAAAATAATAGGGTAGGTGTGGAAAGGTACCAAGATAAATCTAAGGAACATGGATGGATGTATGTAAAATTACAAGTAGTGAAAAAAGGAAAAATCAACACCAATCCAAAATGAATCGATAATGATCCACCAAATCGGTGATGATCTAAAACCAATCGACACTGATCTGAAGTTAGGTATATAATAAAGTCTAACATGAAAAAGGGTTCATTTGTTATTTGAAAACCAAATGATGTTTGAGAGCTAAAATAATGAGTGTGTAATGAAACAAGATGGAGGTTAGTGACAAGGGATTGAGGTGATGGTAATGCTCATAAGATGAGGTAGGTTTATTTATTTTTTATTTTTTTAAGTTTTTAAGATTTTTGGAGTTTAGGATATGGCTAGGATTATGGTAGGATGGCATCAAATAATCAATGTTGATTCCTTAGTGAATTAGTGATGATTCATAGGTAATCAATGTTATTTCACCAAAATGACACCAATCTAGATGGAACAGCACCGATCCATAAGGGATCACGTTGATTCACATAAAAATGTGAAGGGCTTAGATTAGAGTCTAGGGTTAGGATAAGTTAGAGTTTTTAGGCTTATAAGGGATGCTAGTGACAAGCACATATTTGAATATGAATATAGGATTGAGTTTTGCTCTTACTAGAGTGACCGTGAGTTCATATTGGTGATGATGATTGGGACCATCTAGAGGTCATAGGCTTGGGAAGGGTGCATCACTACAAATGCATCCATTGAGACATAGGCTTGTTGTTCACTTTACTTGAGTGTTAATATGTTATGATGTGGACATTATGGCTTCTAATTGAAGAGGTGACCATCACTAAGGAAGACATATACCAGATTTTGTGACTCCTAGTGTAAGGATAACCCATATTACCTATGGATGAGTAGGGATGAAGAGCCGATTTGACATGCATAAATGGTGATGATGTAGATAATATCATATTTTTTGTTGGTGCTTTTACTTTTGAGCCTTTATATATAGATGATATAATTAATAAAGTCATATTTATTATGATGTTATTAGCTATTTCCTACTATGCACTCCTAGACTTATGGGGAGATAGATTTCCATGGAGCTTGACTAGTGTGGTGGTAGATATGTTGGAGCATCATAAATTTTTGGAATGGGCATCTACTTTGCTAGTGTAAATTTATAGGGATCTCTAGGTTTGGAGGACCTATAGATGATATGGATTGGATGTCATTGTCATTTTATAGTGTTGGGCTTATAAGCACATAAGGATAGTGTGGCTCATTGGTACCCCATGGATACAGTGGTATGATATAGAGTATAGCATGGATTTCCTTTGATGGAAGGTTGACTTTGCATGAGTCTTTATAGATGGTATCACATATGACCTCAATTACTACCAAGGGGTCTTAAAGGGGTTAAAGGATACAAAAATCATTTGGAGACCCTATATGATATTTCTTGCATGGCCCAGGGTCAAGGCAGAGCTCACAGGTATATGGAAGGAGAGGTGGGTGATGGGGAGGATGATAGAGTGCCTAGAATACCTCAATTTTAGATGAGTGTGGTGGTATTTTGGGCTAATATAGGACATTATATGTGCCTCACATATAAACAAGCAAGATGAGATAGAATGAGAGATTCCAAGACCAATCACTGGAGATGTCCTTATAAAATAAAAGTTGGTTCTATAAGGAGAGGATGTGGAGGATGCGTGGTGCACTCCCACATATAAAACATGGTAGGATGATTAGTTGGAAATGAGATAGGATAGGGTGGTGCATTCATGCCAAAAGAGGGGATAAGGAGATGGAGGAGGTTGAGGAGGAGGTTGAGGAGGAAGATGAGGATGAGATGGGAGATGAGGAGGATGGGGGAGAGGAGGAGATATATGTGGTAGATATGATCATAAAGAGGGATAAATGTATCACTTTATAGGGAAAATTAGTAGTAGCATAAAGGGATTTAACCATAGTGCAAATTGAGCAAGATATAGTGCATACCTGATTGGATACACTACTAGTGGCATTCAACTCATTATAGATGAGTCATGATATGGTAGTAGAGGCTCAATATCAATACTGGGTGGAGATAAACACTTTGAGGAGGAGGGGAGAGAGTCATTAGTATAGATAGTTGGAGAGGTGGTGGGGCTGACACTAAACAAGTAGGGATTGTGAGCATTGAGCGATATAGGGAGTTAGTGGCTGAGATGAGATACTATGAGCAGAGAATTTTAGAACAGCGTCTAGATATTCTATGTTATGATGCCCAAATATCTGCATAGGGTAGGTATTTCAAGTGCATGTACATAGGGTCAGTGAGCATGGAGAGTGTGTCCTAGAGGAGAGACAGGGATAGGGACAAATGTGGAGATGGGGGAGGAAATGGGAGTGAAGATGGGGGTGGAGCCTTGGATATCATCCACCTAAGTAGGGTATAGTTTACATAGTGGCCCATGTATTTATATCTATTATACTGGCTAAAATCCATAGACATGTATACAAATATCTTTATTTACATTTATTATTATTATATATATATGATTCATGATTATGGATTATGTTGTTGTTACATATTTTATTTATGTATTATGGATGTTTATGGATTATTCTTACATAGATGTTTTACATTTTATGGATTATGGATTTAGATGATGTGATTTATTATGGTTTTTATATGTGATGGATTTATATTTAAAATGTTCACGGATTATGGGTTATGGATTATGGATTTGTATGTGATGTGATTAGATTATTTGATTATGGATTTAAATGTTATAAAATATTTATGGATTGTGATTCTATTATGGTGGATGTGTTTTTGATATATGGATTTATGTAATGTTTAAAACGTTCGTGATTAATTTAATATGGATGTAACTTTGAATATGTGATTATGGATTAATGAGTTGATTAGGTTATGGATTAAGGGCTTTTATGTAAAAAACAAGTTATAGATTATGGATATATATTTTATTATGAATTATAGATTTGATGTGACGTGTTTATGTATTATGGATTTAAAACTTTAAAATGTATTAAAGTATGATTATGGACTTTGGATTACATTATGGACTATGAAAAATGTTTATGGATTATGATTATCATGGATGTAATCTATAACTTACTAATTTTATGTTTATATATTTTTGAATTAATAGATTAGGATATTTTGTTAATATAGGTTGGAAAATATATAATTAATACCAATTTATAAAGGGATTTATTTCTTATTGTTGGATCGTACCATGACTCAAGAGAATCACTTTAAGAGGAATGCATATGCGTCCTTAACCAACTGCTAATACTACTCTAATAACTTTAGGTTAATTAAGTTCAAGATCTTATATATTTTGATACTTTTTTTAGGATTTGATAAAAAGTGGATTCTAAAAAGAAGATGTTTCCATCTTGTATACCCAAAACTAAGGTCAAACTTAGAATCCCTTTGTGCCAATCCACATAGACTGATCAATACTAGAAGTCTACTAAATTAAAGAAAGTTGATCAAAGCATGAAACTTTATAAGGATATTTTTATGAATAATAGTCATCCTCAATGGAGTGGTATATATTTTTTAGATATGTTTTTTGAAATATTTTTCTTGACAGAATTGTCCAAGGTCTAATTGAAATTGAACACATGAACTGCAAATGCAAAACAAACAGAAGTAGAACTCTATTGTTGAGTCTAAAATTAAAATAAAGTAGAATTATAATAATGTTGCATTTATAACTCATTTAAAATAGCTTAGATAAGAGGCATATTTATAGGTATAATGGAGGCATATAACTAATACATTTGGTAATATGAACACAAGACAATTGCCAAATGGTTTGTGTGATCCATGTTTAATATGTCAATATTGGTGGGTAAATGTCAAGGATGTCTTCACCCATAAATTTGAATAAAATTTTCTCATGTGCATGTGCACATTAATTACCTCATTATGACACCTACGTGACCTCAATATTATACCTAAGTAAGATAAATACATGTGTAGGAATAATCCATAATAACAAATACATAAAAAATAAGATCTTACACTAACACCCCCCCTTAAGCGTAGCTTAGGTGGGTAAAAAATTAGGGTCTCAAAAACATGGCCTGATGAGGTACCCAAGCACACTACAATCTCATAAATTGGAGGAAAAGGACAAGACCCATAGAAAAAAACTCCCCCCCCCAAGAAAAAAGAGAGAAAAGAAGAAGAGGAATAAAAGGCCCCCTTGAAGATGATGTTGATGTAGCCTGTACCCCAAGAAGAGCACGTAAGTAAATATACTTACTCTCAGTGAAGGATTTGGTGAAGATATCAACTATTTTCTCCATAGTCTGGAAAAATTTGAGATCAATGACCTATTCATGAATGAGCTCCAAATGAAGTGTATATGAATCTTGATGTGTTTGGTCCATTGATGTTGGACCAGATTCATATAGATATGGATGGTACTTTGGTTATCACAAAAGATGATTGTGGGTCACTTGAACTATATACCAAACTCAATAAGAATCCATTGAAGCTAAATAGCTTTAGTAGTAGCATTAATAGCCACTTTGTATTCAACCTCAGTAGATGATAAAGCAATAACATTTTACTTCTTTTTAAGCCAACTAATTGGTCCTGAACTAAGTGAGAAACTATATCCTGAAGTAGACTTGTAATGTGAATATCACCAGCCTAGTCTAAATTTGTGTACACAATCAAGTTAATATCAATGCCTAATCCATAGTGAATCCCAAAACTATGAGTACCTTGAATGTAGTAGAGAATCCATTTGGCCATTTTTTAGTGAAACTCATGTGGTGTTTGCATAAACCTAGATACCATACCCACTACATATGAAATACCAAGTCTAGTGTGAGTCAGATAGATGAGGCTGCCAACTAGTTATCGATACAAGGTATAATCAAGCAATGGAGAAGGACACTCAGACTCAAGTTTGACTCTAGAAAGAAAGGGGTCAAATATGGTTTACAAGCATCCATGTGAAATTATGAAAGTAAATGAAGAGCATACTTGGATTGTGCAATGGTAATCCCTAAGTCAGATTGTGAAATCTCAATACCAAGGAAGTAATGCAATAAACCCAAGTTAGTCATGGATAATCTATCATGAAGAATAGTTTTCACTGCTGTAATGGAGGATGAATAAATATTTATGATCAATAGGTCATCCACATATAGAACCAAAATTAATAGTGAATTATCCTAATACAAGATGTAGACATTTGGATTAGAATTGCTTCTAGTGAAATGAATTGTGAGATGAAATGAATTCATCTTGGCATACCAAGCTCGAGGGGCTTGTTTAAGGCCATAGATATATTTTCAAAGTTTACACAGTAAGGAAGATTTTCACAAAACCTTGTGGTTGCTCCATATATATCTCCTGCTCAAGGTCTCCATGAAGAAAGGCACTCTTCACATCCATCTGATGAACATCCCAATGATAAGCTTTGGTAATGGAAGGAGTGAGTTGAATAGAATTCATTTTAGCAACTGGAGTAAATGTTTCAGTATAGTCTATGCCAAGAACTTGTGAAAATCCTTTTGCTACCAATCATGCTTTAAAATTATACACTGACCCATCTACTATAAATTTTGTTCAATAGATCCACCTACATGGAACAAGTTTCCTTCCCTTAGGTAGGGGTACTAGATCCCAAGCATGGTTCATAATTAAGGAACTATACTCTTCATGCATAGTTGTATCCCACTCAATAATTCCTAATAGATCATGAAATGACTATGGATCAGAAGCACAAGTAATGAAAACATGTGGAACACCCTAAAATTGTGAATGAGTACATCTAACATCTGATAGATCTGTAACATAACCATATACACTCTGTAGAGTCTATCTATCCCAAAGAGGACCTAAAGTCAAAGAATCAAGAGGAGATTCTTCAACTTCAAAAATATGACTAGGAATGGAATGAGGTGAATCTCTATCACTATCCTCATCATCTAAATTGGAAGAATAATATTCATCAATAGGTATCTTATCTAGATTATTTGAATCATCTAAATTGTCATCATATCTTGGAGAGTCCAACGAGGAGGGATAAGTATCGAGTGTGGATTCTAATGGACCCTCTTGAAATTATACACTCCTCTTCATGAATAACTCATGTTTGGTATGATGAAGAAGCCTATATCCCTTAACACCTTCTGCATACCCAAAAAATATGCAAGTCATATTCTAACATTCCATGACCTTACATTTCTTGTTAGGAAAGTGAACCATAGCTTGAGATCCAAATACTCTAAAGTGCTTAACTTTAGGTTTTTGATTGCTCCAAAATTCAAAAGGAGTGATCCCTTTTAATACTTTATGTGGAACATGATTTTGGATATATCAAACACAATTAATGACTTCTGCCCAATATTGTGGTGTACGTGATTTGGAGTGTATCATATAATTTTTCATTTCCTTCAAATATTTTTTCTTACATTATATAACACCATTTTACTGAGGACTATATGGAACTATTCATTGTAGATCAATTCCTTCTAAAGTACAAAAACACTCAAAGTGATGACTAACATACTCACCACCATTATCAGTGTGCAAAATCCTAATGGTTTTCCCTGACTATTTCTCAATAAGAGCCTTTAAATCCCTAAAATGGTTAAAGACCTCAGACTTTTGTTAAATAAAATACACCCAATTATACCTAGATAAGTCATCTATGAAGGCAATCATGTACCTATCCCTATTGAATGAAAGATTTGAAAATGGTCCAAAAACATCACTGTGAATTAGCTCCAAAATTTGAGTGGCTCTCCATGATTTTCCTTTGTCATATTTCTCTTTGAGATGTTTACCAAGCATACAACCTTCACAAACACCATCATAAAAATGAACATGAGGCAACCCTATTACCATATCTTCTCAGCTGAGTTATTCTAAGTAGCGATATTTTAGATGGCCAAATTGCTCATGATATCATTTACTCATCCCATCAAAATGAGTGAGTAATGTAGTAGAAGGGTAATCAATAGAAAAATTTGAGAAGGTGTACAACCTTGATTTGTGATTTGCTTTATGAATGGCCACTATAGTATTACTATGTAACTCCTTCATGACAACAAAATCTAGAGTAAACTCAACTTTCTTGTCTGATCCAATGTGGGTGATTTGATAAACAGATAGGAGATTAGTTGTTAGTGATGGAACACATAAGACATATTTGAATGTTCCATGATTAATTTCAATAGATCCTCTCCCACAAAATTAAATAAAAGTGTCATCACCTAATAGAATAGATGGCATAGAACATGGCTCTAAAGATGAGAATAAGTCTCTTGAAGAAGCCATGTGATGTGAGGCACCAAAATTAATCACCCACGTGGATGGCTGAGATGCAACTATAACAAGGACCTTTCCATTACCTTTGCCCTTACTAATTTTATTTGCCTTAGAAGACACTTGTGCTAATGACCTTGATTTGACTGAATCAGGGACATGGATGTTGTTTTTCTCAAGCATCTATGTTAGATGATCAAATTGTGTCTCCATACATTTTGTTTTATCATGCCCAGTTCTCTTACAATAGGCACATGTGATCCTCTCTTTCTTGGGTTTCCCATCTGAAGAGGACTCATATGATACTTTTGGCTTAGTATCTAAATTTTGACCCTTTCATTGCTCTTGGTCATTCTTATTTTTTTCTTCACTTTATTAATTAAAGTCTTTGGTTTATCATGACTAAACAATGAATGTGATTTGGAGGACTTCAATGCACCCATTTAGATGAGCTTGTCTTGCTCCCTAGTTTATTTTTTATCAAAATAATCTAAGGATGGCATACTCCATGTAGTTCTTAGGGAATGTTTTGTAGCATAAAAAGTAGAGACAAAAATTGAGTAGTCAAGACCTAACTTAGAAAGAATAGAGATGATCAATTGTTCATCATTTTTATCTATGCCAAACAATTTTAATTGCAACCTAAGTGATTTAATTTTGGTGAAAAAGTCTTATATAGTGTCAAAACTTCTTGGACTCAAAATAATGAGCTCATTCTCTAGCTCATAACCCCTCATTACATCTTGCTTCCAAAAGAGTTGTTCCAACGTGTTCAAAATCTCATGTGGTGATTTAGCAAATTCAATGTGAAAGAGTAAGTTAGGAGAAATAGACAAACACAAAATACCATATGCTTCATCACACCTATTATACCACTTAAGTTTATCTACACTAAGTTTTGGTTTAGTTTCCATATTCATGGTTATCTTGTGTAAACCTTTACTTAGAAAAATTTGCACTTTAGATTTTCAATCATGATAATTGAATGGAGTGAAAAGTGGAACCAAATTGTGATCCATGATGTAGTGCAAGTAGAAACTAAATGAGCAATAGAGAAGGCAAGGCACAAAATAACCCCCTTGAAACTATCAGAAAGACCCCTCCCCCCCCACCCAACCCCCCGCCCCCCCAATTATAGAGGTTTGACACTTTATGTTTTATTGCATATACAACTAGCACTTTAGTGCACATATAATTGGCACTTTATGTGTTATTGTGTATACAATCAATGCTTTAGTGCATATCAAATGGGCACTAAATTTTTTGCACAATAAAGCCCATCAAATATTAAGATATCATGTAGGGCCAAAGATAGTCATAAATACAAGTATAAAGTTGATTCTTGAAGATTCAACTCATGTAACAAGGATAGATGATGTGTATAGTTCAAATAAGATACTACACAATAGATCTATAATTGGATACAATAAATTGTAGGTACAGGTCTACACAATAAACCATAAAGATATCATTGATGTTGTCAAAGTGCATGATTTGGTGTAGTACTCACCATTGTAAAATACACATAGCAATAAGATGACTATTTGAGGTTATTAAATGTGTAATATAATTTAGTATTTACTATCACATAATATTCACAACAATAAAGTGGTTGGAATAGAAATGAGTGAAATATTTGCATTAAATACAAAAATAACAATGTATGCTAAAAAAAATGGATATCGAACTCAACCAAGAATGCATCCACAAATGAGAAATCTATGCAATGATTATATAAGTGACAATGCAAGATCAAAAAAATTAGACGTTGGGCTCAACTAAAAATGCATCTATGAGGATAACAAGAGTGTGAAATTGTGAGTCAAGCAAAAAAGGAGAGAATAAATTTTGTTTGTGAGGGGGTTTGACTACCTGCCAAAACTAGAACTCACCATTCATCTTCATGAGATATAATGAATGTTATAAAATAATGATAAATACCTCCTTACAATATTATTTCCCACAATAATATTTTTTTATTAAAAAAAAAGTAATTTTTGCACTTTTTTGAATAGTACCATAGTTAGTAAAATTGTGATAACTTTCACAATTCTTAATTAAATTACTAGTTTAAAAATTATCCAGAAAGAGGAAATAAAGGTGCATAGAACCCAAAAAAATTTATAAGCAATTTTTTACCATTTTATTGGAATTGTAAAAATACCAGTCATTTTTATCAAAAAATGAAATTGCAAAAAAAAACTTCTTGTAGATCTTGCCTCCTTATCAAAAAATGAATTAGTCTTCTATCCAACCATCTTGAATGATCCTTCTAGATATAAAAAAGTTAATTATATATCCAATATAGTTGAAATACTTGCAAATATTGATGAAGTTCACCAATTAGAGAAGAAAGGATTGTAGATGATACACACAGATCTACAAGATTCTCCTTTACAATCTCAGTTAGAATACAAACTTAAAAACTACTCAAGATTTAAATAAATTAATGAAAAAATAGTGTTCATTACTAGAAAAGAGATTTTATACCATGACATAATTATCCAATATCTAACTGATAGAATCAAACACATGAACTACAAATGCAAAGTAAATAGAAGTAGAACTACATTGTCGAGACTGAAATTAAAATAGAGCAAAATTATAATAATGTTGCATTTATAACTCATTAAAAATAGCTTAGATGAGAGGCATATTTATAAATACATTGTAGGAATAGAGCCAATACATTTGGCAATGTGAACATAAGACAATTTACAAATGGTTTGTGTGATCCATGTGTAATATGTCAATATTGGTGGGTAAATGTCAAGGATATCTTCACCCATCAATTTGACTAAAATTTTCATATGTGGATGTGCACATTAATTACCTCATTATAACACCTAAGTGACCTCAATATTACACCTAATCAAGCTAAATACATGTGTATTAATAATTCATAATAATAAATATATGAAAAATAATATCCTACACTAACATGTCCTTCGAGGGAATAGTTTGTGCTTTTATTATTATTATTATTTATAGATTTTGTAGATTTACACAACTGTCATTCATGAGATCAGTCTATTTATATTCTAGATGCTTTGCTTTTGATTCACTTTTGATCCCAATGTTATTATTGCTTTATGGATTGGCCTTAGGTATCCTAGGAGAATTTCTCAAAGCTTTGTTACATAAGATAAAATGCTTATTCTCAAAATGAATTAGTGATAGGGAGGAATTTCAAGGAATAATTATTTGGGGCTTCTTCCCATTATAGATGAAGCTTATCCAATTAGAACATGCTATGAATAGAGTTAGGGTATTCATATTCAAGGTTTAAAATGGTCAATGCTACCAGATAATCACATGTCTCTATATATCATTATTTGGTATAAGAATAATAGGGATATGAAACCTATAAACTAAACTAGGTAGAGAAAGGTGATTAAGATTTATTAATAATAGAAAGGGCGTAGATGCAATGCATTAAAATTTTCTCATTATGATTTTTCATCAAGAGAGGCCAAGTGATATGCCCCAAATCCATACGTATGGGTGATGATATATGGTCCAATCCAATTCAGAGCAAATTTTTCCATTTTTTTTTCCATATTAGTGATATGTTGATTTTATTTTAAGATAAGGTTTCCAATATTAAATTAGCATTCTTTTATATTTTTATTAGAGGCACACTTTATTCATTCTTAATATACATGTAGATGGTCAAAGGCAGTCGATCGATGCTCATCTAAGAGTTTGATATGGGTTAATCATTCTTTATGGAAGTCATCCTAGAAATGATATCTTTAAGGGATATGAAAAGGGAAGGAATCTAAACCTTGAGAGGAAATAAATCTTCAATACCATAGAGTAGGGAGAAATGAGTATCTCTTCTAGGGGTTTGAATACTAGTTCGATAAGCCCATAAGGCAAAAAGAACATGAAGATGCTAGTTATTCCTTATTTCATTAATGACTTTGGTTAGGATTTTGACAAGAGTTTTATCGGAGGCCTCAGTCTATCCATTATCTTGAGGATAGTAAGGTAAGGAGAAGCTTATCTTAATGCTAAAATAATCATAGAGCTCTTGAACCTTTTTGTTCTTAGAATATTTTCCATTATTTATAATGATCTTATGAGGGATGCCAAAGTGACAAATAATATGTTGACTAATGAATTCAATAATTTTATTTAATTTGGTTGAGATAAGGGGGATAGCCTCCACAGACTTAGTAAAATACTCAGTGGCAATAATGATAAACCCATGATGCTAGGAAGACTTAGGATTGATCTTACCTATAAGATTGAACCCCCACTGGGTAAAAGGCCAAAATTCTTATTCTACTTATAATGCTTGACTAGGGACATGGGAAAGGTTGGCATGCTATTGACATTTAACTCATTTATTAATGTACTCACAATAATCTTGATTTAAAGTGGGACAATAATAGCCCAATCATAAGATTTTCTTAGTGATGGTGCAGACACTAAAATGTTCACCACATGACCCATCATGATCTTCTTAGATAGTGAGGGTAGCTTCATGATTCTAGAGACAAATAAAAAGGATACCATCAAAACCACACTTCTAAATAACACCCCTAGTATGAAAAAATGCATGACATGATGCTAATAAGCTAGCTTTCAATTTTTAGATAGATCTAGAGGAATAATCCCCCTTGATAGGTAATCAAATATCTGTGTGTACTATAGATCTAATGGATTTTCCTCCACACTATGAGTGGAAGGGATATTGGTTTTGGAAAAGGAAGGTTGATTAATCCTATGAATGAGGACAAACAATTTAAATTCCTAAGATGAATATGGAATAAAGGAGGCCAAGGAATCCATAATATCTACAAACTTGTTAGTTGATCGAGTAGTGGCCTGGATAGTGTAATGTTCAAAAGTAGCTAACAAATAATAAGCCAAGGTCTTATACTTTTGAAGGGTGTCATTCTTACATTTATGGATGCCCTTAATTTTATTGACCATGAGTTGGGAATCACCATAGATATTGAGTGCTTTAATACCCAAAGTTAATGTAGTTTCGAAACCTATGATTAAAGCCTCATATTCTACCATATTATTAGTGTAGTCAAAATCAAGATTAAAAGATAGAGGGATAGGTGTCCCCCCTGGAGGGGTTAGGATAATTCTAGCTCCCCCACCATGCTCACATTTGGATCCATCAAAGAATATATTCATTTGATATTGTAGATATGTTTGAGATGTGGAGGCTATAAATTCATTTGGGAATTTATAATTAACTAGTTGATTATAAAAAAGAGGTGCTTCAGTGAGCTAATCAACAATGATTTAGCCTTTAACTGACTTTATATGGATAAAATCCAAATCAAATTCTACTAAAAGCATGATCTTTTTGGGAATTCACTATATTTTATAAGGCTTGGAGTGCATAAACTTTAGGGGATCAATGTTCATGACCATATCGGTTTTATGATTAAGCAGATAATGTCAAAGCTTAAAATCAATGAAGACTAAAGCTAAACACAACTTTTTTGTGTGAGAATAACACATCTTGTATTTAAAAAGTGTGTAAATAATATAGTAAACTACCTACTCTTTATGTTTCTCATCACGATGGGAAAGTATGGATCTAAGGGCATGGTCAGTAGCATAAATATATAAGAAGAACATTTTTCCTTATTTTGAATGAGTGAGAAATAGTGGTGAAAGAAGGTATCTATTAAAACCTTCAAAAGCATCCTAACAACTAGAATCTCATGTAAAATAGATATCCTTCCTTAGAAGGTGATGGAATGGTTGACATCGATTAGATAGATTGGAGATAAAATGATGGATAAATTACAATTTACCTTTCAAGCTACAGAGCCACTTAAGATTGGATGGGAGTGGAATTTCTAAAATGGCTTTGATTTTGGTAGGCTCAACTTCTATCCCATGGATGGAGACAATAAATCCTAGAAACTTAACTATTAATACTCCAAAAATGCATTTCTTGGAATTTAGATGGACACAAAATTGGATTAAACAAGCAAAAATAACCTTTAGGATGGAAAGGTGTTATTTTTTATAACTTTGATTTACTGAGGAGATCATCCACATAATATTTACCAATTTTATGGATGATATCATGGAAGATATAGGTCATGGCTCTTTAATAAGTGTCTCCTACATTCTTTAGGCTAAAAGGCATAACTCGATAGTAGAATGTCTCTTAGGGAGTAATAAATAAAGTCTTATGTTAGTCTTCTAGGGCAATAAGGATCTGATTATATCTAGAGAAACCATCCATTAGTGATAAAATTTTATGCCTAGCATTTAAATCTAATAACTGGTCAATATTAGAGAGAGGGAAATTATCCTTTGGGCAAGCAAGATTAAGGTTTTGAAAGTTAGTACAAATGCATAGTCCCCTTATAGGCTTGGTGATAGGAATTATATTAGATACCCACTAAGGGTAATCAATAGGCTAGATAAATTTAATGGATAAGAGGAATTTTAGTTCTTATTTAACTAAAATCATAATGTGAGGATGCATTTTGAAGAGATTTTTCTTTATAGGTTTAGTATTAGGGAATGTGACAATGTTATGAATGATTATGGAAGGATTGATTCTAGACATATCACTATAAGACCAAGTGAATGCTTCACTATGATCTGTTAGAAATGTATTGAAATCCTAGTACTCTTGGGGATCTAAAGATTTAATGACCTCAACTATTCATAGAATTTTATGGGATCTTATGTTAATGTCAATGGTGGCTTCATTTAACAGAGTGAAGGTTTTGGATGAAAGGGATTTACAAATATGAGAGTTATCTATGCCTAAATGAGTTAAGATAGACTTATCATCTTGGCACTAAAGAACAAGGATGGTGGGATAATCCTACCCTATCATGTCTAGGTAGGATAAAGGAATGGTTTAAACCTCCCCATAGTAGTGATAGATGAGAGGTTATATAGTAATGGCATTTATTAAAAAAAATGTTTGATGTAATAAATACAATGTTGTCTATCGAAGAAGGGGTGATGGAAGGTGAGGATGGTGTGTCCTCTTCAAGGATGGGAAGGAGAGTAACCTTTGGGGTGAATTTGGGATTTTTACTAAAACTGAGTCTTGATTTTCATGGGGTTTCCTAAAATCTCCTAAAATAACCTCATGCAGACCTTGTTCATAATGTCCTATGTTGAAACCCTTCTAAGAACACCATTTTAGGTATGTATTTTCAAAGTGGGGTTTATCAAAGAATGAAAATTTTGATATAAATGGTTTAGCATAGATTTGGTTAGAAAGGCTTGAAGAAGGTCAATCAATTCCCCCATAGATCAAATGGGTATGGAGGAAAGGTGGACCAAAGGGAATAATTTCCCCCAAATTTGTATAATAAGCCTATTGCTTATCTAGAAATTCATATTCTTGGGGAGTAGGGAGAGTATTAAGTGTCAATAATGGGCACTTTCCAGTTAAAAGCTGCTAAAATGCAAAATCAATGGATTCATTACCAATCCTTGACATAGGGATTATCATACTAGTATATGCCTTGTTGGATGAGGATGGGGTATCACTTTGTAATGGTATTAAGACATAATTTGGTCAGAAGGTGAGGTTTCAAGATTTTAATGGATGAGGATCAACTGGGATGTTGTGGATTTTACCTTTGTGTTCAAATTTAATACATTGATGCAAGGTAGAAGGGATGCAGTGCATAGTTTGTATCCAAGGACATCCTAATAGAATATTGTATTGAAACTCCCCTTTTATTACATAAAATAATGTAGTTAGAACATGTGAACCTACTTGAATGTGAAGCACCACCATTCCTAATGCAATGGTGATGATATCATTAAACGCTCATAAAATAGCAAGGGATTGGGCTACAACTATTTTAGGTAGCTAAAATTATTTAAATGAATGAGAGGAGATGATGTTTATACTAGAACCATTATCAATCATGACTCATTTTATTTGATTTTTATCATTTAGGTAATGATAAATAGTGTAGGATCCTAGTCATCTGGTTGTAAGGGTCATATTTCTAAATCATGGAACATTATGGATAAGGGATTTTAAAGTGATTCAATGAAAATTGATAGAGGTTAGGGCTCATCAGCTTGTATTTTGGTGGCCTATAAGGCTTCTATCATAGCCTCATAGTGCTATGGATAATTTTTTAAAATTTTATACACACATTTTGATCAGAAGTTAATGAAGTAACTTAATGATAGATATTTTTATGATTTTTGAAGCATTGTTTTTTTTTTCACTTTTCCTAAAATAGAAACTTTAGGTTTTAGAGTAGGTGTTGTTAGACTATTTGTGGCAAGAGTTGGTTCTTTGGTAATAGTCACTTTGGCTTTGTCATGATTATGGGTCTTATGACCCTGGGCTTGGGATCACATAGCTATGTGAACTGCATCTACCTAAAATAAAAGGGGGTTTGTTGTATTTTCAAAATCATCCATATCTAGAGGGAAAGATTGACACTGAGCTCTATCAGAGGTTTTATCTTATTTTACAACTCATTTTGATATTATGGGTGGTATGTTACTTCCTAAGGTGTATGTAACCCTAATAGTTTGACTGTGGGGATGGTCATGATCTAATTATTTTATTAAAATATCATCTTCTTATAATAAATTTTAGACTAAGGCCTTTAATGCATTAAAAATTTTGATGTCATGACTTGTTATTCAATGGTATGTGTATTTCCTATTTTCTCTATACCATACTAGTTTACGAATATGAGGGTTGATAGGCTTTACAAGTGGTAGTTTGATAAGGTAGGTATAGATAAGTTAAATGGAGGATCTTATAACAAGATCCCTTTAATGAATATTGACTAGGCTTTTCAATCCTCTGAGGTACTAGTAGGGAAGAGATATGTGATCTAAAACCTTGACCTTTTAAACTAGTTATTTGAATGTTGCCTACATATGATAACTTGTGCTTAGGATAAGTCCTTACACCTAAACCTTGTGGATAATAGGGGTTCAAAGGGTTACATATTAGCATTATCATGGTGGGAAGGTCCTATTGTGATGGTACATGCACTTTGGTGGAGGATTATATAATGGTAGTTTTTAGTCTTGTTGAAGGATGGGATCCTAATATAGATGTTCTTGTTCAAATAGGGGGAAATGACACTTTTCCTTTTTGAGTTTGCTTAGGCATAATAAGGATACCCTATTTAAGGAGTTCATTCCTAATAAGAAGATGCTACAATTATTTTCCTCTTGGGGCTCTGAGGTTTTTTATTTTGATATCTATGGATTTCCCCTTGCTTTCTCTAAGATTTAGCACCTCCCTAGTAATGGGGGGAACTAATTTTGAGTTAGTTTGAGGTAATGTGATAGTTTCCTTAGGTAGTAATAAGCTAGAGGGAACAGGTATACTATATGCAGGTATTAAAATGATTTGAGGAATGGTATACGTATCTTGCATAATTTTTAAGCCAACTTTTTCTTTGATAGTCTTTGCCTCTTTTATTTCTTGAGTGCTTTTATATATGGTTTCCTCTAGTGTATCCAAAATAATGAGATCTAAAAAACTTAAGGAAGTTTTTGGGATGTCTTTACTTATTTCAAATGGTTTAAAAGTGTTTCTTATAAAGAGATCAAGGATAGGAGTACTATAAACTTCTTTAAGGATTATTTGGTCATAGATTGTATTATTACATGAGTTTTATGTTCCGAGGTGGACTCTAAATTAGATTGCATAGAATTTAACATGGAAGCATGATTAGGGAATAGATGTTTGAATATATCTATAGACTAATTTGGGGGTACGTTAGGATTATCTAGTTATAACTCCCCCTAATTGATAATATTTTATACTAGGACCTTATAATAGTGACATATACTAACGTCATGGTCTATTACATGGTGAAAGTTACAAAAGTTATTTTGCCTAAACCAACTAGGCTCAGGGTGAGAATCATCAAAAGGTTTTACTATAGGAAGTTCAATGAGAGATAACTTTAAGATTTTATCTAAAATAGATGCTTACAATTCTAATAAAGGTGTATATTTTTGTGAGGGAAAGTGTGTTAATGGTTTATGATATTGTGCCTATGAGGTGAAGGGATTAGATTGGTTTTTAGTTTATGGTGGTGTTGATTTTACAACTACAACATTAACAACTCCTTTAGTTTTAGTTTTATTATTGTTAGTCCCTTTAAATCGATCAGGTTTAAATTTTTTATTCTTCAATTTAACATTTCCTTATAATAGTGCTTTAATTTCTAATTTTTAGGTCATCAAAAAGGCCTCATCAAAGGTTTAAAATATTATACCCATAACATTGACAAGATGTGTTTAGCACATGCTTTTATGAAAATTTTGATCAGCTCAGGTTACAAACGGGAGAAGGTGAGTTGATTGATGAGACTTATCCATCTAGCCACAAGGTCAGTGATAGATTAATCATTGAACTATCAGATGGCATAGAGGTTAGTGATAGTGACTTTTATTAAAATATTGATATAAAAGTGCTCTAAGAAAATTTGAGATAGATGCCCAAATGAGAAGAGGGAATGTTATGGAATTAATATGTACCAATCTAGAGTAGGCCCAGTTAACAACATAGGAAAGGTCCTAAGAAGAAGTGTGTCATCATGTGCTCTAAGGTATCAAGTGTGTCTAAATGATTGAAGGTGATTTTTAGGATCCTCCTTATTTTTTAACTTCATAAACTTCAAAATTTCCCATTATGGGGGATAAGGCCTAATAGGAACTACTAGGTTAATAGGCTCATTATATATTTGTTCATAAGTGAGCATGTTTTTTTCCAAAGGCAAAGGCTTCCAAATTAGTCATCTTGTTTATAAAGATGCTCATGAGATATAGATGGTCATTGTATTGAGGGATACATCCCAAAACATTTTGTTGTAGGAGTTGATATGTGGGAAGTTAAGTGGAAAAATCTTAAGATAGAGGATAACCAATTGTTATGGTTATGATTGGTTGAGAGACCACCACATACTATGGGGCTTGTAAGGGGATATAATTAGACCTAATAGCTTGTGTAGACACTATGTATTGGGTGGTCAAGGGGACATCTTCTTGAGGTAGTTGACTTATAGGGGCTTGCTTTAATGGTTGAGTTTGGGTACTTAAGGGTACACTAGTTTAGATATGTGGAAGGGTTACAGGGACTAAAATGACTAGGTTCTAAAGTGACATGGTAATAGGTTGAATAGTTGTAGGCTAAGGCACAATAACATTTTGAGTTTGGGTAGTAGTTGGGGATGGAGCACTAGACATCACTAGAGGTGGATTACCTAAGGGTTGCATAGTAATAGTGTCATAACTAATAGGAGGAGGATTATTATGGGAAGACACCATAGTGATGGTAAACCTTTCACCTTATTCTAAAGGCATGCCATATGGGTTCTTAAAAACTATGTATTAGGAGAAATTGGGTTGCATATAGATCAAGAGCTGAGATGATGGTTAAGTGTGATGGGTTTGATATCTAGTATAATGGTAAATTTAGGATTGCTTTGGGTATAATACTAAAGAATACCTTCCCCTATGGACTCAAGGGAAGTAGGAGGACTAGGAGAATTCTCCCTGGATGAGGATGAAGTTGGGGGTTCAACTTTATTTTATGACTACTATTACATCAAAACCATGTAGTGATAAAGGAAAAAAGCAAGAAATAAAACAAATTTCACACAAAATCTCTTTTTGATCATCTCATATTTATTGAAGATGAAAAGACACACATGCTAAATATGTACCTAAAAATATTTTACTTTTTAACTGTGAAAAAAGAAAATAAAAGGTTACTAAGGGTCTAAAGAACCAATAATCTAAGGATGGTTTTAGGTTTATTCAAGCTCATAGATATTTTTGTACTAGGATGTATACTTGGCCTAGTATTAGGGCCTACCCCCTCACTTCACATACCATAACATAAGGGTGTTAGGTGCTTATATAGTATATATCGAAAGACCATGTTTATACTCAACCAGAGTACTAAGTTGATTCTCCCCTTGGTGGTAAAATCTAAATGTGATAGCTAGGAATAAGGTTATCATTAGGTTATGAAATCTCAATCGGTTCCCTTATGTCAATGTTTGATGAGTTTGCTATGCTAATGATTTGGTTTGTGTGTGAGAGAAGTGATAGATATGATAAATTTAACCACCTAGATTATTCTATATGAACTACATAAGTAAGAATGGATGTAGATTATTTTTAACCTTTAAAAAGGAAAAAATAATTTTAGAGTTTCTTTGAATGAATTCAACAAACAAAAGAAAGGGAGAGAAATATAGATAAATTCAAAATGAATTTTAATAAAAAAATTGAGACCTTAGGGTTCCCACAGGGCATGCAAGAATGTTTAAGTAATTTTTTCATTTTTATTTAAATAAAAATTACTTACTAAAAATGCAAATGAAAACAAGGTTTATGGTGAAAACCTTTGGATTAGAAGATGTTGTGCATTGATTTAAATATAGTGACTATGAGAGCTTCTTTTTGGCTAGGAATAATAACCTACACACACATAAATACTTAACAAAAATAGATTAATAGATAATTAGGTGAGTTACCTGGTTAGAAACCAATCCTAAGAAGTTATGAGCTTTCTCAAATAGATGTCAACTCACTTGTTTACACAATCAGGTGGATTAACAACATATGAAATTTTAAGATTCAATCTTCAATTAAACTATCAATATAAGCATAATATTCATCTCAATAAGCCATAGCAGCATCTATATCATCTTGTGTGACACCTAATTAATCCTAAGTGGCTTTAAGAGAGGGAGAATAAATAATAATGTAGAGAGATAGCTTGAAATCTATGTCACTCTAATTAGCAAACATGGGTTAAGAAACTATAGGGAGATCAATGATATTGATTATGTCATGTATTATGCATGGTAGAGTCATCTACATTCAAAGGCCATATTTAAATGACAAGAAATTGGTAAAGATTGTAGATAAGGTTCTAAGATTAAGTTCTTGGGTTCTACAAATTAAACAAATAGATCAATGTTGATCTTGACAGAATTGGTGTTGATTTAGAATGAATCGGTGTTGATTCTCTGTATGACTAAGATTAATTAAAATAGAGAATAAACAAGATAGATTGGCTAATAGAGACTAATTAATGAATACAAAATGCTATGGATAATATTATTAGGATTATATAAATCGATAATAATAGAATAATTGATAAAAAAATGATATAAATAAACATGACTACTTACCTTTGATCGATTTGCAAGTAGAACAAAACTTTTCCACAAATGTAGGTAGCCTTTCAGGCTCTTGACATAAGATATGGATTAAATACAAAAAAAAATCATAGAGTGTCATTAAGGATGTCTTAATTCTCCCAGAAATCTAGCAATAATTCAAGGTTCTAAGTTTTTGGTTCCTGAAGCCAAAGGTTGGTTGGGTATTTATGGATCAATGTTGATCTAGAGAATCAATGTTGATTCACCCAAATTGGTAGCCTTGTTTCAACCATGGGTAAAATTGGTTTTGATACATGTAGAGTTATTGGTAATGACATTATACATAGGTAAAGTCATTGAGGGGTCGATTCCTTAGGTTATTAATGGATTTAGGAGGTTATAGGGGTATAAAGGTAATAGGAAAGGTAAATTACTAGGTTATAAATGGGACTTATACTAAACCTTGGGATAGGGATTATTTAGGAGATTAAATAAAAATAAGGGCCTATGACACCTAATTAATCATACATAGGGTATGAAATTATAGTGTCTAGAATAAAAAGTACATAACAAAACATAAAGTACACACGTAAGAGAAAACTTGATATTTATCCATGAAAAACCTTAGAGTAATAGATAAACTAGTACAATGTTCACTAAGTAACAATCACTTATAATTTTAATAGTATAACACTATCATTCTATTCTTTATATCTCTCATGTGTGGTAATGGGAATTTTATAGCATCCAATCACCACCCTATAGTTATATTACATAAATGTGTACCTTAATTATGTGCAACTACTTTCTCTATATAATAGTCATAACTTCTTACATTAAATGTTTCAATTCTAAAAACTCCCTATATCTATGACATTATGATATATTCACTCAAAATACATAAATATTGATGTCTTTCACCAATGGAATTACTTTAGTAGGTTGACTTATTATTCCATATTTTGTGCTCAATGGTATACACAACCTCTTACCCAATAGTAGTGCTCCTTGTTCCATGTTGAACAATGCGCTACCATATACATATTCTAAGACTTAGTCAATTTCCTATTAAGTGATCCTAGGTATTTAGGTATGCCTATGTGTCCTCATCCTCATGAACCATTTTATAACTATTGGTCCACTTTTCTTGTGGTGTATTCAATATGTGTGTATACCTTGCACTATGTTGTATTCACAAAGGCACATTCCAATACTTGGACAAAATTAGTGTCCAACATCACCCCACATTAATCTATTTTTTTAGCCTCAAACAACCATTTGATTGCTTCTATAATAATAAAAAATTTAGGCTCATCTATTTGTACCTATTGTTCATAACTACTCCACCTTACCAACACCACTTGGATTTATTACACTTTGGTAGTTACTTATGTTATTAATCTCTTGAGTGTGAGGGGTTACTGTTGAAGTTCCTTGGCTTTTTATTTGGCTGAATCCAACTCTCTAGTGAATCTATTAAATAATTATTTAAGAGCACTTTACTCATAAATTTATTTTCACTAAATAACTTTAAAATTCACCTCCAGTTACTTTTCATTTATTTTTTATTTGCTTCCCCAATTCCTCTATATTATGGAGAATTTGGGCTCTTTCACATTTATCTTTATTCTAATATATTTATGTTATCACATAGGATTGCACCTATCTTGATCCTATAGCTTATTATGTAATTGCCTAATGACAAAATGGAAAAACCTCCAAAGCCATGGGACCTTGGCAATTTGAGGTTAATCTCCAGAGAAGGCTAGCTTCCTTTCACTAAATCTGATGAAAACTGATAAAATACTAGTTTTGTGTAAATCTCACTCTTTAGTGATTTTGAATCTTAAACTAGGGTTTTTATGAGGAAAAGGGTTGAAGAATTGAAATTTGTAGAACTAAATATATGGTGATTGCACCAAATATTTTATAGTGAATTTTAATGCTTGCCTGATAAACACAATAGACTAGAAAATATGTTGAATTTATTTCAACACAAACTTATATAGATGAGAAATTGGAGGCAATATTTTAGTTGTTTTTCACAAAATGGAAAAGGATATTTATTTCAAACAATATTTTCAAGAGGGTAAAATAACACAAATGAATTTCTTGAAAATGAAATAAAGAGACAAAGATTCCATAAATAATAAAATAACTTGCACACATAGAGAGATATATCAAAACAATAAAGGTAAATATTCAACTTTATTTCTCTCCAAAGGTTACAACTTATAGTAAATACATTCAAAATTTAAAAAATATAACTAGCAATAAAAAGATAAATTGGGCCATAGGGTCTACCTATTTTTATAGAAAATATGTCATAGAAGACATATACTTTTTAAAACTCAAACACCTAGTGAATAAAGTCATGTAAATCTAAAATCCTCATGCAAGAGAGGTGAGCTCTTCTATTTCTAGCATTTTTTGGAATTGTGGAATGGCTAGAACATGGCATGTATGAGCTAGGCATGATCTTGGGCATAGCATGGCATGATATGGTGTGGTTGGAACTAAAGATCTCCATGAAAGACTTCCTTATCTGATAGTGGCTAAAAATAGATTCCTCATGCAAAAATATGTGCCAAAAATAGAACTTGAGTTTCAAAATAAAAGATAATATTGAAAATAATTCCAAGTTTCTTTTCATGTAAAACCTAGCATGCAAAAATTTAAGTGAGACTTTTACAACTTTCTAAGTCTTTATCACTTTTGCCAAAATGAACCATGAAATTTACACTTCATGATTTTGCACCTTTTTAACAATTCACATTTATCAAAATGGAAAGTGCAATTTGCACTTGTGCTTTTTGAAACTTTTACATTATCAAAAAATATAGTGTAAAAAATATGTCTTCTTTCTTAAAAAGAGTTATAAAAATATAGTTGTACCTTTGTAATTACAACTTACAATGTTTTGAAATGAATTACAAATATAACATTTGAAAACATTCAAAAAAGAGGGAAAATTAATAAATTTTTAGAACTTCTTCGGCTTTTTTGTCCTTTTCAGCCTATAACTTCTTTATATGTGTATCAAAAGCTTTGAAAATTTCTTGAATTCACTCTACATCTAGCCCATAAGAATAGATGTTAGAGGCTACACAATCTACTTAGAAATCAAACAATTCTCTTTTGAATGTTCTTATACCCTACATTTTAGTCCTCATCTTATCAATTGATTTCTCATACCTAAAGAAATTGTGGATAGAACCTACAATCAATACTGTGTCCTTCATAGATTCTTTCTCAATTATTAATTTGAAATTATTCTGGACATGTTCTACTTGAAAGAGATTATTGACATCATCTACTGGTTGGCATGACATTAAATTCATCATGCCTTCAATCTCATATAATACATCAACTACCTTATCATGAGCCTCCTTAACTTATTCAGTAGACTCTTTTAGTATTCTTATTCAAAAATGAATAGCCCTATGTAGTTCCTCATGCTCAACATCACTCTTTAATATATATTTGGAAACAAGGGTATTCATATCAATTGATTTTATGACTATCAATTTGGGATAACACATGTTTAAGGTCTGAATTTCTCTTTTATAGCTACTGATTTGCTCTTTCAAAATTTCTTTTCTCTCTATGATGATTTCATAATTCTCCATCATTATTGCAAAAACCCTATTGCCTTTAGTGATTAGTTCCTCAGAACATTCCTTCATATCCATCCTCATGTGAACAATCTCTCATACAAAGTAAATTATAGCTTGATCTAGACTTATTAGTTGTACTACCAATGGTTGTTGTGATGTTTCACTAGGATTTATGAACTGGTTTAGTGCTTTGATCAACTGATCTACCTTTCTTTTCAGCTCATCTTTAGTGACTTTATCATGATCAATTCTCTACAAGAGAGAATTGATACCTATCTTAACATCATGCTTAAGACCTTCTCTAGTCTGCCATCTAAGGTGTATTTGAGAAACTTGATAATCTTCTACCACAAGATCCTCTTTTGATTTGTCTAGCAGGGAAACTGTAATTTCAACATATACCTCCCCCTTATCATCATTAAATGTCCATGAGAGGGTCCTAGGAGTGGGTTTTGATTTCTTCTTGACTTCTAACATGTTGAATTTTAAAATGGTGGGACTAATCATTGCTTACTCATTAATTGTGCTAACCAACTGGGGGTAGCCTTCTATATATCTAACACTCTCACCAAAGAATCTTCAGCTGATGTAGCTGCACTAGTTGATAATGTGACTAATGTTGACTCTTGGGAAGATGATACCACTAGTTTCTCAAGAGGTGCCTATGAAGATCCACTCTCATTAGTGGTTTACAAATCAATATTTACACCAAGTATGTGGGTTGCTCCAATCTCTACTGATGGTATAGTTAAAATAGTGGAAAATGGGGGAGTCAAGGTAATGAAATAAAATATGCTTGTCTATGGAGTGGAGGATGGAATGGACATAGGGGTTGTGAATCTAGGAATTGGTGGAAGGGTAGAAGCCAAATTACTAAATGTTTCAATTAAGTGTGTAGGACCACTCAAGGTTGGTGATGTAAAAATAGTGGGTTGAGATGAAGGGAAATATTACTTATCCTAGGAGTTGGGGTGGCCTACAGAATTATAGTCAAGATGACTGATTTCATGTAAATATACTATTAGGTGGTGCTGAGAATTAATGGTGATGAATGTTGTGTTGTGGAGCCTATTTTTAAATTATAATGTATTTTCAAAAATTATACATTTTTAAATGTATTGTACACTCTATATGGACCCCTATTAATGGGAACCATTTTGGGTTGATTCTACCCATGGTTCTGGTACCCATTGTTTTATAATACTACTTTGTTGATGTATTATGTATTAATTTATATTTAATATGTAATACATCATAAAAAATAGGGTTTTGAGAAGGAAGAACAAAGTGTGTGAATTCAGGTGCAAATTCAGGAGGGTTTGTTGAGCACAACTCCAAATAATATTTATTCATTATAATTGTGAAGATAGATCTGAGAGTGATTATACTCTAGTGGCCTGTAATAAAATTTGAGCAAGTCTTTCTTGGTAGATGTAGCCCACGTTGGGTGAAACATGTTAAATCTAGTCTTCTTATTATGCATGTTTATTTTTGTTCTTTATGCATCTTTGTTTATATCTATTATTATGATTCTATGAAATTATTCTACATTGATTTATATATTTATTCCTAACAACTGGTATTAGATTTTTAGGTTGTATTTGTTGAAGTGTTGAATCTTAGGAAGGGTTATTAGTTCAAGTGGGAGATATGGCTGATGATCACACATCAAAGTTTGAAAATTTAAATGGATAGAAATTTGGTCTATAGAAGATGCAGATGGAGGATTACCTCTATCAGAAGGACCTACATACTCTATTGAGAGGAAAAGTAAAGCAACTAGTGAGTATGACAGATGAAGCTTGGGAGCTTCTTGATATAAAATCACTTGGGGCCATTAGGTTATGCCTTGTATTTTCAATTGCATTTAATATATCATAGGAGAAGACCACAGAAGATTTCATGAATGCATTATGGAAGTTATATGATAAACCCTCTTCTTCTAATAAAATATTTTTAATGAAAAAGTTATTTAATATGAAGATGTCTGAAAATGGTTCAGTTGTTGATCATTTGAATGACTTTAATATGGTTGTTATTATGTTGAATTTTATAAAAATATATTTTGGTGATGAATTTAGGGCTTTGCTTATTTTGTGTTCCTTACCAGATATTTGGAATACCCTAGTAAAGGGTGTGAGCAACTGAGTCTCTAATAATGCCAAGTTGAATTTTGAATATTTCATAGGAGTAATCCTTAGTGAGTGAATGTGATGGAAAATATTTGGGGAGACTTCTACTTTAGGTGATGCTTTGATGATGGAAAGTAGAGAGAGACAAACATTTAGAGGAAAATTAAAGCGTGAAAAATCAAATGATCTAAAAGGTCAAAATCAAGGGCCAAGATGGTATGTTGGCACTATGGAAAGACTAGGCATGCAAAGAAGGATTATTGGTCTCTTTAGAACAAGAACAAAAATTAGGAAGAAACCAAGGAGGTGAATGTGACAACAAGTAATTTTTGTCAAGATGCAATAATTCTCTTCATTGATAATATTATTTAGTCTTGGGTTTTAGATTTAGGGGCTTCTTTTCATGCTACACCATATAGGCATTATTTTATTGATTATGTTCAAGGGATTTTGGACATGTTTACCTTGGTAATGATGAGCCTTGTAATATAGTATCAAAAGGAAGTGTTCAAATCAAGATGTAAAATGGGAACACTTGGTTACTAAAGGATGTTAGGCATGTGCCTAAGTTGAGATAGAATTTGGTATTCGTAGGATAGCTAGGCAGTGAAGGTTATATGGTGACATTCACAATATATTCTTAGAAGGTGACTAAGGTTGCTCTTGTGGTAGCAAGAATTAATAAGTTTGGTACCCTATATTTATCAAGTAGCATTGATTATTATAATTTAGTTATTGTAGATGCATATGTAACTTTATGGCTGATCCGTAATCAAAATAAAATAAGTGTCATAACAGCTAAAGAAGACACTTGAAAAAAGATCAAAATCTTGTTTTAATGATTTAATAAAAATCAATATTTAAAATGATTGAAATTTTTTAAAAATTCACATTGACTAAATTTTAAGATTGCAAACAAAATAAATGAGACAATTTGACAAAAAATACCAACACAGTTTCATAACAGAGTTTGACACCATGGCCTACGTCTCTAGATCCACTCCAATGGGGATTGATCCTATTATTATTATCACAAAATAACTTTAAAATTTATTTATAAGTCTCCAAATCATCTTAATGGGTTTAATTCTATCCCAGAGATACTCTCAAAATAATATTATTTTGGTCAAGGCCTTAATACAATCTCCAAGTCTCTAACACTCCTTTATACCTTACTCCACATCAAAAAATTTGCTGTAAAATGAGCCTCGACCCCATTATATACTATTTACATAAGCATACCAATATATTGGGAGCTTACCATTTTACCAAACATGCCATGGTTTGATTCCCATCCTTTAAATTTTCAGTGGTTATAAGCATATCTATTGTCCCACATTGGTAAGTGGGTGGCATTTTAAATGTTTATTTACCACAAAACTCATTGTTAGTTAATGCCTATATGTAGGCATTGTCATTTGTGTGTCATGTTGTTTGTTCTTGGCAAATAATGTGGGTTGTTGGTTTGGCTTGTGGAAATTTCATGGATGTTTGTGGTATGTGGTGGTGTGTTTGGAAACTTCATTGGAAACCATGGTAAATGTGGCATATTTGGAAGGTATGTTGGATATAACCTTTTATTGGTTAGCATGTAATAGTGGGCATGGATGTGACATGGTAATTGACATGGAATTCAATTAATTACATAAAATGTAGTCAATTAGATGACTATAATTAAAATTGGACCATAGAAAATTAAGTGGTGTCAAGCCATATGGTGGCTTGAGGATCCACCACATGGACCACTCTCCACTCACCACTTGTCATCATCCAATTATATGTTCCATCCAAACCAATTTTTTTTATGTCGATCAAAGATGAAACAAAAACCAAACTCATTTTTGAACTTGTCTCCACATGTCGATGCCACATCACCCTATGTCACCTTTTGCCCTATTTGATTGGGGAACTTCAAAGTGTGATATTTTTCCCATATGAGTTTGAAATCAAACCATTAAAATTACACCAAAAACATCTCGATGAGCTCTATGTCATGCCATCAATCAATGCATAATTTGACAACTTCATTTTTAGAGAAAAATATAGATCCTCCTAGATCAATCCTCTCCACTAAGAGCTTTTGGACCTCCAAAAGTTGATTAATTGGTAAACAGGTGAGGGTATTTCTCCCTCACTTTTATAGCTTCCATCCATTTGGCCTTGTTTGGGTTCATCCCTTTGAGACCAACTCAAAGATACTCAACATCTCCTCTTCATGAAGTCCAAACCTTCCTATCAAGAATTATATTTTATTGCAATTCTATTAGATACTCAAGAGCAAAATCATCAACAAAAGGAATAGATACACTCTGATCATCAGAGGTTCATATAATTTTAGATTTTAAACATTCACAACTAAATAAATCTACATATAAGATAGCAAATCTAATCAAAAAACATTTTTAACAATCTTTTCCATAATCCAAAAAGGACCATACTGGATTGGTTTCAACCTTTTACCCTCACCTATCAACCTTTCCTTATTGATGTGAAGCCATACCAAATCACCTACAACAAATTGGTGATCAACATGATGTTTACCATGTCTTACTTTATACTTTGCCTAACTTTTCTCCAACTGATCTCGAATAGTCTAGTGTACCTACTATATCTTTTCAATGAACTTCTAGGCTTTCATAACATATTTTTGCTCATCATCAACTAAATCCTATCCATAACAAAAATCTAGAGAATATTTAAGAAAATATCCATAACAAACTTCAAAAGGATATTTCATAGTAGAAGAATGAAGTGCATGGTTGTAAGCATGTTGAATATAGCATAAATGTTCATCCCACAACTTGGGATGTTTATTGCAATAACCCCTAAGCAAGTGTACCACTATGTGGCTTATAACCTCTATCTAATCATCATTCTTTGGATGAAATGTAGAGTTCTTATTCAATTTAGTGTCCATAAACTCCCATAGTGTTGACCAAAATTCCCCAAGAAACTAAGAATCTCAATAAAAAATAATAGAAGTGGTCAAACCAAAATGAACCCATACATGTTGAAAGAATAAGTGTGTCGTACCTTCCCTTGTAATCTACTTAGTACAAGGAATAAAAACACACATCTTTCTAAATATATCCACTACCACATACAAGTAATCATGTTTCCTTAATGACATAGGCAAACCCTCTACAAAATCCATGGAAATGCTTTCCCAGGGATGAGTAGGAATAGGTAAGGGAGTGTAAAGTCCCATTTTATTGTTACTAGGCTTGTTTGTGGCATAAATAACATACCCCTTGATATATTTGGCAACATTTTCATATATATGGGGCTAATAACAATACATTCTCAAATGTGTAACCATTTTACCTACTCCAAAATGACCAAAAATAAGAGATGTGTTTCCCTAATAATGTGCACCCTTTCGTTATGAGGAATAAAAAGTTTACCCAAATGATACAAAAGTCCATTATGCAAATGATAGTTTGATTCTTCTAACTATTTTCCACTCATCAAGTCTTTTTACACATCCTTAAAGTTAGCATCATCATTATATTTTTATTTATAACTTTCATGAGTCAAATAACTATGATGTAAAAGAATAGATGCAACTACCATAGGAGGTCTATAAAGCATGTCAATAAATTATTTTGAATACCTTTCTTATACCTGATCACAAGATGAAATTATTGTAGGAAACCCATCTAATGAAAATGCCTGGACTATTGTAGCTTGGCCTGTGACTGGAGATACTGGAGGGGCTGATGATCTATGTGTATCACTATTTCCTTTCCCATCAAGTAATGTTTCCACTTCTTAACACTCTAAAACAATACATATAATTCCTTACCATAAGCCAGATATTTTCCTATCACACCTATGAAGGTCTTAGAATGATAACATACTAGCTTTTTTCCTTGCATCAAAATAACTCTCTTAGCATAATCACTTGCATCCACTTAATCTCAAATGGATACTAAAAATAAATAATTGCCAAGATAGGAGTAGTACTAATATTTGTCTTCAAAGTATTGAAGGCCCTTTGTTGATTACCTCCCCACTAAAAAACTTGTTTTGTACTAGTCAAATAATACAAGGGTGATGCAATAAATGAGAAATTAGAAATGAATTTCCTCCAATATTGTACTTCACCAAGAAAACTTCTAACCTCAGTTACATTATTGGTTTTAGGCCATTTAACTATAACCTCTACTTTTGCAAGATCAATTTTCAATTCACCATGTCCTACAATATAACCCAAGTATACCAAAGAGGTCTTGTCAAATTCACATTTAGACAATTTTAAATAAACTTTCTCCCTTCTCAATGCATCCATGACTTTCCTAATATGAATCACATGATCTTCCCAAGACTAACTAATGATCAAATTATCATCTAAGTAAACTATAACAAAATCATCAAGGATTGGTCTGAAAACATCATTCATCAAATGCATGAATGTAACCAGTACATTGCACAATCCAAAAGGCATGAAAAGCCATTCAAAGAATCCTTATTTTGTCTTAAAAGCAATTTTCCAAATATCACCATCATTAATCCTAAGCTGATGATAACCACTTTTCAAGTCTAACTTAGTGAAATAGATAGCATTTCCTAACTGATCTAGTAAATCATCAATACAAGGAAGAGGGTAACAATTCTTAATAGTAATTTTGTTCAAAGCACAAAAATAAACACACATTCACCATGTTTCATCTTTCTTTGGCACCAAAATGATAGGCAAACCAATATGAGATGTACTAGGATGAATAACACCCTTGTCTAAAAGTTCCATTACCTACTTTTTGATTTCCTCATTTTCCACCACTGATAACCTATACATGTCAATGTTAGGGAGAGGAAAATCCTATAACAATTGAATTTCATGTTAAACTCCCCGTTTAGGGGGTAACCCTTTGGGATCATAAAATACATCATCATAAGTAGAAATTATTTCAATCATTCTTTCTTATGTTTAAGATCACAATTTTTCATATCCTGAGAATATTCTTTTTCCTTAGACTTAATCAACATGAGACAAAAATTCTTTCTTGAATTGACATGTCTTTTCATTTTCCCTAATGTAACAAAGGAAAGAATCATCTTAACATGATGTGCTCTGACTATATATTTAATTACATCTTTAACAAGTATGTACTAATTATCCTCCCTATAGAAGATTCTTTTTCTATCATAAAGATAAGGGCTTCCTAAAACAATCCCACATATGTCCAAAGTAACTACATCTAGATCAAATTCATTCATGAATTTTGATGTGATGGCCAATTTCAATCTGCAAGTTTTGGTTACTTACATTTTTGAAACATCACACACCGAACTAAGTGGATAGGGTTTCAAATGGGGAGTTGTTTGTAGGCCTAACTTTTTAACAATATCCTCACAAATCAAGTTTACTTTTGATCCACTATCAAATAGAGTGTCAATCTTAGTATGCTTTTTAACAAACCTAATGTGGAACAACTCATTTATTTTCTTATCATTATGCACACTTTTCTATTTTAAAGAGGAAACAACATTAGATGACTTAGTGATAGAAATAAAAAGAGAAGAACAATTTTGCATACTCATAGCTATGATCTTAGTTTCATCCTCAGAGTCTAAACCTAGATCCTGATGCACATTATTAGTTTTATTATCCTTCTTCTTAAACTTTTTAAAAGGTCTTAACTCAGGATGTAATTTCCAACACTTAGACTCATCATGATTTTTCTTAAAATGATTAAAAAATGGCTTACTTCTTCTTTATGAATAATAATAGTGGATTTTTTTTTTACCCTTTCTAGATCTTTTCCCTTTAGAATACTTAACATCAGATTGATTATCTTTAACTTTAGGAAAATATTCTTTTATCGATTTTCTTCTAGCTTCTAAATGAATGGTTTTAGAAGCATGTTTCATCTAAACTAGTTGGATTAAGAATTAGAATCATATGTTTCAAGTAACTATGCAACCCACCTATATAATTAATCAGTGTTTCCTGTGTATAAAGAGGAATATTCAAAAGTAAAGCCTTTTTCCTAAATTCCTATGTATAATCTTGAACACTTTGGCCTTTAGTTTTTCTGAAAGATTGCCAATCCATCATGGCTTGCTGCACATAGCCTAAAGGATAAAATTGCTTTCTGAGTGCATCAATAAATTTACTCCAAGTGGAAATTGAGTTACCTATATTAATCTCACTTTCCTTCAACTTACTCTCCCACCATATGAAATTTTTGCCTCCCATTCAAAGAGTAGCTAGGTGAATTTCAGCCTCATCATTTATAATATTTTGGACCCTGCAATATACTTCAATTTTCTTTATCCAATTATCTAATTTCTCTACATTAATTTCACCATTAAACATCAAAAATTAAAACTTAATATCTATCTTTAGTGAAGGGAGAGTTTCAATGACTTTTTTTGTCTTTACCATCATTCGAAGAGGAAGAAGGTTTCTCATAATTTTTACCACCTTCATCATGCTCCATTTTCCTTTGTCATTCACGGTAAAGCTCATCGACCATATCCTTCATTTACAAGAAGGCTTATCAAAAATCTCATTCAGACTCAAAGTCATCTCCCATTTCTATAGTACATCTTGATCCAACCTCTGGATTATGCTTAGACAATTCTCCTTCACCCTACCTAGATCTTGACCTTGTCAACATACACTAGCAATCCACATGGTTAAATTCTAGATTCCACTTTGATACCAAAAATATGATCCGTAATCAAAATCAAACAAGTGTTATAACAGCCTAAAAAGACACTTGAAAAAGGATCAAAACCTTGTTTTAATGATTTAATAAAAATCAATATTTAAAATGATTACAAAATTTCAAAAATTCACATTGACTAAATTTTAAGAGTATAAATAGAATAAATGAGACAATTTGATAGAAAATACCAACATGATTTGATAATGGAGTTCACCACCATGGCCTACGTCTCCAGATCCACTCCAATTGGGATCACTCCTATTATAATTATCACAAAATAGCTTTACAATTTATTTAAAAGTCTCCAAATCATTTTAATGGGCTTAATTATATCCCATAAATACTCTCAGAACAATATTATTTTGTTTGATGCCTTAATAAAATCTCCAAGTCTCTAAAACTCCTTTATACCTTATCTCCATGTCCAAAACTTTGCTTTAAAATGAGTCTCAACCCCCTTATATACTATTTACACAAGTGTCCCAATCAATTGGGAGCTTATCCCTTAACCAAACATACCATGATTTGATTCCCATCCTCTACGGTTTCGGTGGTTATAAGCATATCTATTGTCCTACATTGGTAAGTGGGTGGCATTTTCAATGTTTATTTACCATGAAACTCATGGTTAGTTAATGCTTATACGTAGGCATTATCATTCATGTGGCATGTTGTTCAGTCTTGGCAAAGAATGTGGGTTATTGGTTTGGCTCATGGAAATTTTATGGATGTTTGTGGTATGTGGTGGTGTGTGTGGAAACTTCATTGGAAACTATGGGAAAATGTGGCATATTTGGAAGGTATGTTGGATAAAACCTTTGATTGGTTGGCATGTAATGATGGGCACAGATGTGACATGTTAATTAATATGAAATTTAATTAATAATATAAAATATAGTTAATTATATGACTTTAATTAAAATTGGACAATAGAAGATTAAGTGGTGGCAAGCCACATGGTGGCTTGAGGACCCACCACGAGGACCACTCTCTATGTATCATCGTCCAATTAGATGTTCCATCGAAACCATTTTTTTTTTATGTTGGTTAAAGATGAAATGAAAACCAAACTCATTTTTTAACTTGCCGTCACATGTCACTGCCACATCACCCTATGTCACCTTTTTCCCTATTTGATCAAGGAACTTCAAAGTATGATATTTTGTGCATACAGGTTTGAAATTGACCCATTCAAATTGCACCAAAAATATCTTGATGAGCTCTACATTGTGCCATCAATAAACCCATAATTTGATGACTTCATTTTTAGAGCAAAACATAAATCTTCTTCGTTCAGTATCATAATAGGCTCAGTCACATTAGCCAAAAGGTATGAAAATTTTGAAGGATCGATTACCTAAATTGAAAGGATATACTTTATATTTTTACTGTGTGTATGAAAAATATAAAAGGGTAGAGTTTCTCAAGGTTAGACCTAAGACAAAGGATAATAAGTTGGATTTGTTTCATTCAGATGTATGGGGGTTGGCTCAGGTATCTTTTATTGGTAGGTCATCTTATTATGTCACTTTTATTGATGATGTAACTAGGAAAGTTTGGGTCTATGGCATTAGGAGAAAATATAATGTGTTTGATACCTTTAAAATATGGAAATCCTTGGTTGAGAATAAAACAAGTCTCAAGTTAAAATATCTCAGGTCATATAATGGTGGGGAATATTAAAGCAATACATTTTTTTCTTGTTGTTTAAGGAATAGAATTCATAGATAGAGGATGATTTCAAGAACTCTAAAACAAAAATGGAGTTTCAGAAAGGATGATTAGAACTATCATGGAGCATAATAGGAGCATGAGGTTACATGCAGGACTACCTCTTTAATTTTGGGTAGAAGCAATAAACATAGTAGTATATCTAATAAATACATGTCCATCTAATTTAGATGGAGGCATACCTGAGGAAGCTTGGTCTGGTAAAAATATTGATTATTCATTTCTTATAATATTTGGTTTCAAATCCTTCGTTCATATTGATAAAGATGATAGGACCAATTTAGAGGCTAAGTCTAAAAAATGTATCTTTATTGTTATGGTGAGGATGATTTTGGTTTCTGGATTTGGAGTCTTAAGGACAAGAAAATATTTAGTTATAGGGATGTTGTCTTTAATGAGAAAGTCATGTATAAATAGCAATTATAGGATTAGAAAGAAAATTATAGAAAAGAGTACATAGTACTAGAGGACATTATAGATGATAAAGTGTCCAAGCAACCAATTTAGGCACCTTCTCCACAAGAACCCCAAACTCCTATGGTGAGAAGGTCTTATAAGGTAAGAAGGGAACCTAAACTTTTTTTCCATCTATTAATTACTTATTACTCACTGACAATAGAGATCCAAAGTACTTTGAAGAATCAATATAGGTAGATGTTAGGAAGAAGTGGGAGCAAGCTATGGATGAGGAGCATCAATCTCTCATGAAAAATTAGACTTGGGATTTGGGAACCCCACCTGAAGGTAAGAGAATATTATAGAACAAGTGGGTGTATAGAGTTAAAGAAGATTATGGAGGTAAGAAAACGTACAAGGCCCAGTTTATGGTAAAGGGATTTGCACAGAAGGGAATTGATTTCGATGAGATTTTTTCCCCAGTGGTAAAGATGAATTCTATTAGGATTGTTCTTAGGATAATGGAAGTAGAATAATTGCACTTAGAGCATTTGGATGTGAAGACTATGTTCCTTCATGGTGATTTGAAGGAGGAATTGTATATGGAGAAACCATAAGGATATGAGGTCACAGGGAAGAAGAACATGGTGTGCAAATTGAAGAAGAGCTTATATGGCTTGAAACAAGCTCCATGACAATGATACATGAAATTTGATAGTTTTATGATGAAACAAGGATACTCCAAGTGTCATTTAGACCATTTCATATATATCAAGAAATTTGATGATGGTGAATACATTATCCTTTGTCTTTATGTGGATGACATGTTGGTTGTAGGTAAGAACATACAAGAAATAAAGGTACTCAAGGAACAACTTAGTAATTCCTTTGCTATGAAGGATTTGGGAGTAGTAAAATAAATCCTTGGTATGAGAATAACTTGGCATTGGAAGTAATGAAACATAAATTTATCTCAGGAAGAGTACATCAAAAAGTTCTTGGAAAGGTTTAGTATGCATGATGCTAAACTAGTTGGGACTCCTTTGGCAGGTCATTTCAAGTTATCAAATGAGCAGTGTCTCAAGACAAAAGAGGAAAGCATCTAGATGTCACATGTACCGTACTCATTAGTTTTTGGTAGCTTGGTGTATGTCATGGTGTGCACTAGGCTATAAATTTCCCATGCAGTGGGAGTAGTAAGCAGGTACATGAGTGATCCAGGTAGAGAACATTAGAAGGTAGTGAAGTGGATATTTTGGTATTTAAGAGGGACCATGGGGGAATTTTTAAGCTTTGGTGGATTGGACACCACTTTACATGGTTATGTAGATTCAGATATGACTAGATATTTAGATAGCAGGAGGAATATAACAAGATATGTATTTAATGTAGGTGACACACGAGTGAACTAGATTTCATGACTATAGAAACTTATGGCTTTATCAACCATAGAGGTTGAGTATGTTTCTACCATAGAGGTAAGAAAATAAATTATTTGGTTACAATAATTACTTGAAGATTTGGAGTATAAGCAGGAGGGAGGGAAGTTATATAGTGATAGTTAGAGTGTTATACATCTAGCAAAGAACTTTGCTTTCCACTCTAGGATGAAGCATATATAATTAAGATACCATTTCATCAGGGCATCTTTAGAGGAAGATAAGTTAAAGTTTGAGAAGATTCATACTAGCTAGAATCTTGTAGACATGATGACCAAGATGGTCACAAGGGAAAAATTGAAGCTATGTTCAATTTTAGTTGGCCTTCACATTTGATAGTGAAGGGTTGAGAACCCTGATCAGAGGAAATCAATCTCCAAGTGGGAGATTGTTGTGTTGTGGAGCCTTTTTCTAAATTAAAATATATTTTCAAATACTGTACATTTTTTAATTTATTATACATCTATATGGACCCCTTTTAATGGGAAACCATTTGGGTTGATTATGCCCATGGTTTTGGTACCCATTATTTTGTAATACCATTTTATTGATGTATAATGTATTGATGGATATTTCATAGGTAATACATCATGAGAACTAAGGTTTTGAGAAGGAAAAATAGAGTATGTTAATTTAGGTGTGAATTTAGGAGGGTTTGTTAAGCATAGTTCCAAATAATATTTGTGCATTATAATTATGAAGATAGATTTGAGAGTGATTGTACTTTGGTGGCTTGTAATAAAATATGAACAAGTGTTTCTTGGTAGATGTAACCCACATTGGGTGAACCACGTTAAATTTGGTTTTCTTATTATGCATGTTTATTTATGTTTTTATCCATCTTTTTTTATATCTATTATTGTGATTCTATGAAATTATTCTATGTCAATTTTTGTATTTATTCCTAACAATGAAATGGAAGTAATTGTAAATGGAATGGAAAGTGGGACTGGATCAAATGGGGAAGGTGAAGTGGGAAGAAGGGACAGTGGAGTAGAAACTTGATCTTTCATTGTAGGGGGACCCTATGTGTCCACTTGACTTATTTGTGTTGATTGCACTTGGATTATTAATGTGTGTGGAATGGTAGGTGAAGTGGAGATAAGTGGAAGGGTTGACACTGGAGGTGGAGGAGCTAAA
This sequence comes from Torreya grandis, assembly GCA_037957365.1. Classification (NCBI taxonomy): domain Eukaryota; kingdom Viridiplantae; phylum Streptophyta; class Pinopsida; order Cupressales; family Taxaceae; genus Torreya; species Torreya grandis. Next base: position 4,542,270 of record JARHVA010000256.1, on the reverse strand, counting down.
ACTTATGTAAGTTCCAATGGGGACCTGAGATACTTGAGGAGTGGAGATAGCTAGTGGAGGTGTTGAAACCTCTTGTACAATATGGGTAGGAGAAGGGGGAGTAGTGGAAATATGATTCAAGGCTATAGGATCTGAAACTATGGATCCCTATATTGTTGTTTCTGTGTCTTCTACTAAAAGATGAATTGGTTCATCTTCAACTCCTCCTTGTCTACTTGATTCTCCTTTTCTTACCTTTGTCTTATTATTTTTCTTCTCTAGTTCCTTTGATGATTCACTAGGGCCCTCATTTAAAGGATTGATACCTCCTACTTTGAGATTCAGGAGTTTCTCCTTAACCCCTATTATTTCCCTTGTGATTTTCACACCCTTGCTTCTTAGCCAACTAATTATTATGTTGATTATAGGGGTTATTCTATAAAAAAAAGAGAAATATTTAGGAACTAACCACCTCATTGGTAGTAAAGGTCTAGGAATAATCTATGTAAGGTAGATTAGGTCTACTCTAGAGTTTTCATCCACCAATTCATTAGGGACTAATGCCAGATCTTAATCTTTTAAATATTTTAGGTACATCCTAGAATAGTTCCTCATTATAACCATCTCTTCATCATCAAAATCTTCCAAAAATTATTCATAATAAGGCACATGTTCATAGGTTGGTAGTTCTAGTGCAGTAGTGACCTTACCATATAGATCAAAATAAGGTCTAGACTCCAGAGTCCTCAGTGTTACTTGACACATCTTTGCCTCTATATTTCTAGCCATCAAAAGGGATTGGCATGTGTAATGTCCAATATAAATAGGGAAATGTATCTATACCTTATGTCTATCTGAGAGGATTTTTTGTGACTCCACAAGTTTTTTAGCCAACTCCAATAATTCCCATATATCACTTAAATCCCTGGAAAGTGTGTAGGGACAACCATTGAATCTAGTTGCCCTAATGTAGGAGTAGGTGGGGAACTATATGTAGTAAGAACCCAATTTCATGATCTCATCTTTTTATTCTTAAGAGAACCTTGTTTTCCCAAACTCCTGATCAAACATGATAATGATGTTGTAGATGAAGGCATCATTGACTCTCCTAAATTGATGTCTACTAGCTTATAGTGTGAGATCAGGGTAGTAGTTGTAAACTTTGGTTATTTTCTTAAGAACTATATTGAGGCCTGGGAAAAATCTTCCTTTGGCCAAGATATAAATAATATGTGATGTCATATAAAAATTATTTTTTGTTTACACCTCTATCAACTAGTTGTGGAGGGAATTACTTATCATTTAGGCCTAATGTATGTATTATTTGTCTTAGTTGATGGCCTAGATATACTAGTACATCCATTCTTGATATCACTTGGCATTAATATTGCCATTGACTCTATGCAATAGTGTTATAATATCTCTTACCTCTTCTATGAAATTAGATTTATACATAGTCTTGGCAATTTGGTGGAGGAATGATTAGGAGTCTCGAGCCATTGATTTTTAATTATCTTTTGACATAAATACTTTTTCTCTTCATAAAATTGTGTATATGTCTGACATGGATTTATATCAAAATAAATCTCAAATTTAGGGATGGCAAACACAAAGCTGATGAAGTTAGGATTTAGATCTAGAACCCTCTCCCCTTTCTCACTATAGACTTGTCTTCTATTAGGGTCATAATGTTGGGCCATTGTAAGGATAAACTCAAGGCTTTGAATAGATAGAGGGAAGGCTATATCTTTTGGTCAACTAGAGTCATAGATACTCTTGATCCAATCACTTTTGAAATTTGCTCCTATCCTAGCCCAAAAATCTCCTAGGTCAATGTAACCTAAATATGTATCTTTTATTTCTTCCATATTGGAATCCAAATAAGAAGTCACTCTATGGCCCTTAGATTTGAAATTCATTTCCTTGGGAGGCATGGAAACTAAATTTATCACTTATGATAAACCAACTGTGAAAGTTCACAGGATATATAGGTATCTGGAGTACTTGTACTCTCCTAACATAACTTAAAGGTGCTTGAAGCATGTTCACTTTATATGGTGCTTGAGGGATGTTATATTTCTAGTGGAACTTGGAGGTGTTTAGATCATGGCAGGTCTCCATGGTACTTGAAGCATGATGGACCTTCATGGAAGTGGAAGGTGCTCAAAGCACATCCACTCTCTGTGAAGGCTTAGAAGCTTGTGGGGAATTTAGGTGTTTGGGGTAGGTCTAGTGTCTATGAAGATGTTGGGGAAATATTTGAAAGAAAATATTATCTTGTTTGAATTTGAAGTATATGATCAAGAATATTTCACTAGATTTGGAAAAGCCCTAGATTTTGGAGTAAAAAATATTTGAGGGGAAAATGAAGGATTTCTTAGATAATGATATATGCAAGATTTGGAAAATCCTTGAGATGAAGATTTCAAAAATGAAAACCCTAGATTAACTTGGACTACCCTAAAATTCCCTAGACACTTTATTTTAACCTTTATATGGATTTTTAAATAACTTGAAATAAAACCCTAAACCAAACCTTTTCAATGAAACCCTATATTTGGAAAGAAAACCCTATGAGAAACTAGAAATAACTCAAAAGATTTCAAAGAAGGAAACATAAATTTAAATGACATAAGGAAAGTATCATTCATGGGATAGGTGATGTGGCTTTGAGTTTTCTAGTTCTAGCTCAAAGTATAAGTTCATATTTACACATGGCTTAAGGTTTAGTGGTGAGTGCGTAGGTGACTGAAGCTCCAAATCATAACTAACAATTTAAACAATGATAACACTTTTATAAAATGACTTAGTTTATATAGGAAAAAACTAAAATTAATGAAAGCTTAGGTGGATGGTGGTAAAGGTTATACTTTCTTGAATCAGGTCCACTCTCCAAGGGGAAGACTTGGCTTGGAAGAAATTAGGACTTGATGTGCACTTTGCATGTTTAAAAACATGTAATGTGCACTTTAGGTTCCACATTCCATAGGAAGGGATTTGATGAGTAGTTGGAGGATGTTAGACCTACTTGAAGTAGGTCCACTCTCCATGGATGGGAAAATGTGGTTTGGTAGAAGGTGGAACCCATGAGGCACTTTACATGTTTGCAACATGCAAAGTTCACTCAAGGCTCTGCATCTTATGGCTTTGAGTTTGGACTAAGGTGGAGATAATCATGCACTTTACATATTTCAAAACATGCAATGTGCATTAGAGGTTTTGGGATCCATGAAAGGGGGGTGTTATAGGTTTGACAGGATATAGAACATGTTGTGTACTTTGAATGTTGTGAAAACATGTAAAGTGCATTCCAAGTTCTAGATTTTACTGGGTTGGTGTAGGTGGGATCTAGATCATGCCATGCATTTTGAATTTTGTGAAAACATGTAAATTGCATGGTGAGTTATAGATTTTTTAGTTTGGGTTTTGGTGCTTCGTGGGATCTAGAACCTATGAAATAATTTGCATAAGTGTAAATGGCATATAGAGTTCTAGACTCTACAAAGCATAAAGGGAAAGATGGGTCTTTTAGAGGATTCAAGGTTTTTCCTAAAAAATAAATGGGGTCTCCCTTAGGGTGTTATATGTAATGATATTTTTGTGATAAAAGTATCAATAATTTACAATACTATTTCATCTTATTTATGGTGTTCTATGAAAAATAACACATTAGTGACTATGATCTGGTTTTAAAATTTAGGAAGATATTCTTGGCCCTTGATGCCTCAATAATAAGTTCACTTAGTAAATTTTTGCAACCTTGTAGCTACTCATAAAATTCAAACTATCTTCTCCTTATTTGTCTACTCACCCTCCCCAACAACTTTAATTATCTTTAATAGGTGATCCACCATGATTATTAATTTATCAATGTCATTTAATCCATCTAATCTTACTCCCTCCATTATGCTTGGCTCATCTCTCATGATATGTTGGTAGAGATTAATAATCTTCAATTCCATTGCCATCATTTTATAATATACTTGTGCATGATTATTCTATGCCTATGTCAATCATGTCTCCTATATTCTAATAGTGGTGTTGTTCATGAAATTATATTGTGTTACTTTAGCCACCAAAATTACCAACACACATCCAATTTCAAATTCATCAAGCTTAGTTGTGTCAACATGTACTATATTATGCCTCTATTATAAATTATTTGTGTCCTACTCTTATATGGATCTAAAGGGTACTTCAAACATAGGCTTGTCCAAATGAGTATCATATACAAAATATATTTCATCCTTTATTTTAATGGTCACACTTTCCTCCCTCATTATTCTCCATAAGTATAGGTCCTTATCATCTAATTTCCTTTGAATATTCTTATTTATTATCATATCTTCAATCTTGGTGTTGTCTTCATTTGATGGCTCAAATTTTTCTGATTCAGAGGTAAAGGGTGCATTTTTTTGCTTACTAACTTTATTTTCACCTACATCAAGGCCTTCATCAATAGTTTTTTGAATTCTAAGGACATCCTAATCTAAAATTTTTTATGCTCCCCCCTACTCCATCTGCTCATTTTCCTTATCACTCACATTGATACACTCTTCTTTATCTTTTCTTCCTTTTTATTTCACTCCATCCACATACTTAGCATTTATCACATCATATTCAACCTATGCATTCTTGGATACATATTTTGAGTTAGCTGTAGGCATGATCTCCTCCTCATCCTGCTCATCTAATATAGATGCTTCCTTACATTATTATGTGATATATGACAATGGATTATGTGATAATGTTTGATCCATTATTATTTCTAGAGGAAGTGAAAAGATATCATCTACCTAAAAATTTATCTACTTTGAATATGGTAACATAGGATACTTGTTGATTACTAGAGTTTGTTGTGGTGGATAAAATGAAGGTGGTAAAGGTGGCATAGGTTTCTTTGGTGGTGATAATGTAGGTGGTGGGCACAGTGGTTGGAAGGGTACAACTAGTATACACTTTTTCTATGGTGGCTTCCATCTATACACCAGTTTATTTTTAGATAGTGGCATGCCATATTTATTATCCCCTAAATTAGTGCACTTAGAGTCATCCATTTTCACTTACATCTCATTTTTGGACATTTTTCATTCCTTTTATTTATCACTTGCTACTTTGATTGATGAATCTCTAGTTTGTTGCATTAGATGTGTGAATTTTTACTTCTTTGTAGCCATGGGGATTTCAAAATTTATCCATCTATTTACCACCAACTTGACTTATGGGTTTATTTTGATATCCTCACCCTCTTTGTCAACTATTGTATCATCCTAATAATTATTTTTCTTCTTCTTAGGCTTTAAGTCATAATATATTTTACACAAAAACCCTATTACTATTTCCAATATTTGAGATTTATTATTTTTGAGTCATCAATAGACTCACTTTAATCACTAAGCATATTATTCCTTAGGTACACATAAATGGATCTCAATAACAACATATCTCCATTAGTTTTCATGGTATTTACTCTTATCTTTTACACGTTTAGACTCCTTTTAACTGCATATACAATGTATTTCAATGGAAATCCATATTTAAATTTAAGACATGAAGACATATTATTATTTACAAGGCATATATTAGAAAAAATGATGTCACATTACTGTAAAATATACTGAGCCCTTATATGCCTTTTGTAATTCCCTTAGTACGTGTTCTTAATTTATAAAGGTTGAAACCATGTTAATAAACCATTTTAATTTTTTACTTTTATTAAAAGCATTGGTGCAAAGATCACCGCCATATATTTTTAAAGGAGACTTGTCCCACATTGAGTGTAACTTATTCATGTCACCATATCCATCAAGGATCCCAATCTCATCTATCACCAATAGAATAAAAATCATGCCCTACTTGAAGGTTTATCCTATACTATGGGCCCTCTTTACACTTTCAATGACTGAATGAGAAATGAATTTTATAATGTTAAATTATGCACCCTTTATGCCTATCTAATGAATGATGTATAAAAATTATTTAATGATGTTTTACCACCTTCCATATGTAGACTAGGAATTTGACTCAAGAGAGGTGGTTAGTATTGCATTAGTTCCAAAATGAAATCAAATTGAAAGAAACACACTGGCAAGCATACATATCTAGGCTTAGACACTAAGGAAGAGCATAATAATAAACATACATATGAAAACAACAACTAAAACATGAAATAACATATCCTTCACCTTCCTTGGAGCTTCTAAATGGTTTGTAAAGTGGCTTTTCAACTTTTTGCTTCAAAATATCTATTGCAATGGAGCTTGGCTATCATCCACCTCCTCTTGGCACCATGTGGCTTGGGGATTTGGCTTAGTTGAATAATTTGGAAATATAACACTAATTTTAATTGATTTTGGAATCAATTTAGCATTATAAATTTGCACCTAGATAGCTTAAAAATCAATAGGCAAGGCCTCTTATTTATAGAATGTTGAAATTATTTAGGATCAACCTAAACCATCCATCTCAAGATGAAGATGTGTAGATAAGGATTAATTCAATTATGTAATTAAAATTCATAAATAGGATCATAGATATTTGGGATAGAGGGGCATTAACTAGGTATGGAGAGTCTTAATGAGGTATGGGAGGCATTAATTTAGATATTTGTGGCATTTATGGCTTGTGGATGCCACCCCATAGAATGATGTCATTTGATGATATAGTTAATGAAAATTAATTTATAAAAATAAATATTCAAAATTTTTGATGAAAAATTAACTTAATCTCTTGATTTGGTTTAATTAGTCTTAAACATGATTAGTCAACTTTGATGCAACTTGGCAATTTATGCACAAATTAATCAAATTGGTTAAAATGTCATATTATTGGCTCAAAATTTAACTAGATTAGAATTTAAAGTTGATGTTAGATGTGTTGGAACCATATTCCCATTTAGGATGTTGTCCACACAAAATAACAAATGCATGTGTCCCATACAAGAGATTTGATAGAAAAGAGTAATCCAAGGCACCCAGGTGTAAAATTGGCATTTTGACTCAAAATGATCTTATCAAAGTTAGCTGGCCCATAAAATGCATTGCCCCATTTAGGGATATTTTGGAAAAAATCAACACTTGAATATGTTATTTTCAGATATTTTAATGTGTTTTAGTGTTTTTAGGCCAAATTATGCATTTTGGTGGAAATTGGTCAAAACCCTGATTAATGGTCATTGGTGGCCAGATTTAGGTGTCTATAGTTTGTCCCTATTTGAGAAGATTTTGAAAACCATAGGCATATCAATGTCTTCTCAAATAATTATAAATGGATTATATGCCAAAATTAAGATGATGATTTAACAATAAAACTCCAAATGGTGTTTTGGGAAGCCTATGATGGTGCCCCCTCGAGGGAATGGCCATCACACATGTAGATGGACGGTGCCTCAAAAATAAGCAAGAAGAAAAATGTGGAATTAACCTATGGTTGAGATTAATCCAAATGATAAAATGCTTGCATGCCTTAATTTAAAAAGGATACTAATTTTCCCAAAAGTGGTTATAATCAGGAATAAAAGTTGAAATAATGATTTGCCCATAGGCAGTTATAATCATTAAGGGGACTGTATTATATTATAAAGATGATTATTCCCAAATTAGGGATGATTATAAATCATAAATCAAGGATATAACCTATAATATAGATTAAATATGAGTGGGCACAAAGTGATGAAAGAGATGAATAGAAGAATAAGATTGATCAGTGTGAATTAGGAGATGCTTATCTTTATTAGCAATGATATAATTAGAATGGTTAATGAGTTTATTTGATCAAGATGGGTGGAAGTATTTTCCAAGGTGATCAGAATAAAATTTTGTGGCTCCATTGTTTATAGACCTTCTTGAAGCTAATTTTTGTTGTAGCATATGATGGTATGCATCATGATAGAACACCATGAAGACTATCTCAAAATATGCATAAGGACTGATTCTTGATCCAATAAACAATTGAAAATAATTCACCAATGATAAAAACCATGATGATAATTTTGAAATATGAATATGTATGGACTCAAAAATAATATGTGTAAGGAATCACCCAATGCATACATATAGACTGAGTTAAGGCAATAATGCCTGAAAGCAAACAAACATGCAAGCAAGAAAATAAACAAACAAATAAAAAGTTCATAAATAGACAAAAAACTTGGAATAAAAAATAAATAAAAATATTGAAAACAAAATAAAAATAAAGCATCCTAACAATGAATTTTCCCCAGTAGGGTAGATCAAGGATAACTAACTAAACTTAGATAGGACAAATTTTTTTAGATTTTGAAATATTTGAAATGTTTTTAGATTTTGAAATATTTCAAATGTTTTTGAAATTTTGAGGTATCTCAACTCATTATTTATTGACAATATACTTAATCATAAAATGGTGAGAGCATTTGGCTTAGGTTTCTTGTAAAATAGTGAGAGTATGGCTTAGGTTGCTAACAACATAGCGAGAGCATAACTTAGGGGGACTAAGGTGGCCTCAACATGAATTGAGCATGGCCCAAATAGTCTAGAAATTACCTTGAGTCATAGTAATTCCATCCACATAAAAGGTGGGGAAAAATTAACTACATCCCAATAATTTCTCAAATCTAACAAATAGCTAGTCAAATGAAAATAATAATGGCAAGGTGATGTGGTAATGCCTGATAAATAAATGTTTCCCCTAGTTTGTCCATAGGCAGTTATAACTATGATATAAAGGATCAAATCAATGATAATAATTTACCCATAGGTGTTTATAATTAGTAGCAATATTTGTGAGCACTAATTTGCCCATAGGTGGTTATAATTAGGCTCACATAAACTAATTTGATACATGATGGAAGATGAAAGATATATTTCCAGATCAACTATCACACTACATTTATAGACTATCATTATAAACCTAGATGAGATTGATTATTGAAACTTTATTAGAATCCCCTTGAAAAAGGTATAACAAGAACCAAAGTAACCAAGATCAAAATAGGATTGGATATGATGACTAAAAATAGGCTTTAGTCTAAATAGGAATGGAATGATAGGATGGAATGGCATTGCTTTAGGATAATGATGTTTTTTTATAGATTAGATAAATGGTAAGAGGGTTTCCCCCAAGTGGTAAGGTAAGGTAAATGGTAGGGTATGCAATAATGTTAAATAAGCATGGCATTTTGAAAAGGTATGGTACATGTTTTTGGTTGATGACTAGTTATTGGGTTCGATGTACTTGGCCTAGGTATGGTAAATGGCATATGATTTTGTTGTTGTAATTGAAGTGGAGATGCATGTCCTAATCAGAAAATGATACAAATAGAATAATCAATCATGTTAATGGCTATCCCACACCTCATATGAATAGTTTATCTATCAAGAAGTGGTTACAGATCTAGATGTGAAGAATGTTGTTTTGATCTTCATTGGTTGTTGATTATGATTCCTTCAAACATTGAGACAATGTATCTTTATAGCCTCTACAAAAGAAAGTGCAGTCCTGGATGGTAAACAAGGAAAAATAATGGATAATAGGTTTGATTTTAAAATGGAATGGCAAATGATAATGGAATGTGTAATGGTTGGAAAACAAATGAAGATCGAGATGTTCAGTCACACGTAATATTGTTGAAGTTAAATTTGACATAACTTTGGATGTGATGGGTCTGAAGACTTCTTCTCTCAATAAGATCACTAGATTTTTCTATTATTTGATCTTGAGAGTAGATACCATTTGATTAGGTTATATATAAGAAGATATTTTGATGTTAACTTTGATTTTGTCTTCATCAAGCAGTGAAAGACTTTTGTGCTCAACTATTAATGCTTTGATGAGGTTTTCACCAATGAAGTTGTATTGATTATCTTGTAGTGCCTCTAAGAAGGTTTCACTAAGGAATGTTGACTTTTTACTTTGATTTTATTCTAGTGATTCCAAAAAAAATTCACTAAAAGATGCTGAGTTTGAACTTTGATTATCCCCTAATGCCTCTGAAAATGTTTTACTAGGAGAGTGTTCATTTGATACATGAATGTGGTCTTAGCCTCCCTGTTCTTCTTCAACTGCTATGTCACCATGGATGCAGTTTAATAAAGTGTGATTCTATCAATCCTAATAGACACATATGGGAGATGGAATGTCAATAATATGGTTAGATTGGTTGGTGATAATGGCCTATGGAATGGTAATGGAATAGAGGGTGGATGCACAATCCTCATAGAAGATACTAGGATAATTTATGTTGAAGCGAAAGTACTCATCCTCAAAAACTATAAAAAGATCACAAATGTATTCAAATTAATCTACAAGTCATGTGTAACTAATGTTGTAATATCTATGAACATATACTTCTTCTAAATCTGATTTTGACTCAAGGGACTCTGAATCTGATGTTGAGACTAATGTTGATTTTGATGCTAAATCTAATGTTGGTTCAATAATAGACCCTGACTCTAACTCTGATTATTCATCTGATGGGTACTATATTATAATGATGTCTTATTAAATGTTTGGTTTTAGATAAGTGACACCCTATGATGGCATAATGGGCTCCACAAAAATTGGTTTGTTAGAGTGGGACTCTTCTAGGATGGAAAAAAGGTCAAGAGACAAATCCTCAAAAATTGGCTTGTTAATAGGAGAATATTTAAAAATAGGCATATGGTTAAGGTAATGATTTATCCAAAGTTGGTTATAATCATTAAGAAGTGACTCAATAAATACTAGCTCATCAAAGTGAGACTCCTTGAAAACTAGTATAGGATTAATGGGTGATTCATCATAGGTTAACTTATCATAAATGATTGTTTCAATAAAAGCATCTCAAATTGGTTGGTTTTCTTGGCCTTGGTTTCCAATGAGTTAAAAAATACCAATTTTGAACATAGCTTTGTATTTAAATGATTAGCTTGGTTGAGGTTTTGATTGTATTGGTTTTGGATGAGGAATGGCCTATGGTTGGATAATGGTAGGGCATTAGGGAGCATGATTTCTCACACGAGCTAAATGGTGAAGTCCTAAAATTATAATGATAGGGTGGTGTAGATCTTGGTTACTTGCATAAGCCAAAATATGAGGTCTTGGAATGATGAAGGGGCATTGTGGAGCTTGATTTATCACACAAGCCAAAGCATCTAAGTCCTTCTCATAAACCATATCATCCCAATCTTGAGTTGTATCATAGGCTAATTCTCAAATATGTTCTGTGTACTGATTATTATAAAGAAGGTATGGATCTATATCCAAAACAAAATTATCTATAGTTGGGTCTTCAAAGTCCTCATAAATTATATCATCCCAATTGGTAATTTGATTTGGATTTTGTGGATTTTGACTATGTTCCCCATATGGAGTATTATAGGGAGAATAATAAAACTCCTAGAAGATATTTCTATGTAAGTGTTCCAAGTGGGATTTTGTGTGGCCATACTACCATAATTTGGATTGTATGTGACTCCACCATAATTGTAGCTAGACATATCTGCATAAATAATGAAAAATCCAAAAGCAAAAGGCTTAGAGTTTTGCAAACTCTAAAAAACAATGTCCAAAAGATAAATGGTTCAAACTTGGTCTAACTTGCTTGAAGGAGGAGTTGTATCTCCAAACAATTATTTGAACATGGATTTGTGTCTTCAAAAAAATTTGTGCTAAAATTTGGCATAAAATAGTCTAATGTCAAATGTCTAACATCAAATTTCATATGCACAAAAGTTCAAGCATCTGAATAAAAACTGGCATGTCAAAGGTCTAAGTCAAAGTGTTCTAAATAAGGTCTAAACTAGGAAAGGGAAAAGAGTTACTAGGGATTTTGTTTAAACATGGAGTCAAAATCTAGGCTCAAATAGGATGTGCTAGGACTTTTGGCCAAATGGCATCAAAATCTAGACTTGAAATAAAAGATTGATGTGAATTTATTTTAATCTAACAAGTTTGAAAACAACTTTGACATAGACTCGACACATGGAATCAAACATAAACATGATCAGTTGGTATAAGGAATAAGGAAAAAGGCTCTTGAATAAATGTTGTTTTCTCCCAAACAAAGGCACAAACAATGATGAGGATAGGCTCTACGAATAAATAAATAATCAATAGTATTCAAGTTTGGGTAATCAATTAACCGAAGTTATGTAACCCAAATGAGAAATATCTATGTATCAACCCCATGAATTGAGGTCCAAATAGAAATCAATTAATGTTTGAATCTAAACTTTGACAAGGTTAATTGAAAACTAGGATTTGACCAAACAAGCTAGACAAGATTGGACAACATGACAGAACATAAACAAGGTCCAAATGGCTGATGTGACATGGTTTGAAACAAATGATTTTTGGTGTAACGGTAAACAAGTCTTGAAATAAATTGATCAACCTAATGGCATAAGCATGCTCAAATTATGTCATCAATGTTATGTTTCAAAGAATCAAAGGAAAAAATGGTTTGACATGTTTTGGGTAGCATAATGCTACCCTCCACAGCTCAAATGACACACACACAAATAAGTTTAGAAAAAATTTCAAGGCACAAATGTGGTGTAAAATGGCCAGCATAACACCTCTTTAGATAAAAGAGTGGCATATAAACAAATAATTTTTGACATGGTTATAAACAAACAAATAGGTTTTAGTCTTAAAACACCAAGTAAGAAAATGACAAAATACAAGTAAATCATCCAAAGTCCTATTAAGGGTGTGGTAAAGTGGGGTTGGCTAAAACTAATTAGTTTTTGATAATTTATAAATGGATCCCATGTCTACCAAATTTCACATTATCAAATAAGAGAAGCATAACTTTAATTAGGTGTCCATAGCACTTAGCTTGTTGCAAAAGGTCTTGTCATTTTTGCAACCACTACATCCATCACTTGCACAATGTAGTGTGACGTCCAAAGTGTAGATATGTCTTGTGTGCAACTCCAACACTAAAAGGTGGTTTAACCACTCAAACCTCCAATCCTAGTGGGAGTGGTTGAAGTCAGTGCTAAGAGATGAAACCCTGGGTTAAAGCTTCCCTATAGAACTTGCAGGAGGTAATGAAGTCCCCCTCATAAGCCAAGTTTGTATAAAATAAATGAATTAAAATAGAAAGACTTTATGGTCACCTCAATATCACCCAATACTATTATGATTTTTTAGGGAGTGCTTTAAACGACATTATTTCTATGCCTTGGACTAGGCATGTTTTCAATAAGGATGGCATTTTTTATTCCAAAAGTTCCCTAAAGGGGATAGATGGAAGAGCAGACACACATGAACCTTCTTTTTTCCAATCAATTAATTAATCATCTATTAAATACAAACTTGAAAAATGAGTCCAATTTTAAGCACTAAAACAAAACATTGGTGATGTTCTTTGGACCCCTTGGTCTCAACTTGTAAAAACATGTAAATATTATAACAAAAAAAACTAAATGAAATAATAAGAACCTAAATTCATTTTAAAACCAAAGTTTGAAGTGTTCAAGACTTAGCATGCTAAAGATTCATTTTAGGCACCAAATTTGAAGTGTGCATGATTTTAACCATGTTATTTTTAAAACTCCAAATTGAAGTGTATGATTAGTTAAAACACCCAAATTAACTTCCAAACCATCCTTTCAACTTGAAAAAATAAGATTAGGACTACCTAATTTGAAGCACTTTAGAAGATGAGATAAGGACTTTTGAAAAATAAGCTCTCAAGTTGACAGTCGAGTTGGGTTGACAGTTGAGTTGGGTTGATAAGTGATTTGGGTTGGTAGTTGATTTAGGTTGATAAGTTATTTGGGTTGGCAAGTGAGTTGGGTTGATAGGTAAGTTGGGCTAGATAAGCGAGTTGTGTTGCACAAGTGAGTTGGGTTATACAGTCCTGAGAGCAAAATTATGGCTTAGAAAAAATGGCTTTTAACTCAAATTTTTATCTTGTTTACCTCCACACTCCAAGATCCTACATGAAAATGATTATTATGTTTCTTTTAGGTATAATTTTACTAAATTTTTGAGGCTAGGTCCCACCAGGTGTGCCATTATGTAGACTAGGAATTTGACTCAAGAGAGGTGATAGTATTGCATTAGATCTAAAATGAAATCAAATTGAAATAAACACACTAACAATCATACATATATAGGCCTAAACACTAAGGATGAGAATAATATTAAACATACATAAGAAAACAACAACTAAAACATGAAATAAAAGCTCCTTCACCTTCCTTGGAGCTTCCAAATGGTTTGTAGAGTGGCTTGCTCAGCTTTATGCTTCAAAAGGTCTATTACAATGGAGCTTGGCTATCCTCCACCTCCTCTTGGCACCATGTAGCTTGGGTATTTGGCTTGGTTTAACAATTTTTCATTATAACACTAATTTCAATGGCTTTTGGAATCAATTTAACATTATAACTTTGCACCTAGATAGCTTAAAAATCAATAAGCAATGCCTCCTATTTATAGATTTTTGAAATGGTTTAGGATCAACCTGAACTATCCATCTCAAGATGAAGATGTGTGGCTAAGGATTAATTAAATTATTTAATTAAAATTCATAAATATTCTCATCAATATTTGGGATAAAGGGGCATTAACTAGGCATGGAGGGTCTTAATGAGGCATGAGAGGCATTAATTCAGATATTTGTGGTATTTATGGCTTATGGATGCCACCCCATAAGATGATGATGATGTAGTAAATGATAATCAATTTATAAAAATAAATATTCAAAAATTTCAATGGAAAATTAACTTAAGCTCTTTATTTGGTTTAATTAGCCTTAAACATGATTAGTCAACTTTGATGCAAAACCTTGGCAATTTGTGTACAAATTATTCAAATTGGTCAAAACGTCATATTATTGGCTCAAAATTTGACTAGATTGGAATTGGAATTCAATGTTATATGTGTTGGAACCTTATTCTCATTTATGATATTTTCAACACAAAATAAAAAAGGCACGTGTCCCGTATACGATATTTGATAGAAAAGAGCAATCCAGGGCACCCAAGTGCAAAATTGGCATTTTGACTTGAAATGATCTGATCAAAATTAGCTATCCCATATAATGCATTACCCCATTTAGGGATACTTTGGCCAAAATCAGCACTTTAATATGTTAGTTTTAAAGTTTTTAATGTGTTTTAGTGTTTTTAGGCCAAATTGTGCATTTTGGTGGAAATTGGTCAAAAGCCCAATTGATGGTCATTGGTGGCTAGATTTAGGTGTCTAAACCATATACTCTAATATTTGTCCTCACAAAATACACAACTACCCTAGTGACATGGTTGTCAATACTCTCAATAGGGAAAGTTATTTTTTCCTTTTTGTATTTCAAAATATTTACAACCTTATTTACCTTTTAGATGTCAACCAATGCACATTTCATGTCTTTTCTAGAACATGATAGTCCCATGGATTTGATTTTATGCCTTGGATATAAATTCATTTAGTTTCCTATGGGGTAAAATCTATCCTCATGGATGTATAATAATAATAACCAAACTAAATTTATTGTCTTTCCATGTTAAGGTAGCTCAAACAAGTGCAAGACCCCTATCCTCTCAAGTTCCACCTTGATGCACGCATTAAATATCATTATCCCATCATGGATACCATTATAATCTTCATGATGCACTCATACTTTAAATCCATCTCATTATTCCCTCCCCTATGGTTCAATCTTAAACTTCATTGCTTTTGACTCCCAAAATTCATGCAAGTAATTTTTTGGGAATTGCATTTATGTGAACCTCATTAGCACTTATTCACCCTTATTTTTTCATTATTATTCAGTCACTTACTTAATGATGAAAAAGTGTCTTATAGGTGTATCTAAAAAAATTATATGCTTTCATATTCTTTATTCCTTTGGCCCTATGAGTCCCTTGGATTTCATTTTTACTGGCATTATGACTCAAAATCCTTTCTAGCACAGCCTCAACCTATCCATCCTACTAAACCTCATATTTTTTTGTTTTGTTTGAGACCTATTTTATTGTAACCTTAAAATGTTTCTTTGGATCTAAGATTTTTAACTTGCTAGTGGTGGTTGTTCTCAACCAATAACCTTATTCTCATCTAATTTAGCCCTTTCCATGCATTTTTAACTTCAATTATTTTTATTAACCTTAAATACCTTAATTTATCCAAACATAATGTAAATTCACTATCCCTAGTTTTTTATATTCTATCTATGCTTGGTGGGATCCAAATATATTTGATAATGATAGTGATGAAAATGAATTATAATGAGAAATTTATAACATTCATTGATGTTTGAATTATCTAACAAAAAATTCCATATAGTTACCTTGTCATTCTACCTAATACATATATTTTCATTTATTGTTTGTGACATTATCTAGACATGATTCCCATTCAAATTTATCTATCTATGCCTTTCCATTTTTCCCTATGTTCATGGGCACAACGTGTACCTTTTATCTTTTATGCTCCCATACCCCACATACCTCATGTATCTAAATACTTTGTCAATTTTTTTTTGTGTCACTAAGTTATTATAGTTTTACATACTTGAGACTTTTCTCACTATATCTAATCCACCCCACACTAAATATTCTCTAGGTCCTCCTATGCATTAACTCCATCTATTTTGGACCTATATCATGTTACAAACCATCTTCCATTTGTTATACTTGCATACAATTTTCACTTATTAACACAATTTTCAAGGGTGTTGTTGTAATATGATTAGATGTGATAATTATAGTAGTGAAAATGAAAAATATATAGATTCAACATATAACCCTGATGTTCAATTTAATAAGTACAATATTTAAAATAAAGGTGCAACAACACTCTCCTAAAATCACTTAAATTCCTTACATAGGGTTCACAATAAAGATCCCTCAGTTGACTCACCTAATTGGTCTTATAATGTTGTTCACTTTATCGCTACATATAAAAGCATGAAAACAAATGTCTACACTTATTTGTAAGAAAATAAATTAAACTATGAAAACATAAAAGTAAAAATACTATGGCATACACATTATTTTTTAGCAACTCGAGTAGAAGTTACATCTCATAGGGCTTGACTCTACCCTATTGAAATGCTTAGGGAGCATTTCAATATCCAATATGTGCAATTTTCATGCACTAATTTCTAAAATGTTATGAATTATGTAGGGTCCCATATAGTAAATTTGGAGATTTCCGAGATTCTTAGCATATTTTGAATCATACCATAGAACACGAACCCCCTTATATAATATTATCCCTTTGATGTGTTTACCATGCTAAACCTTTTGCTAGCCTTCTCCACTCCTTGGATCCATTTTTATATAACACACATTTCAACAAAATTCATGAGCTATTTAAGGCATGTGTTAATATATTCCTTGTCATCTATTAAATAAACATGTGTAATCCATAAAAGAAAATAATCAAAATTACATGGAAAAGATTTATTTTGTTCCAAAGACTAGCACGAAAGGTGTAAATTTTTTTAGGAACTTATAAGTGGTAAAATATGCCCATAATATCGTAGAAACTTAATCAACCTAGTCCTTTTTCCCCACATCATAAATTTTGATTAATGTTTGACCGAGGATATTTTTGAATGCCTCAATAGTATTATTCTCTTGAGGATGGTAAATAGTAGTATTTTGGTGCACAATCATGAATTCAAATAATAAAACATGATTTTTTTCATTCACAATATATGTACCACGATCACTAGTCAAGCTTCAAGGGGTATCCATAGTAGCTAATAATATTTTCCCATGCGAAGTGCACCACTATTGTTGTAGTATTATTTTTGGTTGAAAGCACCTCTACCCATTCTTAGGTAGTCTATTATCGTCATTATATAATGCAGGCCAGTTATATGCACGGTTGGGGAGATGGGTCCTACAAAATTAATCTCCCACTTTTCAAAAGACTCCTTGTAATCTCATTGTAATGATTGGGTTTTCCATCTTATTGACATATATCTCATCTTTGTGCATATTTATTCACATACTTAAATAATGTTGACCACCATAGGCCATAAAACATGATACTTCATGTGTTAGCCTCATTTAAATAATGACCACCCATAATCCCTTCATGTCCCTTACACATAACTTCAACATGTTTATTTTATGAAACACAACACCATAAGATCCCATCCCTTCCAAAATTTTAGAGCTTTCCACCAATGAATCAATAAGGTGTCACATGAATTTCTATTTTTTTATTATCATTCACTTTATAATCACTTTGATTAATTCCCAAAGTGAGGGATGTGGTGATGTGAGTAAGGTCCTTGAGAACACTTTGTATTTGGTATATTCATGCATCCAACATGCTATCTTATATGTTTTATGTATCCTCATCTATGGTAATTTAGGATAAATGATAAAAGATATAATTCTTTTTTCTTAGCTTGACAACCATGGAGAATTAGAGTTATTAGAATAGAAAAATCCATCTACATATCCTCTCATGGAAGACTGACTTGTTGATGAGATAATTTATCACTTCATGGTACATAAAAATATAAAAGGTGTACCAAAAAGGTACTTTCATAAATTTTAAATTACACATACCTTTGCAATCATTTCATGCTTAGTTTTTATGTAATTATGTTCTATTGGAGTAAGCTTCTGAATAGAAAATTAAATAGAATGATCCATCCTACCATCCCTGGGTTGGGCCAAAAAGGCACCAATAGTTGTGTTTGATGTATCAACATGGACATGGAATAGGGTATTCCATTTTGGGAATTATAGGATTGGTGTGCCCATAAGCTTCCCTTTTAGTGTGTTGAATGACTCTTATTGCTTCTCAATCACTAAGAATGGGTCATCCTTATACAACAATTATTCCATTGGTGAAAAAAAAATTCATAGTTCCTAATGAACTTGTGTGGCCAAGGAATGCGTATACTACCTTTTAAGTTGTTGGCACCTCTAATTGAAAAATAATAGCTAATTTGTCTTGGTCGATGAGAATGTGTTCTCTACAAATAACATGGATAAATAATATTTTGAATGGTGTCAAAAATATACACTTATTTAGATTCAATGAAATTTATAATTGGCCAAAACATTAAAATGTCTACCATAAATTATCATGATGATCCCTAGAAAACCCATAAACCATCCATTCATCTGATATACTTGAAATAAGTGGTGAAGGAAATCCTTGAATGTCATCACAATAGTACATGAGAATAATTTTGGTGCATTATTTATCCTAGTCAACATAAATTATAAGCAAAGGATCCCCATTTCATCATGAATTTTATTTTAGGCTTGTTTTCCTCATCAATATAAACTTGATGATAATGAGAGAACTAATAATTGAATGTGTAAATATCACAACCCACCCATGACTCATTACAAAATATCCTCAATGAATGAGGTTGGAAATGGGTTAGTAATACATGTAACATTCAACAACCAAAAATCAATGCATATCAAAATGCACCCATATTTGTTAATTTTAATCACCATGAGACTTACCCACTAAATTTATTCAACATGATAAATACATCTTCCAACCATCATGTTGTCAATTTATTTTTTAAATTTATTCCATAAGTTGGGGCTCATCTTATATGTCTAATTTTTCAAAGGATTCATGACATCCACTAGTGTAATATTCATTTTTTCTAAATAAAGGTGTACTCCCTTCATCAACTTTTATATGTGTAATAAAATGTCTTGATACTTATGGATTTAAATCATATGAGCCAATTCACCATCTATCCAAAAGTCATTGATAATGGTGGTATTTAGTTCTTTTTTAGTGTTGATATTAATTTTAGTGGTTTTTAGGGGATCATGATAGTACTTGCACTTATTCTCTTGTGTATCTTCATACATGTTCTCTCCATAGGATGTTTTTACTCTTAAATGGTTTATAATGTGTTTTGAAATTTCTTCAACTTGGCATATAAATTTATATTGACCAATTTTGTAATGCCAATTTTGATTCATCAAAATGTAATCATCCTCTTCACTTGAATCACTATTGATGTTATACTCTTCAAACATATTTGTAAATGCAAGGCCTTTCTCATAATATAATTGGTGTATGTGTTCTTCCATGGTAGTTTCATCATCTAATATATCTTAGTGCATCAAAGGTAAGGTTTGGTATAGTTCTATCTTGGGTGAGGAAAATGAAAAATTATTTAAAAATTTTGCCTTTACCTATATCCATTCATATGTTTCATGGCACATCTCACAAATAATGTACCATGTGCATGCACATGTCTTTTATGTTCAATGAAATGCATGAACCCATAACCTCTCAAGAATTCAATGCATGACATGTGTCCATGTCTCTTCATATGGTTGGATATGTATTTAAATAGAATATTTTATACCATAACTTTCTAATCCCCAATGTTTGATGCTTACTTTAAACTTGGTACATATGGCCTCTTTGATAGTAGCCCAGATTATAGGTTTGGCTTGTGAGTAGCCCACAAATGCATATTAGTAATCCTTAGGGTATATATTAGATATTTTAGACACTCTTCCTCTTTAGGGTCACATGCTTCTATATTTTTCACTAAATTCATTCACATCATTGGATCCTTAATACTATGGTTAATAAAAAACATTGTGCTCACTAAAGTAGTAAACTCTTTTTATATTGGAGGCTACGTGCAAAACCCAAATATTTTTGCTATGAGATAATATAATTCTCCTTTTGGGTCCTCTCATGTTTTTTTTAGTGTAGGTGATCTCAATTATAAATTCACTTTGTGAAATATATACCCAGTTGCCTCATAAGACTCTTGCACCCATTAGTTGCAAGCGATATTTGTGGTATCTAAAATAAAATTTGCATCTTCCCACCCTAAAATTTCTTTGTTGTTCACATCAAAATGTTTATCAGCCTCAACAGTAATGTTGTAAATGTGGTTAAATTATTCATCCATGTTTATAATTTCAATGTATGTTGGGCCATGGGTAGGATCAAGGGGATGATGATGCATTGTTTTTCATTTTCAAAGTTCATGAACCACTTATTAAATCTCTTATTTGCATTATTTTCATAAAATCAAGGTATAATAAGTAATGTTAGGTAGTTATATACTTCAACCAACTCAATAACCTCAAAGTATGTATTAAATTTCACCCCCATCACATAAATTCAAACATTCCCTAGGACTCCCAAGGGTTTTACACTATTTTTCAAAAATAAGTAAACATGAGGTGAAGGTTTCAAATCAAGACTACAAATCTTGCACTAGGATTCTTCTATAAGAATGTTGAACTCAATGTATATGTTGTTTAGAATATCACATACTAATCATCAATCTACTATCACATCAATGATCATCTCTTGATCATAACATGCATTTTGTGTAATCTTGACATCACCTTCTCTCACAAGGTGTGGCACAAGTAATTTAGTATTGCTTATGAGGTCCTCTACCAACTAAATTTTTATAATAGGGATCATCCCTTATATTTTAAACATAGCTAAGATCTATTTTATATTATTCTCCATATGTACTTATGAAATCTTCTATTAAAGTGCTTATTGTGTCCCAACTTTTGGTTTGAGAAAATCAAATCTCACCTTAGAAATTTTGTATCATTTCCATTACTTATTGCAAGATATCCTTCTATACCAATACATTCAAATAGTTAGTTGTGGGTTTTACATGGTTTACCTTTTATTCCTTCCATGGTTCATATCTCGATAAAACCTTATCAAATGGTATGACCTGAAATGAGTGGTGGTGTCACTGAGCATTATGATATTTACCTCTAATCCTAGTGATTTTTGACCTTTTTACTTTGGCATCCATTTTATTTATGGGTGTTTAATATTGATCATTCCTGCTCCTTTCTCTGACATATCCTTTTGGGTCAACTTGTCACACAAGTTAGAATATTCCTCAAATCAATGCACTCTAAAATAATACCCACAAATGGAAATTTTTGGGAAATATATTTTATAATGTTCTAGAAAACCACACTTATAATAGGTACATGTAAAGAACTATCTACCTCTTCATTAACCACCTCTTCCCCAATAGGAGTTCCATCCAATGTATTGGCCTTAGTTTTAGCTTACTGGACTAGCAATTTTCTGATGCACCCCATATTCATGTGGCTCATGAATCTCATCTATCACCCTAAAATATTAATATTATGAGTGGAAGCCTCATATATTTTACACCACATGGAGAATTTTATCTTGGTTTATTATTTCAATAGGGGAAATTGTGTACATCATGTCCTTTATAGAAAACCTCATAAGATGTAAATATTGTTTGATCATTACACCTATGGAATTTTTTATTGTTATGCCCTTCTACTTCATAATTAGTATACCAAAGGCCATTTGGAATTTTGTGTGTTTTTTTTGTAGTGATTTTTTATGTCTTTAAGGCCATTTAAGCAATACATGCTTTGATAAAGGGATTACTCTCATATCATTACTCATGATTACCTTTGCCTGTAACATTAACTCAAGTGTTTCCATCATCTATAAAGGTATTAATAGATATTTCAAGTCAAAAAGGTTTGATAAACCTACCAAAAAACCACTATGCATGTTATAATTGTTAAGGTGTGGAGCTAAAAGCTTCACCGAATGAGTGAGTGCAGAAGTTGCAGGATTTACACAATCACCGGCGTCAGTCAGGAGTGACTGACATCGGTTAGGAGTCGACTGGGAGATGCCAGTGTCGGTCATAATCAACTGACGTCGGTCAGTTGTAGACAGGAAGGGACCGATGTCGGTCACCTGTGCATCCAGAATGCTATTTCTGTGGACAGAACAAAATGTTTGCATGATAGGATTAAGTGATAGTCTTAAGTCTACATCTCTATTTTAATTAAGACTGTTTTGAGCCCTTGATTAGTAGGTTCATCTAATGGCTGTAGTTGTATGCTCATGATCACTAATTCTTATAATAGGGATAGATCTTCATAGCTTGTGTGTAGAATTATGTATGTAAATATACATGTAATTGAGAGAGAGAGGACTCTTGAGGGAAAGAGATCTGTACATCTGTGAGAGGTGTGGAAGAAAAGAAGTTTCTTCAATTGTATTCCTTCTGTAAAGAGTTTAATATAAGTTTTCAGGGTGGTTTCTTGTATCTCTTGTTCTTTGCTATTTCTGATTCTAGTTACTTATCATTCTGGTATAATTTCGTGTTCAGTTGCTTTCATAATTGTAATCAAGTTTGTTGGTTGATCCCCAACACGTGGTATCAGAGCTCAGGTTGACTAATAGGTGTTTTAGATCTGGTTACTATTTTGATTACAGGTCACTCACAGGGGTTTCTGTTTGAGTGGGAGAAGCAATGGTATAAGAAAGTAAACTGAGAATGGAAAAGTTTAATGGCAAGAATTACCAATTGTGGAGAATGTAGATAGAGGATTATCTGTATCAGAAAGATCTATACTTACCATTAGGTGGGGCTGTAAAGAAGCCCACATACATGGAAGATGAAGAATGGGAAGTTCTTGATAGAAAGGCTCTTGGATCTATAAGATTGAGTCTAGCATCTACTGTGATATCTAATTTATCATAGGCAAAGTCAACGGTAGAGTTAATGACTACTTTAGCAAATTTGTATGAAAAACCCTCAGCTTCAAATAAGGTATATCTTATGAAGCAGTTATTTAATTTGCAAATACAAGAAGGTGGATATGTATCTAATCATCCGAATGATTTCCATGGAATTGTAAATTAATTAAATTTAGTCAAAATAGTGTTTGATGATGAAATAAAAGCTCTATTAATCTTATGCTCTTTACCTGAGAGCTAGCATAGCTTGGTAATGGCAGTTAGTAATACTTCATCTGCTTTAAATATTTTAAAAGTAGATGATGTTGTTAGTGTAATCTTGAATGAAGAAATTCACATTAAAAGCACAGAGGAAACATCAGGGAATGCTTTAAGTTTTGAGAGTAGGGGAAGGCAAAAAGAGAAGAGCAAGAAAGGGAGATCAAGGTCTAAGTCAAAGATGAGAGGTAGATCCAAATCCAGAAATGGCAGGAAGCCACAATGCTGGAATTGTGGAAAGATAGGGCACATAAGCAAAGATTGTTGGTCAAAGCCTAAAGAGGACAATCAGCATGAAGGTAAAGAAGAAGCAAAAGTTGCAGGTATTGCACAAGATGCTCTTATATTCTCTTTGCATAATAATATAGAATCTTGGGTGTTAGATTTTGGTGCCTCTTTTCATGCTACCCCTAATAGAGAATATTTTTAGTGACTATGTCCATGGAGATTTTGGAATAGTTTATTTAGGGGATGATGAGCCTTGTAAAATTGTTGGCAAAGGAAAAGTGCAGCTGAAAATGTAGAATGGCAACACATGGGTGTTGAGAGATGTCATGCATGTTCCCAGCCTGAAGAGGAATTTGATTTCTAAAGGAAAGTTAGGGGATGAGGGTTGTACAGTAACTCTCACAGTTGAATCTTGGAAGGTGACCAAAGGTGCACTTGTATTGGCCAGAGGTAAGAGAGTAGGTACTCTCTATTTATGCAATTGTATTACTGATATTTCTCCTTCTGTATTATCTACTTCAGATGTAGATGCAAAGTTGTGGCACTCTAGGCTCAGCCACATGAGTGACAAGGGAATGTCTATTCTTAAGTCGAAAGGTAAGATTTCAAATTTGAAAAGCATAGATCTGGATTTTTGTGAGCACTGTATTTTTGGAAAATAGAAGAGAGTGAGTTTTCTTAAGACTGGATCAACAAAGAAGAAGCATAAGTTGTAGCTTGTTCACACAGACGTGTGGGGACCAGCTCAGGTTGCTTCTATTGGAGGATCACAGTACTATGTTTCTTTCATAGATGATGCTACAAGAAAGGTATGGGTCTATTGTATAAAGAAGAAATCTGATGTTTTTGACACTTTTAAGATTTGGAAAGCTATGGTTGAGAATGAAATAGGTAGGAGATTGAAGTGCTTGAGATCTAACAATGGTGGTGAGTTCTACAGCCACAAGTTCAACTGGTATTATTATATGCATGGAATACACAGGCAAAGGATGGTTCCAAGGACACCTCAGCAAAATGGAGTTGCTAAAAGGATGAAAAGAATAGTAATGGAGCATGCAAGGTGTATGAGATTGCATGCTAGTTTGCCCTTAGAGTTTTGGGTAGAAGCTGTGGATACTACAGTTTACTTGATTAATAGAGGACCCTCTACAACTCTGGATGGTGGAATTCCAGAAGAGGCATGGATAGGTAAAAAGGTAGATCTCTCATTTCTCAAAGTTTTTGGTTGTGAAGCCTTTGTGCACATTGATAAGGAAAATAGAAAGAAGCTAGATGCTAAGTCTATGAGGTACACATTTATTGGTTATGGATCTGATGATTTCAAATTCAGGTTTTGGAATCTGGGAACTAACAAAATAATTAGGAGCTGTGATGTTATTTTCAATGAAAAAGTGATGTATAGTGATCAGCTGAAGAAGCTGAATCAATCTGGGCAGAGCAATGGAGAATGGACGAGGTGACGGTCCAAAATGAGCTCGTGAGAAAGAATTATCATAGACAGGAAAACACAGAGACCGACATCGGTTAGGTAGGAACCGACGTCGGCAATACAAAAACTGATGTCAGTCAAACAGTGATCGACTTCGGTTAGACAAGAACCGACGTCGGCCAGTAATAGGCCTGGAAGTGACCGAGGTCGGTCACTGTCAGAGAATTTGGACGGATAGCATGTTGTGAATGAGTCTCAGACACCCATTAGGAGGTCAGAAAGGGTAAGTAAACCTCCAATTCTATATTCCCCTTCATTATTCTATTTATTGCTTACTGATGGTGGAGAACCATAGAGTTTTGATGAAGCAATACAGGTGGAATCCAAGAGTCAGTGGGAGCTAGGCATGAATGAGGAAATTGATTCCTTGAAAGAAAACCAAATGTGGGATTTGGTTGAGTTGTTAGTAGGTAAGAAGACACTGAAGAACAGATGGATCTACAAATTGAAGGAAGGTGAGAATGGATAGATGAGATATAAGGCTAGGTTGGTAGTGAAAGGATTTGCACATAAACTAGGTATTGATTTTGGTGAGATTTTTTTTCCTGTACTTAAAATGACTTCTATACGGACTATATTGTCTTTAGTTGCTATTGAGGATTTGCATCTTGAGCAGATAGATGTTAAGACAACGTTTCTTCATGGAGATTTGGATGAAGAAATATATATGGATCAGCTAGAAGGATTTGAGGTCAAGGGTAAGGAGAAACTTGTGTGCAGATTGAAGAAAAGCTTGTATGGTCTCAAGCAAGCTCCTAGACAATGGTATTTGAAATTTGACAGATTTATGGTTGAGTATGGCTATAGTAGATGTCAATCTGACCATTGTGTGTATTTTAAGAGATTGGATAATGGTAGATATATTATTCTGTTATTGTATGTAGATGATATGTTGGTTGCAGGATCACACATGTAGGATATCTCTAAGCTCAAGGTGAAATTAGCTCACACATTTTCCATGAAGGATTTGGGAGCAGCAAAGAAAATCCTTAGCATGAGTATTAAGAGAGACAGGAAAAATCACAGGTTGATTTTGTCTCAAGAGGATTATGTGAACAAGGTGTTGAAACGGTTCAATATGCAAGATGCAAAATTAGTAAGCACACCTATGGCTGGACACTTTAAGTTGAGTAAAGAACAGTGTCCTAATTCACATGATGAGGTAGAGTACATGAATAAAGTTCTATATGCTTCTGCAGTAGGGATCTTAATGTATGCAATGGTTTGTACTAGGCCTGATATTGCCCAAGCAGTGGGAGTTGTAAGTAAGTATATGGCCAATCCAGGGAAGGAACACTGGAAAGCAGTTTAGTGGATCCTTAGATATCTAAGAGGGACCAGCAGTAGGCATTTGTGTTATGGTGGTTCAAATACTTCTCTACATGGTTATGTATATTTAGATATGGCAGGTGATTTGGATGGCAGAAGAAGCACCATAGGTTATGTTTTCACTGTTGGTGGAACAGCAGTTAGCTGAATTTCAAAGTTGCAGAAGGTTGTTGCCTTATCTACTATAGAGGTAGAATATATTGCAGACACAGAGGCTAGTAAAGAGATGATATGGATGACATGATTCATGGAAGAGCTAGGAAAGGAGCAAGAGAGTTGCAGATTATACAGTGATAGTCAGAGTGCAATTCATTTGGCTAAGAATTTTGCCTTTCATTCAAGAACCAAGCATATATAGCTTAGGTACCACTTCATAAGATAGGTATTAGAAGATGGTGAGTTGAAGCTGGAGAAGATCCATATAGATAAGAACCCAGCTGATATGTTAACCAAGCTGGTAACAAAGGAGAAGTTGAATCTTCATTCAATTTTTTTTGGTCTTCATGATTGAGTTTGAAGATGGAGACGCTAGAAGATGTTGCTATACAAGTACTGGTGCAACTATTTATCTCCAAGTGGGAGATTGTTAAGGTGTGGAGCTAAAAGCTTCACCAAATGAGCGAGTGCAAAAGTTGCAAGAATTACACAGTCATCAGCGTTGGTCAAGAGCGATCGACATCGGTCAGGAATCGACTGGGAGATGCTAGTGTCAATCATAATTAGCCGACATTGATCAGTTGCAGATAGGAAGGGACCGATGTCGGTCACCTGTGCATCCAAAATGCTATTTTTGTGGACAGAACAGAATGTTTGCATGATAGGATTAAGTGATAGTCTTAAGTCTACATCTCTATTTTAAGTAAGACTATTTTGAGCCCTTGATTAGTAGGGTCATCTAATGGCTGTAGTTGTATGCTCATGATCCCTAATTCTTATAATAGGGATAGATTTTCATAGCTTGTGTGTAGAATTATGTATGTAAATATACATGTAATTGAGAGAGAGAACTCTTGAGGGAAAGAGATCTGTACATCTGTGAGAGGTGTGGAAGAAAAGAAGTTTCTTCAATTGTATTCCTTCTATAAAGAGTTTAATAAAAGTTTTCGGGGTGGTTTCTTGTATCTCTTGTTCTTTGCTATTTCTGATTCTAGTTACTTATCATTCTGGTATAATTCCATGTTCAATTGCTTTCATAATTGTAATCAAGTTTGTTGGTTGATCCCCAACAATAATGTATCTCATATGATAACTTTGAGATCAAGGTTTTGAATCTTTCATCATATTAGTAAAATCTCTTTGTCAACTCTTGTTTGATGTCCTTCAAGTTAGATTACTATGTTGTTCAAAATATGGAATGTAAATTTTATTTAATAAATCTTGTTTTAGTTGGTCATAATCCATAATGGCTTGATTGGGGTCATACTCATGATACCAAGTATGCACATGATCTAATAATGTTGTCACAAAGTAACTAGTATTTCAATATTGTGCAATGAAACCCTTGGTACACTAGATAATTTCATAATTATGTATGTGTTTAGCTATGTTATCCACACCTATATGTTTAGGCAAAAATTTATGAAATATCATAGAAGAACTATTTTGACACTTGTACTATCATGACTAGTAAAATTAAATTCAATGTGCTTGATGTTTCTTTTATGCTCAAGGTTTGGCTTCCTTCAAGGTTTACATTTGTGTTGTTTGTGTTGCATTCAGTCTATAGTATAGTTCTACTAGTCTCTAAAATATGTTTCATCATGGAAGGATTGATGCCTCATATTTGTTGCATAGGTGTTGGTATAATCATCATTGTTACTTTTGCCAAAGTATTAATCATGGATGTAGGTGCATTTTCATTCAATGTTTGTGGAATCTTGTACATTACCATATTCAATGACTTCATCATCTCTAGTATAATTAATCATAATGGTTTTTATGTCACTAAATATTTTAACACACTCTTTTATAATTTGTTCCTCATCAATTATGCAATCTGAAGTGAATTAATACAATCACCACTCACTATTATTTGATCAAGAGATGCATGTGCTTGTGTTTTGATTAGACCTTAGGTGGGTGATTCTTCCTCCACACTATTTTTCATGCTCTTAGGATCTAAAATTATACAACTTCCCTTTCCTAGATGTCTAATTTCTTGTTAGTGTGTGTTTTACCTTCAACACAATACATCTCATTTGTGAAAGAAATATCCATACTCCATTCCCATTTTATGCACAAGTTCTCATGGTATCTATTAAACTTAGATCTTCCCTCTCCCTTAGGTCCTTGGTATTAACTAATTTTTTCAATCCTCTTAAAATTTAAGCTAGATAACTTTGTGTTCATCTGGGTTATTCATGCTTAATTCCTTCTCCTTTTGAAATAAAATAAAACATGGCCACTCTTCACTATCTACCTTCCACATATCCCATTTACAAAATAAATTATCCAACCATAGGTAGGTTCTCAATCATGTATTCTATCATCAATCTCTTCATTTCTAATGGAAATTTAATTATGTATGAACCTTATAGTTCATACATAAATTGATACTTATCTTCTTATAGTTAGGATCAAGTGGATACTATAAACTCTAGTACATAAGTATACAATGTACCTCACCACAAAACATCAAATGCTTTAGTCCACATGGTGTTGACTCGCTACACTACTCAACATGTTTGTATGTCAAAGGTTACTTTTAGCCATAGTTTTTACTCTTTCCCAATAAATATGCAGCTAACCATGCATGTATATGTCCTAAAAACTCATAGAAGAACATCTTGTAGAGAAAATCATGCCAATTCTCCTCTACCCACTCTTTGGGGGAGAAATTTCCAATGCTATAATGTTTTAATGCATATTTTTACTCTAAATCTTGTATCCAATGTTTATTATTACCCAAAGTAATGTTATAAATCATCTCACATTAATATCTCAACAAATCATTCAATTATGTCCAAAAATTGGAATCAAAATGTTGTGATAAAATTTTCACACCTCATAAGTTATATGTCACTGGTGCTTACTCAAACATTAGTCACTCCATTACATTGGAATATCATACTAAAGTTTAACACATGCACCTGAGGAACATAGAGATATATTTGAGTCATAGTTTAGTTAGTTGCATGTAGAGGTACAACTCATATCCTATCTTAATAAATAATGAGTGCAAACTGTTGCTTGGTATAATTATATACTATAGATTGGACACAATTATTACTTATCACTAGTACACATGATATCCATAATTATCCATTTTTAAGATAATATGGGAGTATCTACATAAAAAAAAGTATAGACCCAAGAGAAAACTTGATATTTCTTCATTAAAACCCTTAGAGTAATACATAAAATCATGTAATCTTTCCTACATAAAAATCACTTATAATTTTAACAGCATAATAATAAAATTATATTATTTATATCTCTCATGTGAGGTTGGGGGATTTTATAACGTCCAAGAACCTCCCTAAAATTATATTACATAAATGTGCACCTTAATTTCACACAAATAATGTCTATATTTAGAGTTTGTAACTATTTATATCAAATGTTTGTTCTAACAATTCCTTAGATCTATGCCACTAGGTTAGATTCACTCCAAATACTAAGTCTTAATTTGTTCCATCAATAGAGGTGCTCTGGTAAGATGACTTGTTATTCCTTATTTTGTGCTTCTAGTCTACATAACCTCATATATAATCCTAATTTTCCTTATCCCATGGTGACTAATACACTACCATATGCATGCTCCAAGACATGGTAAATTTCCTCTTGAGTGTTCCCTAGTCTTTAGGTATACATTCACACCCTAACCCTTACATGCAATTTTAGAATTATTGGTCCATTTCTCATAAACTATGTTCAAAATTTGTGCCTACTTTATGTTTTGATGTAATTAAAAAGTGTACATTCCAATACTTAGACAAAATTAGATTCCAGCATGTACTATTTTATAACCTACTTGAAGACCTTTATAAATGATGCACCAATCAAATATATCCTTTTTTAGTTCCACTACCACAAAAAAATGGTTTAGATTTATTTTTTATATATATTAGAATATTTATTTAGATTCCATCATTTTTTTATCATCTTAAATGGAGAAATATTGAGAGAGAGAGCCATTGATAACCAAGGCAGGGTTTCTAAAGAAACATCTAAGTGAACACATTCTAATTATAAACTTTCCACCATATGGGAGAGATTAAAATTGAAAATTTTCAAGGGAATATGTTGGAAGAATAATGATTAAGGTGTGGGGGGGTGTGAATCAGTCTTCAAAACCTTCCAATAAATTACATTTAATTAATCATGAACCATTCAAACAAATATATAGATCTAGCAAGCATAAACAACTATCCACATAAGCATGAGACAATAGAACATATAATATATGTGGGAATCCCTTAATGGGAAGAAAAATCATTGATATTTTGAAATTTAATATAGTATTATAAGAAAAAAATCATATTTATTGAAGCACCAACTCCACATAGAGCACCAACCCCAACTAGCCAAGTACCCACTTGACTAGGCTTTAGTAAGCACCCACTTACAAGGAGGCACCAACCCCCTAAATGACTTAGCACCAACTTAGCCACCTGATTTATTTGATCACCTTAATAACACTATGTTTCTCATCTAATATATGATGAAAACATATTCATATATTCACACTCTTATCCCTCTCAAACTGCCTTCTAGGCCTCTTCGCTCAACTAGTTCTCTTCAAGACTGACTAGGTCATACAACCTTAATTTTCATACATAGAAATCATATAATATGTTCATTATATTTTATCTACACCCATTTCATTTTATATAAAACCTATTTCTATTATAAAATCTTCTATTTTATTCGCTCCCTCTTCACTTACATAAATAGGCCTAAAACTACCTTGTATATATACCATTCCTTGTTCATATACCACTTAGTAGACCACACACCCTTAACCTCTTATTTAAGACATATAATAGGTCTTAAGACATATTTTTTACATGAATAAAACAATATTTTAGTCCCTTTTGGTCTATCATGACTCAATTAGGCTTCTTTTCTCTTTTAGGTCTCATGGAGATCTAATTGCATTAGGTCTATCTCTTAACACCAAAACTTGATTTTCTTGGGCCCAGATGGATTTATACAAAAATTTAAAACCATTAAACCACTTAGTAAAGGAAATATTATATATTCCTATAATATTTTTTATATTTTCATTCTTCATTCATACCTTGAAACCTTTTTAGGACAAATTTCCCTATTCGGCCTATGTGCCTCAAAAAACCTATCTTGAAAGAATGAAGCTCAAGCATACTTAAGACACTAAAATATGATAAAATAAGTATACATAAAAATTATAAATGACCTAAGGATAATTATCAAATGAATTATATACTTCCACTCAGAAGATAAGGCTTCAAGAACACCTTTGCAACTCACTCACATAAAACTGCTAGATTACCTCAAAACGTAATCTGGGTGACTTAGACCTCCAACACCTGTATAGACATATGAATTATGATTTATGTAGATTATACTATGATATAATTAAACCATTATAAGATATAAATATCATATTTTTAAATGGAAAATATTGGTCTTGAAAACCAATCTCATGACCCTATATATCACTATCTTATTTGAACCAGACATGTCAACTTGTGAGAAATGTTTTCACCACATACATGACCTCCAAAGATTATTCCAAGGATTAACATATCTTAAAAGTCCTAAAAAACATATCCATGTACTTGGTTTCATAATTCTATCATTAAAACATATTTCAATTCATCTTATGACTATTGTCTGGGTTTTTCACTATTTACACCATTAGGCCTATTAGTAATTGGCTAAATTGGATGACCAAATTAACACACTTGAGGACTATAAAATATCCATAAACATTCATGGACATGAAATATTATTCTCTACCTTCCTCCATCCATTTTATTACTATGTTTAATGCAAATTTTGACTTCTACAACAACTTATTTAGAAATAAGCCTATAACTTAACATTTTATCTCTCCTCTCTCTAAGCACTTTTGAGAAAAATCTTCAACATTGAGTCCTCATTAGGGTTCTAAGAGGCTTTAAACCACTTTTAACTTGTAATGATTGTTCATGAAACATAGCCCCTCAATTCAAAAACTAATGCCTAGAATTTTATGCTAGGAACCTTCCCCATCCATTATAAATTTATTTGGTTCCAATGAAAAGTTTTAATGAGATAATGAGCAAACTAAAATCCTTCTTAGGTTGAGAACCCTTCATTATGAGTACTTGAGAGACCTCCAAACAAATTTTCATGCCTTTTCCTTCACATTATGACCTCAAACTGCATGAACAAACTTGAAATAAAATACCTCACATTTAACAATGATTAAACTATTTAAAACACCTTGAAATCTAATCATGACCCCTCATTAGGCCACACTCTCTCTCTTTGCCCTCTAGACCTTGACTTAAGAACCACATTAGGCCTTAAAACTAACCCTCATGCCTCTTTCCATGCACTCTCCACCTCACTCACATACTCAAGCAACCTCATACAACCACTCATGCCTATGTTCACTCATCTCATGAAGCCACCAGGCTCATACCTTCTCATAAGGTCTCTTCATGCCATGACTAGGCTTAGGCTACTTAAGCACTTGACCTCAAAGACCTACTACCTATGTATTTTTAAATATTGGAAATAAGACAACAACATTATTAACCATTTTAATACTCTCTCTCACACTACATACCTTCAATTCTCATAATATTTTCACAAAAACACTCTTGTAGACCTACTTGTCACCATACCTTCACAAGAACTTTCAATCATAACACTAACAACTTAAATATGACCTAAACCTTGACATCAACCAACAGAAAAGACATTATTTGATTTCACATTCTCTCTTGCCTTCAAATTTTCTCTTGCCTTAAAATTCTCTTTTACCTTCAAATTTTATCTTTCCTTCAAATTCTCTCTTGCCTTCAAAATATCTCTTCTCACATGGCTTCTTATGTAGACATTAGTTATCTTTAAACATATTCCATGACCTGTACCTTCCAAACTCACACCACTTATGATAATAATCATCAATGCAACACTTTTATGTGCCTTGACATATCAC
Organism: Torreya grandis; assembly: GCA_037957365.1. Taxonomy (NCBI): domain Eukaryota; kingdom Viridiplantae; phylum Streptophyta; class Pinopsida; order Cupressales; family Taxaceae; genus Torreya; species Torreya grandis. The sequence continues at coordinate 4,508,392 of JARHVA010000256.1, read as the reverse complement.
ATACTATCATTTTTCCTTATTCACCTTTTAAATTAACCTTGATAGTATAATCTTGACATGATACATATTTAACATCAATGACAACAACATGCCAAAAAATTCCCCCTTTATCATTGATGTCAAATATATTGATGACAAAGATACTATAAAAATGAAGTAGCTAAAAAATGGTAATTTTCCCATCTACTCATTCTCCCCCTTTTGACTTGAATGACAAAGGGTTTTCTATAGACTACCATATGATCCTTGGACATAAATTTCAATGAACAACATAAAGAAATGCTGACAAAACTTACCTTAAGCTCATATCAGCTGTTGTAGACAACATATAGAAAATTTAAATTATACCTCAAGAAAACATGTTTCTTATCATTGTCTTTACACTTCACAACATAGAGATACAAATCTCTCCCTAACTCCATACTCTCCTCTTGATTCATAATATGGAAACAATTCTCAGAAACATCTCAAAATAGGTTACTTTTCCCATTCTAAACTTTCTCTCTTTTTGAGCTATCTGCCCCTTTTTGTAATAGGATCATAGAGTTTATGAAGCATCATACATACATGCTCCCCCTTTGTCCTCACAGCTTGTGTTTATCATATGAGTTATTAGGACTCATAGACCTTTCTCAACATCTTTCAAGAATCTCATCACACTTCCATCTCTGTTAACAAACTCAAACTTGTTTTTATGACCATATTGGTTTTGCAGACCAATCCATATTCTATATGTCTCTAGACAAAGTCCTATGCTCAAAATTACATTTTATACTATGACTCCTCATGAACTAATCTCAGTAATAAATTCCAAAAATCCTTTCATATTGTCCTATATAGACAAGCTTACAAATAAAATAACTCATACCTTAGAATACAAACAACTTGGAATCTTCTCAAGATGAATCCTTCTTTGACTGCAACCTCATGATTCTACTGATAAAAGAGTGTCTCCATGAAGCCTAATGGAGTCACCCCTTTCCATAGGGATCTCAAAAATCCATGAACTCAATATATTCCCAGATCTCCAAATCACTTTACTTAACTATCTTGCAATCATGAGACAAATAGTCCCTCCTTTAAATCCACTTAGGCTTGACTGAAGTATTTGACTCATCCACCTTGTCATCCTTCTTATTATCTTTGATTGGCTTGTCAATACATGTTAATAACAAGTGTTCTTAAAATTTCTTCACTTCTGATCCTTTCTCTATCTTATCAAATAATCCATATTGACCATTGGGTTCCATATGATTAGTCTTGACTTTCTTTGGCTTCCATACCAATGTTTAACTCTTCTCGTGTACTCTACGAGCTTTATATACCTTGTTAAGTCTTAAGGGACTTATAACTTCATTAGGATAGAATATTTCAATGTTTCCCATATTATGAAAACTGTAGCAAACAACATTTCTCTACATCCCTCTTGATTTATCACTCCTTCTCCCACGGTCCCATGATAACCCATTCCTTGAGACCATTATACAACCACTTGATCTACGACCTAAGTTATGACAAGTAAAAAAAAACCATTGAAAGAATTGAAATACCTCATTATATTTAGTTGCTTGATTGGTCTCTTCAAGTTGACTTTCATGTTGGTATTCTTAACTTGTTGATGATCACTATGAGTCTCAAATTTGAGAGTTTATACATAGGTCTTTGAGGTCTGACTCTTCTTGTTCTCCTTTTGATCTTATTTGAACCCAAGACCTATCTTGTCATGTATATATCTTTGACTAGTCAAAATATCACCAAGAACTTCAATACTCTTCTCTAATTTTTGATGTGTTTTCAACTTGACTGATGTCTGATCCAGTTCTATCTTCAAGGACTCCATTTTTTTTCCAAACTTGATGCATTTTTCTTCCTTTGTCTTAAGATTTATAGTGACAATTTCAATCTAAGTTTATATTTGTTTGATGATCTCATTATGTTCATTAGTGTTGATGCTTAGTATTTATTCAAAGATATTGATTTTATCCTCATAACTCTTAACCAATGATCTTAGTTTTTGATTCTTCCTTCTTTGGAACTTCAAGTCCTCTACAACACTCACCTATTTTGCCTCAAGGTTTACTTCAACCTCTTCTTCATCTGATTCTTCATCATTCATAAGACCTTTCCCTTTTGAGCAACCCTCATAGTCTATTTATATAACCATTAATAAGGTTTCATTATTTTCATGTTCACTACTATCATCATCACTATCAGATGTAATTGTGTCACTTACATCAAATGAAATATTATTTTTTTTGGTATAGAAACTTCTCTTGTTCTTGAATGACCTTTTTTTGCCTTCATACTTCCTGAAATATTTATTGATTTTATCATGCTTATAGACCTTATTATCATCACCATGATTTCCATCATGTTATTCATCATGCTTAGTCTTATTTTTTTAGGACACTTAGATGCAAAGTGACCAATCTTACCATAGTTAAAACATTTGAAAGGCAACTTACCCTTATAATTACCAGATCCAATCTTTAATTTCATAGAAAACATAGCTATCCATTCATCATCATTAATATTTGAACATACCCTATCTTTGAACTTATTAGATTTTGACTTCTTCTTAGTTTTTAATTATGCTTCCTTATTGAGAGTTCTTCCTTCATTTGTTCTCATCTCATTGGTAGTCAAGATGTCATTAAACCCATCCATCTATAGTGTGTCTAGATCTTAAATTTATTCTACTACAAATACCTTTGAATCAAATTTAGAATTTAGGGATCTTAATACCTTTCGTAAAATTTTAGATTATTTCACTTCTTCTCTGATACCTCTAATGACATTGACAACTTTATCAACCCTTAACAATTAAGATGCAATGTTTTCATCCTCCATTTTTAGACTTTCATATTGCCTACAATGAGTCTACAACTTTTCCAACTTAAATTTGGTGTCTCCTTTATAGATTGTCTAAAAATTTTCCCAAATCACTTTGTTTGTATCACAATGCATGAACTTAACAAATTCTACTTTTGAAAGACCACATAGGATGTCATTCATTGTCTTCAAATTGTTATCATTTACCTTCTTGCATGTTGCATCAATTGATGGTGTAGAAGGTGGAGTGAAACCATAAAAAATAGAATGCCATATGTCATAACCCAAGTATATTAGATAGGTCTTCATTATGATGCTCCAAAATTCATAGTTAGTCCCATTGAAGAGAGGATCCTTATTGGTTGAGAAATCTCCTTATGTTTGTTGACTAAACATGTTTGTGCTTCAAGAAAATCCTTCAAGTTATTAGGCCTACTTCAGAGGACCAAGACATAATACCAATTATTGGAAGCATAATGATTAAGAGGGGGTAGAGGTGACTTAGTATTCAAAACATTTCAATCAATTATACTTAAGCAATCATGAACCATTCAAATAAATATATAGATCTAACAAGCATAAACAACTATCCACATAAGCATGAGACACTATTACACATAATATATGTGGGAAACCCTTAAGTGGAATAAAACCCACTAATATCTACTAATGTACTATATATTATAATACAAAAATCAAATTTAGTGAAGCACCAACTCTACATGGAGAACCAACCCGAACTAGCTAAGCACCCACTTACAAGGAGGCACCAACCCCATAGATGAATCAACACCAAATAAACCACCTAATTGATTTGATCACCTTTAGAACACTATGTTTCTAAGCCAATAGATGATGGCTACTTCTTCATCTCTTCACACTCTTATCTCTCTCAAATTGTCTTCTAGTCCTCTTCGCTCAACTAGGTCTTTTCAAGACTGATTATGTCATGTGACCTTGATTTTCATACATAAAAATCATGTTATATATTCATAATAATTTATATTTACCAATATCATGGTATAAAATATGTATTTATGTTCTTCAATCTTCTATTTTATTTTCTCCCTCTTTGCTTACATAAATAGGCCTAAAACTGCCTTCTATATATACCATTCCTTGTTCATATACCACTTAGTCATCCACACGCCCTTAATATATTAGGATGGACACGTAATAGGTCTTAGTAAATATTTTGGACATGAATAAAATGATTTTTTTGTCCCTTTTTGTCTGTCATGACTCAATTTGGCATCTTTTCTCTTTTAGGTCTCATAGAGACCTAATTAAATTAGATCTATCTCTTACTACCAAAACTTGATTCTTTTGATCCTAGATGGATTTATACAACACTTTAAAACCATTCAATCACGTATTAAATTAAATATTATTACCTCCTCCATTATTTTTTATATCTTCATCCTTTATTCATACCTTGTAACCTTATTTAGGATAAATTTCCCTATGAGGCCTGTGTGCCTCAAAAAAATTGCGTTGAAAGAATGAAGCTCAAATATACTTAAGAAACTCAAATATGATCAAATAAGTATATATACAAAGTATAAATGACCTAAATTTCATTATAAAATTAATTATACACTTCCATTCATAATATAAGGATCCAAAAACACCTCTACAACTCACTCACATATAACTACCAAATTACCTCAAAACACAGTCATGGTGACTTAGACCTCCAACACCTATATATACATTTTCAATGAATTATAATGAATGTAAATTATCATATGAGATTATTATACTATTATTATATATAAATATAATATGTTCAAATGGTAAATATTAGTCTTATAGACCAATCTCATGACCCTATATCTCACTGTCCTATATGAACCAGATAAGTCAACCTGTGAGCAACATTTTCACCACACACATGACCTCCAAAGATTATTAAAATAATTAAAATATATTAAAAGTAATAAAAAAATATATCCGTGTACTTATTTTCATCATTATATCATAAAAATGCATTTCAATTCATCTTCTCACTGTTGCCTAGGTTTTTCATTGTTTGCACCATTAGGCCTATTAGCAATTGGCTAACTTAGATGATTAGTTTATCATACTTTAGGACTATAAATTGTCTATAAACCTTAATTTAAATGAAATTTGATTATTTACCTTAGTATTCCATCCATTTTCTTACTATGTTCAATGTAGCTTTTGACTTCTACAATAACTTCTTCAAAAACAAGCCTATAACTTAACATTTTCTCTCTCCTTTCTCTAATCAATACCACCTAGACATACTTGGGAGAGACCACTATAATCCCCAATATCTTACCTAATAAATTAAATCCATCTTAATTAATTTTGAGAAAAATATTGAACATCAAGTCCTTATTAGTTTTCTAAGAGGGTTTAAACCACTTATCACTTGTAACGTCATTCATAAAGCATAGCTCCTCAATTCAAAAAATAATACCTATAATTTTGATATAAGAACCTTCCCAATATATCATTAACTATTTATGTTCCCATTTAAATGTTTTATTAGATAATTAACATAATAAAATCCTTCTTGGTTTGAGAACCCTTCATTCTAAGCACTTGAGAGACCTCCAAACAACTTTTCATGTCTTGTCCTTCACACTATAACCTCAAACTATATGAAAAAACTTGAAACAACATACCTCACCTCTGATAATGCTTACATGCTCTAAAACACCTTGAAATATGATAATTACCCCTCATTAGGTGACACTCTCTCTCGTTGCTCTCTATACCTTGACCTACAAACTGCAGTAGGCCTTAAAACTAACCTTCGTGCCTCTTTCCATGTACTTCCCACCTCAATAACATATTTAAGAAACCTCATAAAACCAATCATGCCTATGTGCACTCATCTCACAAAACCACCATGATCATACCTTTTCACAAGGTCTCTTCATGCCATGACTAGGCTTAGGATACTTAAGCACATTACCTCAAAGACCTACTACCTATGAATTTTCCAATAATGCAATAATACAACAACATTCATAACCATTGAAATACTCTCTTTAGCACTACATACCTTCAATGCTCATAATCTTGTCACAACATACATTTTCAATTGGCCTTGCTCATAACAACACTCTTTCAAACCTACTTATCATCATACCTTTATAATAACATTCAATGACAACACTAACAACTTAAAGTTGACCTAAACCTTGACATTAAATAATAGAAAAGACATTAGTTTCCTTCAAATTCTCTCTTGCCTTTAAATTATTACTTTCCTTTAAATTCTCTTTTATCTTCAAATTTTCTCTTTCCTTCAAATTCTCTCTTGTCACATGGCTTCTTATGTAGACATTAGTTATATTCAAACATCTTCCATGACCTTTACCTTCTAATATCACACCACTTGTGATAATTATCATCAATTCAACACTCTTATGTTCTTTGACATATCACATACTACCATATGTCCTTAGTCACCTTTGACATCAACCTTAACAGTATAATCTTGACATTATACATCTTTCACATTAATGAAAATAGCATGTCCATAGCATATTTAGGAACCATCATTTTAGTTTCTACAATAGCTACAAAGTATTGGTTTTGAGCTTGAATTTTGATTTTAAATTTGGCCAACTTGTCTAGGAGTGAGATATCTTGTCAAAGATATCCGTTGTGACCTTGATTCCTCTTCAGAAGAGCCTTAAAGCTTTAATTTTTAGAACATTTACCAAGATTTTTCTAGAAATGTTAATAAATAGGGATCACCATAGAGAGTGAGAGTTGATGGATAGCCCAGACCTGAATCCATCATATTTCCAAATCAAACATGGTTAGATGGATTCCAAAGACATTATCCATAAATGTACTAATAATTTTAATAGGGGTTGGGGTAATAAACAACGTATAAAATCCTAAATTATTCTAAGTGCCATGTCCATAAGGTCTGATACAGGAGATATAATTTTATAAAAAACTTTTATAATCTTCCTTCCCTTTAATAGCCCTAGGAGTCCATTTGACACAAAAGGTAGTTCATTGTTTAGAAATATCAAAGAGCCCAATCCCCCACTCAACTTCTTTCGGTTTGAAAAAAATGTCCCATTTGACTCTATAGAAGTCCCTATGACATTAAAAGTTAGCCTAAACGAATTATATTTTAAAAAATCAAGTTTATGATATGATGAATTAGAAGTGGCCTAAGAGGAGTAATAAACATGATTTGTATCTAGGAATTTAGAGCAAATTTGAATTTTACCCACAAGAGATAAGAGCTTAGTTATCTATAATGCAAGCATATTTTACACTCTCTATACAACATAATTCTATAACTCAACCTATGAGACTCTGAAGGTGAAGGAAATGCCTAAGAATTTAAACATTTCCCTATGGGTAATCCATTTTCATTGATAGGTCCCTAGTCAAGTAGGCATAAGACTGTAATTGCATGTAGTATTGAGTTTTATCCCATTGAATATTAGAACTTGAAGAAAGAAATAAAATCTAAAGATAGTCCATGGCAATGTGGTTCACATATTCTCTTCTAATATCATGAGGAAGAAATCATCTACAAAATGTCCATTTAGAAGCTAATTTGGAGATATGTGGGGAAGATAAATTTCATTAAAGATCCCTATAAAGGTGTAGTTCCCCAAAAAATATCCAAAACCTTTTGTAGCAATGACATATGGGGGGATAGAGGGAAAACTTTCCTAATGGAATAGAAGATCCCAAATTATCATATTGATGGTCATTGATAGTGAGACAAGAAGATGATTATTGAAAGAGAGACTTGACAAAGTGAACAAAGTTTGGACCAACCCCAAGGGATTAGAGCATTTCTAAAATAAATACCCAATTAATAATATTATAGGCTTAATGAAACCTTTTTTTAGGCCTTACCACTAGAGATAATAGATATCTTACTCTAAATTCCAAGGCCTTGGTAATAGATTTGTAAGAAACATTGAGGAATGTTATGGGTCTCCAATTAATGATTAACTCATGGTCCCCAACCTTATGAATAAATGTGATGTTACATTTATTAATGAGATTTCCTAGGGAGCCATTAGACATGGATTTCAAATATACCTTATGAAAATCAGGTCCCCATGTATTCCCATAAGGTTTGGTAGAATTAAGAAGGTAAACCATTAATTCTTAGGGCCTTATCTTAAGCTATACTTGTTGTTGCATTGTGGAGTTTGCTTGGTAAAAGTTGGACCATGTAAAACACGAGGTGAGAGAGATGAATTTAAGTGACCCAAGTTTATTTTGCATGTATAACCATGCCTCCCTTTTTATGACACACCATCTCATGGGAGGAGTCCAAATTTATCATCTATAGATTCAACCATTTTAAAATCCCCAAAGATTAACTAGTGGGTGATAAGGAGTTGATCTACCAACCATTTCCAAAGTGTCTATTGATCTATGGTCCTATTGGAGGTATACAGATTGAAAATCCCTAGGGTTTTCTCATCAAATTAAAACATCATTTCAAGATCATAGTTAGATGGATCCACTCCCAAAATTATTAAAAACTATGTGAAAAATAGCACTATCAATGTGGTGACTCTATAATAACCCA